>VZTB01017335.1:42269-59846 GCA_013397245.1 Thryothorus ludovicianus
TTTTTTTTCAGATTACTACTTACTTCTTGAGATCTTTGGGCACTGGTACTAAAACACCCCTAGTAACAAAGATGTCCATTTGCATACTCATGGCAGTGAGTCGATGGCATGTCCTGACATTTCCTTGAGCATTCTTTTCAATCCACATAGAGCTCTACAGAAAGCTTCAGCTGTTGACAGTCTCTACTCTTGTCAGGAGAAAAACACCACATTTTCATCATGCATCCAGCTGTGTATATTGGTTTTACTTCATTCAGTAGAAGCAAATATCAAATGCATCTTCATTTTAGATCAAATCCAGAGGCATAATGCTGAGTTTAAGGATTAGTACTTTAACTCTCTGATCTACTTTCACTGCATTCATTTATTTATTTGCAGAATTGTTGAGGCTGGAAGGCATCTTTTGAGATCATCTACTCATATCTTCTGCTCAAGCAGGGTCAGCCAGTGCTTACTGACAGTCTTGGCACAGTAATTTTCATTTAAAATATACGGATTAAAAATATTTCATTTTGTAGCACTAAACTGAAGTCTTCAAAAAATTGACTGAAAATTTACACTTACCATAAATACTACTGTCTGTTAATTTTACATGTTTTTTATTAATAATTCTAAAGAAACAGCATATCTGCTTCATCCAAACAGCAATTACATATTGATTTCTCTCCATTATGTTTCCAAAATATTTTTTAAATTATTCCTTTTTAAATAGAAGTTTGCATTTGAAACATTCTGTTTAGCATTTCCTCAGTTTTATGAGTGTGTACTCATTTCTACTGTTACTGTATCAATGCCTGAAATTAATTTTTTTTAAAACCTGGGTCATGCCAGAGAAAAATACAGCAGAAGATTCCATCTTTTTGATCATATTATCCTTCCCTCACATTCTGTTTTTATCCTCAGGGCTCTTAATAATGTTAAAAGGAAAGAACTGGAGGCTTTGTTAATGCTCAAGAAACTGCATTTCGGTTCCCAGTGCTGCTGATTGTGTCGAGCTTTTGTCAGCTCTAATTAGAAGCGAGCTCCCAGATTTCAGCACACCAGGTAAGGATGTCACCCTTTATAGAGGCTGCCCATTTGGGAGGGAGATATTGCTTGGCTGAGTTGTCACACAGTGCCAAACCCTGATGTGGCATTAGCAAGGATCTTCTGACCTGCAGCAGGACTGGAGTCTCTTGAGGTCACTATTAATATGTCTGTGTGGGTTTCAAATGCATGGCAAGAAGTAAAGCAAATGTAAAGGTTTTACCTTGAAAATATAAATTTCTGGGAACAGTGAAAATCTGCAATATGTTTTGTGCCTCTTTCAACTACCAATTTATAGCATGATTCTTTCATTAGTTAAATAAATCTCCAAACTAGCAGGTTCTTTTATATTCCCTTAGTATTTCTTCAACACTTTCTCTCTAAACATTTCACATTAAAAATGACAGAACTTGTTCTCTAAACCTGTTATGAATCATTTGGCAGAAAATAAGCATTTAAAAGTCATAATAAATATAGAGAAATATGTGAAAGCTGAAAGATGCCAGATTAACTAATTAAATTCTTCATAATGTGTTTGAACGATAGAAAAATATTTCTTTGCTTTTTTATTCCTTTTTTTTTTGTAAGTTGCTGAGCCATATTTTTTCAATTTATTGTCCTGTTGTTTCTCAGATTCTGAGCAGAAGAAAGATATGTTTGCATATAATAAAAGTTTTGACCAAAGAAAAGTCTGCAGAAAAAGAAAGTTCTCCTGATAAGTGGGCTTTCCTCAAAATGACATTAATTTGTCTACTAGAATCTGCTTTTGTTAACACAAGAGAGAAGAAACTGGAGCTAAAAGGGTGCCAGAGCACTTGAAGGGACCTGTCTATATGGGAATTGCAGTGAAAGGAGTTTCCCTCTATTTCAGGCAGCATCACAGGATCTGAAGAACCAGCACGCCTTAAAAAATGGACTGTTACATTATGAGCTTTTGGAATTGTAATATCCCAGATAAAGGAATCAAAGTCATGGTAGGCCACAGTTATCTGCCTGATAAATACTCTAGTGCAGGAAAACTCACATGCCTACATTTGCCTACTCCTCTTCCCAAATAGTCAGGAACCCAAATGTCAGTAAAATCACACTAAAAATATGAAAACAAATTGCAGAGGATGACTCTCCTGGGAAGATTCTCTCCCCCTGTACCTCCAACAAATGGATCTCTAATTATATCAGACTGGAAAAGAATAAACCTTGAGATATCAAGATTTCTTAGTTTGATATCTGTGTGTAAAATGAGAAAAAGCAAATGCAACTCACAGCATTCCAGTGTTCATACACTCACTATGTCATGTACTATAACACCTACCTCATTAAATGAGTTTGCTATGTCCATCCTTACCAATTTTTCTGTGGAAAGGCAGCTCAGACTTTCTTAAGGGGGAAAAAAATAGTAGAGCTCAAAGAACATCAAGGAGAACAAAGTGCAGAAAAATGAAAAGAAACATTTTGAATTCCTGTAATTTAGTACATTTAAAATCAATATTATCTTTTCACTGTAGACTTTGGTAACTAATGGTCAACAATTGACATTTAGTTAAAATGATCACCATTACTTTTTCCTATTGAGCTGCTTGACAATAGCTTTTCTTTCACAGACATTTTTTGATGGTTATGTCGTCCCAAGCCATTAGAGTCAGAGGAAACAATAGATGGAACAGTAGCACTGTAGAATAAACTCATGTTTAATACTATTTCTGCCAGCTATTCTGCCTAAAAACATTGCACAAAAAGGCTGATAATTTTTTTAAAGAAGCTGCTTTGCCTTGTGGAAAATAATCTGTTCTGACTATTTCCCAGCTTCTTCAAGAGATCATGAAAAGACAAAGTCTTGCTAACTCAGCTGTTACTCATACTAAAGCACTAAAGACTATCAGCAGTGCCTGAGAGTCATTGACATCAAAGTCTCTTGATAGATCAAATTACATTCTAACTTATGTTTGATGTTTATTTTGAGGAAAATCAGAATGAGTGAAGAGTTACAGGGTCAACCTAGGCAGACAAAAGTCAAGGAGATTGGAATATTTCCAACAGACAGATTGTGTTTAGTAGTGTTTTGTTAGCAGTCATACTCAGAAACTGAAACCTTTCCCAGATGTCAGGACTGTCAGGCAGGAAATTGGTCAGAATATTCAGGTCAAGTTATTTGTTTCCTTTCTAAGATGCACTCCTACTGACAGACTTCCTCAGCACATTATGAGCAGCACCTCCACCTAATGGTGCCTTTACATTAATGGTCCTCTTACTTATACAGTGCCCCTTGACAAAAAAAAACCAAACCAAACCAAGCCAAAAAAAAAAAAAACCACCCAAGATATTAAAACTCAGAGATAGCATGCCATTTTGGCAATATTGACCAATAAGGTGTCTCCCTTGAAAATAGCATTCATAAGTAATTCTAATACCTAATTCTAATTCTAATACAACAGGTACAGGCCATTCAGCATTTAGAAACAGGTCAATAATTAGATCAGGAACTATTACTATAGTACCCTATAAATTATACCATATAAATTACTGTATTGAAAGTAGGGAATGAAATTTCAAGTAGGATAGTAGAAAAACAGTAGCAAAACAAAAAAAAAAGGTGCACAAGAATGTATTAACATGCTACTAAGAAAACTTGTACTTCCCATAGCCATCTAAATTGTTGGAAGTAGTTATATTCCAGGATTCATCTTTAGTAAATTATTATGTTACTCTTACCCAATATATTTATTTGTGTATATTCTCTTAAAACTTATATTTCAAGTTCTATAAAAATACATTAAAAATGCAGCATATACTTTAAAACAAATGTGTTACATGACAGGTGTTCCCTCTTCATTGTATAAAATGAAATTACACTGTACTTCTCTGAAAAGAAAATTTAAGCCCAGACTCCTGAACAGAACATCTGTGTTGCTTTGGCACTTTGCAATATGAAATGAAAAATAATTTTACACTCCTAGTACAAGCAGGTTTCATCAATATACAAAGCATGATGAAGTTGTCAGCAGCAACTTTGGCTTTCTTAAAAGCATGAACGTTAAAAATCCCAGCTCATATTATACTTTTCTTGTGTTCTGAAAGATGTATTTGGATGTGGGTCCAGCAGAGGAAAGCAGAACCAAACCCAGCACGTTATTTTTGGTTTTTGTTCTGATCCACTCCAATGTGTTAGGCTAGAATAATTTTGTTAATCCCACCCAGCAAATTAGAATTGTGGAATGGAATAAAAAATAATCTACCAGAAAGCTCTAAGAAAAGCAAAAATGTTCATTATACACAATAATATATTAAATTGTATTTTTACTTTTAATTACCACTCCATATAATACTGATAGGGAAATGAAACATTTCAGTTCTACCTGGAACACTAATTAGGAGTGGAAGCAGGGATGTCACTAGCTATCATTTGAAATCAGAACTATGTGAGGCATTATAGATGATAACAACAGCAATAATTGTTTCTTTGCAGATTCAGTGTTTCTTAATTAGATGTGTTGTAATCAGAAATGGAAAGTTTTGCAAGTTGTCACAGCTCCACTGACTTCCACCTTTAGTGGGCCTCTTTTCCCACTTCAAATGAATAAAAAGATAGAGAAGAAAATAGAGACAGTAGAGTGGGATGGTCAAGGGGAGCTCTAAAAAGAAATTTAAAACTTTATTTAGTATTTTAATTGTTTAAGATGAAGACAAACTTCAAGAAATAGCATAATTTATCTTCTTAAGAGTATACACCAACATCATATGCTAGATGATCACTTTATGGATCAGAAGAAATTGAAAGCCACAAGATTTCAAAGCAAAATAAAATGTGCACCTCCCCACAAAAGAATTTTGACCCAATATAGTTATAAGCAGAAAGGTTTATGTTAGATAAACACCTTCCCTAAAAATCTGGTCTGGGGTCTAATCATATTCACAAAATAGAAAGAGATCATTTTGCATTGCTTAACATCATACTAAAACAGGATAGTGAAAAGCATAGGGTAGTTCTTTAAAATGATGAGATCTATAGGGAAATACATGAATTTCAGTAAGAAAGAAAGTTTTGGAAGGTGTGAATAGATAGCAAATTGCTTAAAATCCTATTTGCATTTGCTGCTGCACATGTCATGGCTTAGAAAGAGCTGTTTTTCTTCAGCAGTAGCTGATGAGCTGCTGTGTTTTGGGTTTTAGCTATTGCTGAGCAGTACTTGTACAGAGTCAAGGCCTCTTCTGATCCTCATCCCACCCACCAGAGAGCAGGGAGGGGACCAGAGGCCAGGAGGGGACACAGCTGAGACTGACCCCTGCAGACCAAAGGGACATCTCATCCCCCATGGCCTCATGCCCCACAAGATAAGCTGGAGGAAATATAAAAGGGGAAGGTTCAGAGTTACTGTATTTTTTCTTGCCAAGTTATACATGAGGGATCCTGGCTTCCCTGGAGAGGGCTGAGCACCTGCCTGCTCCTGGGAAGCAGGAATGAATCCCTGCTTTCTTTGCTTGTGCATGAAGCATTTGCTTTACACATTAAAATGTCCTTATCTCAAAACACAAGTTTTCTCCAATTTGCCCTCTAATACTCTCACCAGTCTCAACACAAGGGAGTGAGCAGGTAGTGGTGTGGGGCTGAGCAGTCTTCCAAGGTTGAATCCCTGGCAGCTGGGAGGAATTAAATGACCTATTGCAAAAATTTAAACTTTAATTCTTCCCATTTTAATATTAGTGTAAAAGTGCTAAGGAACTCTTAAATACATAAGAATTTCCATTAATTTTGCATTCAATAGAGTGTAGAGATTGATTACCTTATACATATTTAGCTAAAGTAAGTTTTCACAGTTATATTATAGGAAAAGAGATGTTCCAGATAAAATTGTTCACCAAAAGAAAGCAGCTCTATCAGTTGATTTCTTTTTAACCTTTTAATTGAAAAAGACATTACTGGCACAATAAACAAAAAAATCCCATCACTGGTACAGTAAAACAAAGTAAGGATTTTGTGCTTCAGGGAGCAGTTTTAAAGCAGGAATTCTGTGGACACTGGAGAAATTAACAGTGGAAGTGATGTGTTTAGGGAAATTTTCAAATTGGTCATCACAATTGTTATCACTTATCAAGCTACATATTTTTGAAATCCGAATAAAAATGAAAATTTAATAAAGCGGTCATCACTTTTATGTAGGATGGAAATTAAAGGAAGACTAGAATTAATAAATGCCTAGTAAAATCTGTCATGTGCAAATAACAGATCAGGAGGTATGTTGGGTTCCTTTAATACTAATTGGATTTTGCAATTGTTTTCCACTGTTTTGACTATGATAAACACACAATTTGAAATTTTCAAAAATCAATTTTCCCTTATGAAACTCCTACAGCTTCTGCAATAATAACTAAACAAGTTTATATGTGATAATTTGAAATTTGGCAAATGTTTCATTGAAAAACTATAGTCAGAAAAATTAAAGCACTAATAAATTTGGGCTGTTTTGATCATTTTGATCACTGTTTCTCTTTGATATTAAATTTTTCCATCATTGTCTAAATTTAATAAAACCCTATTTTTACTCATTTAGAAAGCAACAACTTTTAGCAGAAAGGCTGATATATGATAGCTAAAATAAATTTCTTAACAACAGCTATTAAATAAATATTAATATTGCTTAGTGTGGTTGATTTTTGGCAAAAAATAATTGCCAAATAAATAACCTTCTGGCATTGTGTCACTGTTTTGTGTTGGTTTTTTGAGGGATTTTTTGAGATTGATTTGTTTTTTTGGTGGTTTGGTTTGTTGTTGTCTTAAAAGAAATATATATATATATATATACACACTTTGAGTAGTTGCAGTTGTGTTTCTTTTTTTGCAAAACATCTTTTTAAATCTTGAACACATGGAACACTTTTTGATGTTTCACTTTAAGTCTTCCTTCATTTCCTACATGGCATTTATTTCCTAATCCTTTTCTGCAGAAACTATGCTCCCTCTTAGTTACATGAATCAAAGCCTCATCACTGACAGAAGAACTGGTTGATGTCACTCAAAGAACTCAGAGAGCACTGATAATTTCATTGCTAATCCAGCTTTATTTTGGCCACAATTATCAAATGGAAGGTTTCTTCAGACTCAAGAACCTCTGCAGAAGCTGGGCAGCAATCTTTTCCAGGCCTTTAGTAGATCCTTGCTGAATAAAGCAATTTTACTTTCCGTGGTCTATCACTGTGTCCAAAGAAGAAACAGGAAGCTGGTGAAGGATCTAGAGAAGTGAGGGGTCACTGAGAGAGCTGAGCAAAGAAGCTTCAAGGGGGCTGTAATTGTTCTTTAATGCTACTTGAAATGAAGTTATTGTGAGGTAGATGGTGGCTGCTCTTCCCAAGTAGCAAAAGACAGGATGAGTAAAAATTCTCCCATATTGCATCAAGGTAGGTTTAGACTAGATGCTAGGAAAAAAGTTATTTAGTAAAATAGGAAAAAAAGGATTAGTAAACACTGGAAAAGTCTGCCCAGGGATGTGATGAAATCACCACCATGGAAGTATTAAAAAACCTGCAGATGTGGCTCTTTAAGGACATGGTTTAGTGATGGACTTAGCATTCTTTTGTTAATGATTGGATCTAAAAGGTGTTTTCCATTCTAAATGATTCTAGGATTCTATAATCTCCTAGAAACCTTCAATATTTGAATAGAAAATTAGTTCCTTCTCTTTTTTTATTTAACCTGGTTTGAGCGTCTTGTAGGAATATAAACCATTTCCTCTTCATCCAAACTTGTTTGTGTCATTTCATGTCCACACTAATAAGTGTATATCCCCAAGGTCATCTGTAAGGCAGAACTGAATATAATTTCTCAAAAGTCCATGATGAATTTAGGTACATTTCTTCTTTTTATTAAAAATATAGTACTTCTAATAAGGTTAATGGAAGGTCTGAGACAGTCAGTAGGAACAAACTCTTGAAGTCATTATTATTATAATTTCTGAGAGGATTTATACCCTTTATGGTACTGACTATATGTTATTCAATTCAAATGAATATTTTCAATGATATCTACAGGAGCAGAGCATACCTCCTCTATGAATGTCATACTACACTGACAGAGAAATTTGGAGAGGTGTGAAGGTCTCATTGACCTCTGTGCTCTTGAGCCTTTTGTTTAGTTTAGATGAAAATTATTAAGGATTTTTTTTTCAAAGAAAATTATGTTCTGAACTTACTGTACAAGAAGAAGGCATTTGAGATTGATAAAGGAATGAGTATGTATAAGGCTTCTGGGCAATTTTCAGTTGCACTCTGGGCAATTAGACACCCACCTTCAATTAAAAGTCAGTGGAGCTTAGTGACTAAGTACCACTCATGAGTTTCAAAGTATCATTCAATTGATAGAGGAATGAATTAAAAAAAAAAAAAAAAAAAGGGAGAGGGAGACCACATTTGAGTTGAAAGAAGTAGATTTCTGTGAGTCTGAAATGTTTGGACTGAAAAAGTGTCATTAAAATATTTCTGTAAGGCAGATCAAGAGAAGAAAATGCTAGTGCAGAATAAAATAGAAAAGAAATGGAGCAGTTGAAGTTTCTGCTTGATTAGAAACTTGTCACTGAGCAGAAAACTGTGCTAGGACTTTTATGTGAACAGTAAGGTAATGGAGGTAGGGTGGCTTCTTCTCTCCTACTTCTCTGCACTGCATGACAAGAAAAGATTTGATGGCCTGGCATTTTGGGTGCAGGGGGAAGATGCTGCAGCTCCAAGCAATCAGAGACAGGGGACAGGGCCACAGAGATGGGGAAAGGCTGATGGCTGAGGCTTAAACAGCACATCCTGGGGAGAACAGTGGCCACTGAGCCTTGTGCCAGTTGCCTCCTCCCTTTGAGGTTGAGTCTGTCTCAGCACAACTCACCCCCAGTGTAAGCAGACCTTCAGTCTAAGCACCAGAGCAGGGAAAAGTCACAGGAGGGTAAGGGGACATCCTTCTCTAGAGGGCCCTCCCCTACCTGAAAGATAAAGGGGAAGACTAAATATATAGAGAACAATGAATTCAGTGCCAACAACTGCTGACCACTACACAAGCATACGTACATACATAAAAAAATCTATTCTTCTAATTCATTTGCTGCAGTTCCAAGCAAATGAAATCTTGGTAAACAGTAGAGGTTTTGGAAAGCATCTTGGAAATCGTTGAGGTAGGTCATTCCACTTCCTGGAATAGACTTACTGTTGCAAGAAATAATGTTACTGAAGGTGCTAGGAATCATCAAAAATAGGACTGGAAGGAAATTCAAGGGATCATCTCATCCTACCTTCTGCCCTAAGGCAAGATAAATTATACCCAAGCTGTTCCTAACAGGTTTGTCAAAGATACTCTTAAAAACTTGCAGTAATCGAGACCCCAGAGCATCCCTTGTCATTCTGCTGATTTAAGTGGTGCTTGACCTTCCTTAATATTATAAGTATTTTGTAATGGATTGGCATATCTACAAGAAGAATATAATGTTACGTGAAATAGAAACAAATATATTAAATAACTTAGAGATATTTTCCATTCATATTGATTTTCTTTTCCATATGAATGAATAAATGCATAGGATTTTACAAGAGGCATAATAAGTGCAAACGTTTTTATAATTTAATAAAATAAAGTTAATTTTTTTTACTGGATATATTCTGCTCAGATCCTAGAATATCAATAAAAGACATATAAAGGTATTGTGGGGTAATTGATTCCATTTTGACAGCTAATAAACTTGTTATGAAATAAATAACAGCAGCAAAATTCATCTGTTTATTAGAAGTTCTTTATTTTTTGAAAAAAATATTTTGCATTTTTTAAAATAAAATATCAAATAATTTCATGTAGAAGCAGTTTTTTGAAGACTCAGAATTGTTTAGAGCTATGCATATAGGTGTTTACACAGGCAGTTAATTAACTGATGTTGATAAGACTGCATACAGGAACAATGGCTGATGAAATCCATGAAAAAGATGTAATATTTAGGTTAGAGAATTCAATCCTGCATGTATTTATACTAATGAATGCAGGGAAATTACTTATGAAATGTGAAATCTTTTGGTGTTTATCTTCTGAACACTGAAACACACTTTGGGCTCTACATTTACTGGAGAGAGAGTTCACTTACACAGCTATTCAAATTTGTCTTTTGATTCTCTCCGTGATATTGACATTTTGCAGAGTGATGTGTGTATCAGTGTTAATGCTCCCAGTTTTAGCTTCTGATGGTATCTATTATTAATAACCTTAGTGGTAAAAAATAGGACAAATAGCATTTGCAGCCTTCTTTAGTTTGGATTTTTGCTTAGATTTGTTAAAAATATATAAAAAATAATTTGACAAATAAAAATGTTAGAGGAACAAAAGTTCAGAGAATCACTTGCTCAGGTAATGCTGAGATATTTTTAAAAGATCCAAGAAAAACTGAGAAGGTAAGTACATGGTGAATTTATTTCATAGTGATTTTCCTCAGGTTTTGTTGATCTAAGTGGAACTTTTGTGCAGTTAAAAGGATAAATGCAGAGGAATAACATTTATAAAAAAGTCTTAATAGCCAGGTCAAGTTTAATTTCATGTTACCTGAAATGATCATATTTTTGTCTCAAGAGATACTAAAGCAGAAGCAGAAGTCCTGATATGAACCAGCAACAGTGACAGAATTTCAGAATGCATAAAATGTAATCAGAAATCATTCTCTGGCTGTCCATTATGGCTCAGTTTTTGAAGATTGTGGCCACTCAGTCCAGGTCAAAACACAGGGAAACAATGGGTGTATTTTGTTCTTTTTGAACAGCCTCAGGATTTTTATGGTGTAAACTTGAAACTGTGTAACTGAGCTTTTTCAACACCAGCTTTACATATTTCAGATTGGATTCTGTCAGAAATCTCATGAAGTCTCTGATTATTTAGGAACGCAAGATTTAATCTCAATTGCCATGCATTGATGTGAATGCCAGCAATTCTAATATTGCAATAATTCTACAGGAGCCATTAAGTTATTATTAGTGTATATTTGTTTAAAAGTAATTAATGAGAAAATATTTTTAAAATTTAAATAAAAAGTCAAGCAATAGGATTCAGTATTATAAAAAGAACTTAATGTAATCAAATGCTACTTGATAGGAATAAAGTGAAAGATTTGCTTAGTTAATAATCAACTTAGTTGCTCTCAAGGTATCATTAAGGTTTTCAAAATATCTGAGATGTTTTTATGTTGAATTAGATAGGATGAAAATGTATATTTTTTTGCTTGGAACCTTGGAAAAAGTGCTTGCGCTTAACTATTAGTTTTGTTTTACTAAAATATTAAAAACAGGAAAATCTCCTTTTTTCCATAGTAGGATATGTGACTGATATATTTTATATAGAAAAATAATTACAAGAATAAGTATAATGTGAGGTTAAAATAGTTTTCTCTCAGTTGCGTAGAAGACAAATTCTGATTGGTCATATTCCTTTCCAAAACTTCCATAATAAATTTTTATTTGTATCCTTTTCATTCCAATTGTGCACAAAACCAATTTACTTTGTCTACTATTCTTTGCATTTTTAAGCATACAAAGAGCAGTGGGGTTCATGGAGCAGATTTTTTAGGCCTCTTGAATTATTATAATTTAGAGCACAGAAGAGAGTGTCCTTAAATATAAGTCATGTATGTTTTTGGAGTATGTAGTCAAATACTGGGTTTGAGTATTGAGTTCATTGTTGTATGGAGACAAGACACAGCAAAATTTCACCTTGTGAGATAACAATTCCAAGGGGGAATTTAAAACAACAGAAGATAATGAATGGCAAGTAACAATGCAAATTAAAATTTCTTAATGAAACATAAGGTAATTTAACTTCTTGGACTCAGAACACCAGCTAATTAAAGATATGTATAGAAAAAATTGAGTTGGAACAAAATTGCATACCCTAAAACAAAAATAAAATAGGAAGGAAGCAAGAATAAAGAAAAATAATTAGAGGATATCTTTTAAATAAGAAGAAATGTTTTCTAAATGAAACTAAGAAATCCCCAAATATGCTGATGGCATGAGGACAAAAAAAAAGGAGAAAAAATCCTGTCAGAACAGTAAAAAAAAGTACAAGTTTCCTGAAACAGTGGAGGGAGAATCAGAATAAAAATAACTGTCTAGAGACACTCAAATAATAAAAAAAAAAATCAGTGGATTTTACAAGAAGCAAGAAATGTGAAAATAAGAAATAGGAGAAAAATGTGGATTTTGGAGAATGTAAAATAAGTAAAAGATTTTCACAGGCATTAAATAGCCTTCCTTGATTCATATTTATATTGATGAGGATGTTGAAAATGTACACACCAACACATTCATGATTCTTTTTAGGAAACACTGAAATCAATAGACTACAGTTAAATTACAGTATATTCAGTCAAATACAGTCATTTGCATTTAGTGATTTGGGTTCTTACAGGAGTTCTTCCTATATGATTCATTAAATGCAAGAAACAGACTCATTTTTGCAGCACATTGCACCCTTGCATTTGATTTCATTTCTGTCTTCAATTATATTTATGATTGCTCTTTGCTAACATGGAAAAATTTTTTGACTAAAAAAGTTTGGACAAAATTGAAATCTCTTTCTAGCATACTATTTTTTCAAGAACAATTTCTTGTTCAGTGCTTTGGTCAAACAAAGCAACAAAATTGGTTTCTAAGGTCTGGTGCCATGGCCAACATTAAAATTTATGTTCTTATGGAGCCCATAAACTGGGTGTATGTGTGTATTATAGTGTGTGAAGGACTCCCTTGCTACTTCTGGTCTTGTGAATGGAAAGGTTGGGAATGGAATTGTCACTGGAATGCTGCCAAGGAACATCTCAGACCTGAATGTGTGATACTTCACACAGAGCTGCAGACAAGCAGCAAACAAGTGAGTTAGAGGCCTTTGGAAGGGCTGCCAGAGGTTTTCACTTGGCCTGGAACCTTGGTGTGAGTGACAGTGAGAACACTCCTGGCTTTATTAAGCAGAGCACTGCCCAAGCCCCAAACATCAGTCAGTAAATCTTACTTTAGAAGACTTACACAGGATTGCTAGGATTGTGTTGAATATGCAATTAGCAATCTAGAAGAAAAGTTGAGAAAATGGCACACCAAAAAAATATACATTAGTCATAGTCTATGAAGACTTCTAGAAGAACTAATGGTAATCAGATATGAATGGGATGGTAGTCAAAATTCTCATGGGTGAAAACACAGCAGCATATATAACAAGAGATGATATCAAAAAATTGTACACACTTATCATATTAAAATAGCTGAATCAAGAAATTATCAAGTCCATAATGTCATCAGTGTAAACCAGTGACCATCAGTGGTTTGGAAAGAATGTATGTTAGACTGCTTAAAAAAAAAATGAAATTAACAACCACGCCTTTCTAATGATGGATGCAATTATAAGAATGCCTTTATATTGCAGTGGAAGAGATCAAATGTTTGATAATAAATGCTAGAAATATAGAAAGTATGAGTTCTTTAAAACCCATTTACACAGTTCAAAATACTGGTACGTATTTTTAAAATGGATTATAAAATGCCTCTTTTTTAATTCTGCAGTTCTGAAATCCAAGGAAAAAGAAACAGAAAAATAAAAGTTGTGAAAATAAATACAACTTTATATTATTTTTAACTTAATGTGGTATTGAAACCAGTAGCTTATAAGTAGTTCAGATGGGACATGAACATGGTTGATAAATATTTAGGTGGAGAAAACAACTAAAAGTCATTAAATTATGATCAGAAGAATGCATTTTATCAAGTTTAGATCAAGCTTCATATGTAAGTAAGTTTTCCCTCTATTTGAAGCATCTTATGCTGACTACTTTAAGGATGGGATAAAAGGAAGGCTGTGCAGCAAGATCTGATTTGGAAAGATAATCCCTATAGGAAATGAAGAGGAAATATGATATCTCTTTAGATAGCATCTTGAAATGTCATCTACTTTTAGTATTTCCTTTTTCTGATTTCAAGAGATATCTAGCCTCCTCTAGCTTCCACAGCAATGTGTAAATCAGAGTTGTCAACGCTGAATTGCCTAATCATCTTTGCCTGTCTACTTTTAGGCACCATTTACTAATGGTTTACTCACTGCAACATCGTGCTGCTTTCCAAATTTAAACAGCCAAGAATACTATTGAAATAACTACTAAAATAACATTAAAGAGCACTACTGTCTCTTTCTCCTAGTTCAATGATTGACAGAGATTTGTTTTATAAATAACAGGAAACACCTTAGGCAGGTGTTTTTGCAGGATCTTTGAAGCAGATGTTATCTCCTCTAGAAAAAAAAAAGAGCAATCTCTATATGACAAAAGTTGTTTGTCTGTTTGTTTGTTTGTTTGGAGACTGTATGCCTTTAAACATTATGTGAGCCTTTAAACATTAAATCAGAGGAGATTAAAATCTGGGTTTGGAAATCTGGATAAAGGCAAAAGGCTATTTTGAGTGGAACCCCTTACATGAAACCCTTGCATTTAGAAGAAAATGTATCAGCATAAATCCACTTTATTGCATACAAAGCACCTGCAGCGCTTCCCACTAAATTAGAGGAAACAAAATTTACTCAAGTGAAGAATATCTAGCCATGTGCTATCCCACAGCTATGAAAGTCATTGCTGCAATTTGCTCGTGTTTCTGTGGGGTTTGCATTTACGTGACACATGAACAAAAAAATCACCCTTGGTGCCATGCTCAGGTGCATTTGACTACGTAAAAGGTAATTTTAAAAAATATTCTTGGAACAGATTCTGTTTCAATTCTGTGATTTACAAACTGCTGTGTCAGTCACAACGGAAAAATATTAATATCTTACCTTCTGAAGCAGAAAAGTAGAAACTGTGGTGAGAGTAGCAATGCCTTGCAAATGGAACCTCATGTTGATTGCCATGATTACACTACACATTAATCTACAAAACTTCATTATTCTTTTGCCTTATGCTGGTTAAGCAGGGTACATTGGTAAGATTATGCTCACACAACTAGAAAGATAATAATGCCATATAATTATTGCCACACTTTTAATAACTCTTCTTTGTCCCTCATGGATATATGGCAAAAATAGAATACTCTTTCCATTCTATTCCTTTCAGTATTGTTTCTGATATAAGATTTTGTCTAATCCCACACAGCTATTCTTATGCAATTATGTGATGTAATTGTACTTATTAAACATTCTGCTTGTACAGCCATTAGATAACCAAGAGACAAGCTTTGTATTAACTTGCTGTACTTTGAACCTTCTAAAAACTGGTGATAAACTCAAAATCTTGCAATACATCTCTCTTAACATGAGACTAGTTTTAACTGAAAGCCATCTCCAAAACAAACACTTTGACGTGTTTGCATAGGCCCTATTTAGAAAGAGGCTTGATATATCCATGGAAAGATATGAGTCAATATTGAAAACTCAAAGCCAAATGAGCAGTAAAACTGAATAAATTCGTGGAAAAGATACTTTGTTTTGAATTAAACCTGTTGGATCTGAAACTCTTGGTCTATGTCTGGCTAGGCTAGTTGTCTTTCATAACAGCCTGTCTGATGCTTTGGGTTTGTGGCTAAGCCAGTGTTGGTAACACATCAATGGTTTGATGCTTGCAAACAGTACTTACAGTGTCAAGGCTTTCTCTTTTCCTTACTCTGCTCCCTGTCCATCAAGCATGAGTGGGTAAAAGATTGGCAGGAATATAGTTGGGAGAAATAACCCAAACTGGCCAAAGGGACATTTAATATCACATTATGGCATCTTCACAAAGAGTTGGAGTAAAAACGCTTTGGCTTTCAGTGAGGCTTGGAGACTGGATAGATGTTGGTCTGATTTGTTCCATCTGTTTGATGTCTGTACACTTCTGACCCCTTTCCTTTCACATATTAATCTATCTTTATCTCAAATCATGAGTTTTCTCACCTTTGTTTTTCCTGTTTTCTTCCCTGATCCCACTGAGGGTGAGGGAGTGAGCAAATGGCTCTGCAGAAACTCATCTACTGGTTGGCATCCACCTATCACAGCACTATTGAATCATATACCATTTGTGATCTACATTATTCTGCAATCCTGGTGTCTAAAAAATTTTATATGAACTAATCTGAGTAAGTTCTAGCTACCACAGCTCTGTGGCCTCAGAAATTTGGAAGAACTATTGACTGGAAACAAAGATGAGGGAACAGAGGTTAACCTCAACTGCTGAGAACATATAGAGCCCCAGGTGAAAAGTATAAAATACGGATAAAGCATATCTGACTAAATTAATATAAATTATCAACATGCAGTGACTGATATGTCATAGCTAAAAAAAAATAAGAAATAAGTATAATTTGCTTTGAAATTTTATTTTTTTATTTTTAGTAAGCTGCTGAAGTCACTGTTATATCTGAAATCAGAACTTGGTTTTCTGAAATAAGTAGAATGTTTGAATAAAAAAAATTTATGTGATTTGGGCTCTGGCATAATAATGCTATTCTTGCACTGGTTTAGTCAAGGTTACATTTACCATGTAATTACCATATGCAAATTTAATATAATTCCGCTTTGTCTTTCTCCCTTTAAATCATAAAAAAAAAGTTCTAGATTTGACATATTACTGATTAACTGAAGATGGCATTGTACTATCTTACATAAAATCTTTACTTGCCTCTTAACTTGGTTTCATTACTCATTTATCACTATTATCTTGTTATGTCATCTTTTTTTCCGTAAATAAATTAGTTTGTTTGGCATAAGAATTTTGTTTAAATTCATGTAACACCAAGATACAAATGATCTTGTAACATTTCTCTTTAATTTCCTCTGATGTGCGATTAGCTCTCTATATCTCTAAATACTTGATCCTGTCTTTCATTTACCCTAAATTTTTGAAGTGAAGTCAAAGTCAACTAGATCTGGTTAACAACTATTTGAAAGTCTCCCTGAGGTAGTACCAGTGGTGACCTCAAACCTGAACTTCTTACATGAGTGCTCAGAGTGCATTTTTCCATTACTCTCAAACCAGGACAGGAAAGATGCTCCAGATTTTTGGAAGTGGTTTTTCCCCATGCTGGGATTTTCTGAAAAGATTTTTCTGTGGTTGAACTTAGATATTACACTTGGAAGGTACCAATGGTACAGTTTAGCTGATAAATTGCATGGAGGAAATAATAAATAGTCACATATTCAGCTGACCTGTATTTTGGAAAAAGCAGAATACTCTGAATTGGCACTGATGTTACAATATAATATCTGTCTGCTTCTTCCCAGGGGAATATATTGGAATGAGTCTCCTCCAATTAATCTCTCTCCATGGAATTTCACAGAAGTATAAAACTTACTGTGAACAATCTCTGAGGCAATATTATAAATCAGACAGAAAGAAATTAGGATTTCTGAGAAAAAAATTGAACTGACTAATGCAGTTCTTGAGGTGTGTATGGGCAGCGTGTGTGAGAAATACACGAATGCCATTATCTGTGGATTTTATGCAATCCTCATAGTTTGCAGATAAGCACATATACCATAGACATTACTGATTAATTAATTCTTCATAGTGCGTTTGCCCTTGGAATCTTCCTAGAGACACGAATAAAGCAGGA
>VZTB01017336.1:0-16449 GCA_013397245.1 Thryothorus ludovicianus
AGAAGAGAAAAGAAGAGAAGAGATTCTAAAGCACATCTTAGAGCCTTGACTGTCTTTGTAGAGGGAGCCTCCAGGCAAACATCCCAGATGGGATTTTTCCAAAAGCTGGTGGAGCTTTGATTTGGACACCTTCTTGCTACCTGGGCTGCTGAGGAAATCCATCCCACAGGGACAGTTCAGTGTCCTGCAAACCCATGGATCACCAGCCCCTTTGTGTCCTGCAAGGAGCCCAAACCCAGATGTGGCCTGGGGGGACACACTCTGCATGGCTGATGCCAGTGGTTTCATCCTGATGCCTCCTTCTGCACCCAAAACTCAGGCAATCTCCCCAATGGCACATCTGACCACCCCAGAAAACAGGAACCCAAACCCAGACAGAAAAACCCCAAAAATCACAGCTGGGAAATAATCCCTGTCCCTGGTGCACCTGCCCACATCCTGATCCCTTTTCAGCTCTGGGGCTCCATTCAGAAAGAAGCCAGACAAAAGTGAAAAATCAAAACAGTGACAAAGTCATGCAGAAATCAGGAATAATTCCAGAAAGGCCACAATCAAGTGAGTGCTCAGGCCAGCAAAAACTATTGTTCCTTTGTCTCTCAGTACATTACCTCTGTCCCCTGGGAGCTACATCATTGCCTGCAACACATAATGCAATTTGCTCCTTTCCCATGCCTGCCTCGTTTTTCCTTGGTGCAAGTGGGGCTGTACACACTCACTGCAGTGCATGTGCCCCTCCTGTGGGCAGAGAGCAGGGTGGGAGAGGAGCCAGCATGGGAACTGGAGCTGGAGACAGGGCTGGTGGCTGAGAAGCTGCACACGAGGTAAAGGGGAATAAAACGTTGCCTGAAAATTGGAAGGACACAGAAAAAACCAAGAAATTGAGGTGATTTGTGGAAAACAAACAAACAAACACCAAGAGAAAAAGCAAACAACCAACCCAAAAAACAAAAAAAAAACCCCACCAAAACAGTGTTCCTCCATTCTCCTTCCCACTTATCTCAGAGACTGAAAATCAAGGCCTGGTGAGTGCAGGGGCTGAACTACTAAATGAAGGAATCTGGAGGTAGGGAAATAACATTGGAAATGGGGAGTGGCTGCAGCAGGCTGGGATCTGGGCTCTACAGCCACACCTGGGGAGTTCTGGACACCCCTGAGTCTCTGGAGATCATGAACTGGCTGCCAGGGGTTTGGGAGCAAGGAGATGGATTCTCTCCCTTCCCTGCAGAGGTAAAAGGATCTGTCAGCCAAGATGTTGTTGTGGGGTCCTAAACAGTTCAACAGAGATTATTTTGAAGTTTTGGGAACCCCTGTGGCATGCCCTGTGCTGCTGGAGATGGTGTGTGCACATCTGTGCGTGTAGAGTTTTATGAAAGACCCAGACACCTGAAAGGACCTCGTTGTTGAGAACAGAGGTTGTTCCCAAAATTATGCTGAGCAGTGACTTCTTTGTGTATCAGCACACATCTGCTCCTGCTGCATGGCCAAAAAACATTATCTGTGTTACAGAAAAGGGAGCCTGACCTCAGGCTATGACCTGAAATATACAGTGACACAAGCTTGCTCTTGCAGTGCTTCTTCATCCCTCCCGTGCCAATTCTTTGTCCTTTTGCTAAATGAAACTTTAATGGCTGGGAAAAGGCTTTGTACTTTCATTTCCAGAGCAGAGCAGTCGAGTGCAAAGCAGGCAAAAAGCTCCAGAAGACAGAGAGCTGGAAAAGATTCTTCCTGGCCTAATGTGCAAGTTCTGGGCAAGGCAAGGGCCAGTGCAGAGAAAGCTGCAGAGATGGACACTGGTGTCTCCTGCCCCACAGCCAAGGCAGGGAGTTCAGCCACTACTCACAAGAGCAAGCAGCAAGAGCTTTTCCCTGTGCTCAGCAATTCCACCTCCTCCCAGGGAATGCATCACTGTCTAATCCAGTGCCAGAACCATCTGACATACTTCAGGAAGTTTTGGTTTGCAGCAGATCTGAATTTCATGGGTAAATGACCCAGCAGCCAGCTCAGCTCTGGCTGGTCTGTAGGTCCTTCGTGTCCCAGGGAAGGGATGAGGAGGCTGAGGTTTGGGCATTAGTGTGACACCGAGGCTGTTCAGAGTAAATACAGCTCAATAATGTGGAAAAAAAAAAAAAAAAGAAAAAAAGAAAAAGAAAGGATGATGAAGTGTTCTCCAGAATATGGATGGATGAAAAAAAAACCACAATTAGTGACCTCAGGTTCATAAGTCAGCTTGAGTAGTTTGGATCCAGCTCAATAAACACTGCTCTTCCTCAGCACTGAACTAGTGCTGGAGGTTCCAGACCAGCTCCTGAAGATGACTCCCAGCCTCTCCTTTTCCAGGGCTGTCCTGCTTAGCAAGGCCAACTCTCCTTCACCATTCACCCCTCATCACCCCTGAAGAGCCAACCCAGCCTGAGTGTGCTCCCACTTCCACCACCTTTCCCTGGGAACACGGAAACAAACACAAAGAACTGACCAAGGCCACGCTGACACTCTTCACAGCAGCAGGAACTTTAAATCCCACAGCCCACCACCACAGCCACCCCTCACCCCTGGCATGGTGTGAGCTCTCCATTCCAACACGGGGAGATTTGGGAAAGGATGCTGAGTCTTGGGAGCCCAGGTCTTCTGCTCTTAAGCCACTTTGGAAAGCCCAGACAGGACCCCTGGAGATGAAGATTTTGAAGTGTGATCAAAGAGACTCGACACAGCAAGGAGGATTAATGTTTCTGCAAACGCACAGTGAAAGCTCCTCAGTTATTCCAGTGGGGTTTTTTTCCAAAGGGGCCTAAGGGAGTTAGGCACTTAAAACTCACTCAGATCCTTTATTTAGTTTGCAAATCCTGCACTGGAGCAGTGTGACCCCTGAAGCATTACTTTCTGAGCGTGTCTGCTTGAGTGGGAAGCTGAATTGATTGTGGCTGTCCTGGTGGGCTCCTGCAGCTGCTCCTTCCCCACGTCCCAGGGAGCCTGTGTGCCTGGGGAAACAGCCGAGGGGACAAAGTACCCCAAGAAATAAAATAAAACACCAATAAAATAAGAACCCATGTGGGCTGTGTGTTCAAGGGGATGGCTGGGAGCAGCTCCAGGTTTGATTCCTTCCACAGGGGTTTGTGCTGGATTTAAGGAGCTGGAGAATGCTACAGATGATCTCCACTGGGGCAAGCAGCATCCCCACTCCTTCCTGCTGGGTCCCAAGAATCTCTAAGAAAGCTGCAGGAATCACTGATTTCATGACTTTGGTTACTCTTCATTGCTCACATCTCCCTGCTGTTTTTTTTTTTTTCTTCCAACACCAGCTTTTACAGTCAAAAACTGTAGAAAGAAGACACGGCAGGGGCTTTGTTCCCCAGCTGGTTACATACTCCTGATGCCCTAATCATTCCCACCACCACAGGTAACCCTACTGCACAAGGTTCCAGCTTGGGAAAAGCAGTATGAGGAAGCAGGGAAAAAGACAGAAACAACAAACAAAGAACCTGTTTCCACGCGAATATTCCTCACCACAATAATGACAATAGCACTACTAAAAATAATAATAATGATGAGAAATGCAGATCATGGTCTGGCTGCTTTCCAAGCCTTCCCACAGGGTCCCCTGGATTCCATTTCACCCAGCTCATCCCCCAGACTGGTCAGGCAGCCCCCGGGGCAGCACAAACGGGCTGTTGGGAACCGTGGCACACATGTGACACGCTATTGTCCCTAATTTGATTAATGAAGCCATCACGCTAACGGAGCCTCCTACACACCCCCAGCACCTTGTCACCAACCCACCCCAGGAACTTCCCAGCACAGCATTAATTCCCCGACACTCGCCTTTCCCAACTTTGTCAGGTAATTGTTTATGAAAAGATGAATGTATACAATAATACCGGCTGAAGGGAGCTGATGTATGTGGTGCTAATGAATGAAATAATCAGTTTGGTAATAACTGGCGTGCGTATTTGCCAAAAGGGAGCCAGCAGGACATTAGCATTCTGCAGCCACCCAACCTTTATCTCCCGCTCTTGTGTTTGACAACCGCCCCCAGATAGTCCATGAATAAAATACAGAGTGGTACCCAGACATAATTAAACTGCCAATGCGGATGTACCTAAATGAACTTGATATCTTAATGACACTAGATAGCAGGGGAATAATGAAGGCGGTGTGAAAGGGACGTGCATAATGAGCCCGGCGCTCCTCGTTAGCATCCCCAGCACCACCGCTGCTCCCACGCCACCCAGAGCCCCTGCCACCCAGCCCTGCCACCCCTGAGGACACGGTGCCACCCCTCAGGGGGCAGGGGATGCTCCTGCAGAGCTCGGGGCCCGCGGTCACAAAGCTCGGGCCATGTCTCGCCCTCCCTCCTGCAGAAATCCCGGCTTTGCCCCAGCTCCCTGCAGCTCGCCCTGCCACATCTGCCCCTCCAGAGAGCTCTGGCATGCTGCTGTGCATTTTAGGAGCTCTCAACGTGATTAAATTACCAGATATGCTCCTTTTTCATTTTTATTTTCTTCTTTTTTCAGCACGGAGAGGGTTTTCGAGGAAAGAAGCTGCTCCTTGGGGATGGGCAGCTCAGAGGATGTCCCAAGATAACTGAGCAGCACAGAGCCACAGTTCCCTTCAAAACCCCTCATTCCCATCACATCCACAGACACTGAAGCTGATGTGTCCTCTCCCAGCACCCATGGGTGCAATCCTTCCTCTAGAGGCTGCTGGGCACCCTGACAGTCACCCCAAGTGTCCCCAGAAATTAGAGACAGGAATTGACACCTGGAAGGCAGGACTGATCCCCCTCCTTTGGGGCAGCATCACACTGGGCTCCTACCCCACACTGCTCCAAAGGTAATTGTCACTCCCTGCTCTAATGGTTCCAATTTTAGCAGCAAATGAGCGATGCAGAGTAAGTATCACTCTTATTAAAGAAGTAATAATGGGAAATGTGCTACAGGGGAAGGAGCACTCCCCCAGTACACAGGATGCTGCCCTGCTGGTATTTGACAGCAGCAGAGTCCCTGCCTTCTGCTGACAGAATTCCAAGACATTTGAATACAATAAGCTCAGCACGGAGGAAAGCAACTGGTGCAATAGGCTCGGCTTGACTTTGTTGTGATGGAATTGATTGAAGGCTTAGAAATTGTCACAAAGCCATTGTGGGAAATGTGACCTGGAAGAGGTCCTGTCTCCCTGTATAAAGCAGATTAGGAAAAACTGCTTTATGCAAATGGAAAAATACAGCAGGTTTGGGGGAAACCATCTTAAATCCCTGGAAGTGTTCAAGGTCAGGTTGGATGGGGTTGGGCTGGTGGAAGGTGACCCTGCCTACAGGAGGAGACTTGGAATGAGTCTGTAAGGTCCCTTCCAAGGCAAACCACTGGTGATTCTCTGATTCTGTGAAAGTCCAGTGGCCAACACAGCCAGGCCCAGCACAGGGAGAGCTGAGAAGAACCCACTGCAGGAAGCACAGCAAGTGTGATGCTGGGTCCTGAGATGGGTAAAGAAACATAACTCCTGCTTGAGCCAGGAAAAGGTGGCACCAGGTGTTACAGGCAGCCCAGGGAGGTGACAGGAGGAACCTGGGCACATGCTCCCCACCACCACGTCCTGGGCAGTGACAGTCACCACTGGAATGATGCAGCCAAAGTGCTCTGAGTTCCTGCCAGGTGAAACTCTCAATTTAGTACACTCAGCCCCTTGCCCCTGCTGGATATCTGTCCCTGGCTGCCAACTCTTTAACCATTGCTTTTCTTCCGAGGAAAGACATCCCCGTGGTGCACCCTCATGAGACAGTAATGGGATTTCATTAGATTAAATAACTGCAATGAACCCCAGAGACCAACAGCACTTTAAACACGGAGCTCGGAGTTAGAATTACTGTTATTTAACATTGATTAGATTACAGGCTAAATCCAATTTCTCCCTAACCATATACTGCCTATGATTTGCCTAGTGGGAGATGTTAGGGATGGCATTCCTGGAAATCTCTGCTGAGGGAAGGGCCTGTGGCTGAGTCAGCAGTGTCAGGGTGACCCATGGGCTCGTGCCTGAAAGTCCTTCTGCAGAGCAGGGCTCAGGGGATGTCCCCACTGTCCCTGCCCTTCCTTTGCTCCAAAGCTGGGGGTGCAGGTAGATCTGGATCTGCCATGTCAGCTTATTGTCCCCTCCAGCAGGAATATATCCAGGAAATAACTGGGCCTCTCTGACCCACGGCCCTGCCTTGGCTGAGGCTGTTCATCACTCCCCAAAGCTCCCTCCTGACTCCTTTCCCCCTGGAGTACCACGGCTCGTGGCTCCCAGCAAGGGATGTGCCTGGAGCCCCTGGCTGGGACAGTGCCTGGGTCTCTCCCTGCTCCTCACCTCCAGGATCCTGCTGGATTTTGCAGCTCTGGGCTGGGAAAGGTTGGTCAGGGCAGGAGGGAGATCATCTCAGGGTTCCTGGAGGTGTGGCAACTGCCCCCCAGCTGAGGACAGCATGGGACAGGGTGGCACCCAGTGCAGAGTACACCGTCCTCCCCAGTGTGAGCCACGTGCTCAGTGCCTGGCCTGGGAGGTCAGCCAGGACAGAGACCCCTCTGGACATCCTGGCCGATGCACCAGGAAGCTGAGGGGTCAAACAACTCCTAAATGCATCCCCCACAGCCTCGGGAGCACCAAGGATGGGGACACACCCAGGCATCAGCTGTGAGCCCCCGCCCTGCTGTCACTCCAAGCCACTCGAGTGCAATTAGGCAGCCTGGAGCAGATGAAGCTGCAAACTCCAGAGTGCAGCCCCCTCCAAAGGCACAGCCCCCAGCTCGCTGACCCTGGCCCATCACACCGTGGGGACAGAGGGTCCCCAGGATGTGACAGGGGCCACGGCCCCCCGTGCAGGCAGGGCAGAGCTCAACCTGTCCAACACCAAACAAAGCAGCTCCGGCGCCGGGGCAGGCGCTGCCGCCAGGGCTGACCCCCACCGGGGCACAGCCATGGTCAAACTCAATTAATGAACTGCTGAGTGCTGCATCTGGGTCAGCCTGGGCAGCCCCTCCCCTGTCCCAGCCTCCCTAACTCCTACTGAATTCTTTAGGAGGCTGTTCCAGAGGATGTGTCTGTGCTGGGAGGAAGGGTGGCAGGGCCAGGAGCAGCAGAGCAGCATCAGGACTTGTGACAAAGGCAGCTCTGGGTGCCTGGGCTGGTCAGGGATCACACCCTGGGCATGTGAAAACAAGAATTCAACTCACTGTGACTCCTGTGTTCAAGCCTCTGGCAGCTTCTGTGTCTGTCTGTGGTCGGAGCAAACACATCCCGGGGAGGGAAATGCTGCAGGGACAGAGCAGACTGTTCACTGGGGCAGGAAACCCAGCCCCAGCCCTCCCAGCTGCACCTTGTGCAATGAGCTCATGAGTTCATCAGGCCCTGGCCTCAGCTGAGTGTGTCCCAAAGCCTCCTCAGCTGCTCTGGATAGGACACAGAATGTGCTGTCCACGCCACAGCAATGCCCATGCTGGCCCCTGGACCTCTCTCTCCACATGTGCCCAACAAAATCCCATCCCTGGTCCTAAGGAGGGTCCAACTGAGCAGCTGGGCAAGAAACATTTGGTGTTCTGAGGACACATGCTGACTCTCAGCCATTCACACCCACCCATGGACTGTTTGGGTTTTTTTGTGCTTGCTGAGAAGCCTCTGGCAGCCCTTAAACCCAGGCAGGTGTGCAGGGGACAGAGGAGTTGGGCTAACAACCTCCAGGCAGCACAAGACAGACAAGGGTTTGATGGTCATTTCTACCCAAACTACCCAGAGCAAAGTGGAACTGCTCCCTTCTTCACTACCAACCACGTGATGGCAACTGGAAAATTCATCCCTGCACACCAGCTGGATTTTTAACCAAACAGCACCAGCCACAACTCCCCTCCAGTAAGTTATGGGAAGATGAGGCTCTCTGGGTCACCCTGTGACCCACAGGATAATTCCTGTGCCAGCAGCAGGAGCAGAGCCCTGGGTCCCTCCCCGATGAGACCTGGCAACTCCCTCAGCTGGACTCTGTTTCTGCTCCACCACACTTAGCAGCTCCCGATGCATTGTTCTTTGCCAAGCACTCCTAGAACCCTTTTTAGGCTCTTTTAGCTGAAAAACTTCCCGTGGCAGCCAATTTCACAGCTTAATCTCACACTGTTTGAGAAAGTCTCTAATTCTGCTTCTTTCCAACCTGTTGCTGATGGTACAGATGGAGACATGAGAGGGGAAGGAGGGGCAGCCACTGCCTCAGTAACCCCCCCATGAAACCTCCTCCCTGAGGCTTCTGGAGCTGTGGAATGAACATCCCCCAGCCTGGCACTGGAGGTGGCTGTGCCAGCTGTCACCCCCAAACCACGCTCCTCTGGCCCAGCTCTGCATGTCACTGCCTGTGCTCTGCTAGCTGCAGGCAATCCGATTTTCCTTTTGTGTTTTTATCCCCCTTTAGAGGTGATGAAGGCTGTAACAACCTTTGCCACACACGTACAAGAATGCTGAACACCAGGCAAACATTTACGGGCAAATATCCATATTCACCCAGCAGGGTTCAGCAGTGCAGGAGGACGGGAGTATTGTGCAATATTCACTTTGCACCTTTGCTGTGACACGCAGCTTTTGCGTGCAGAAAAACCCAGATTGTCTTTCAGAACAACCATCCCACAGCAATCAAAAACAGAGCACCCCAAGCCCTGTGCTGGGGGCTCTGCCCAGCAGGTCCAGTGGCCTCAGCTGGGGGATGTTTCTCACTTCCCAAAACCTTGCTGCTGGTGGAATGCCTGGCCCACCCCATCCCCTGGATCCCATCCCTTCCCAGGACATCCTGGCACAGGGAACAAAGGCAACTGGAGCCAGCTTTGCCAACATTTTCACTTGCCCAAAATCAGCAAGGTTTTGGGAAATGAGAAACACCCCCAGCTGAGGCCACTGCCCCAAAGCTTGTGTCCCACAGAAGGGAGAGGTCCCTCCCCTGTGACTTTGGCACATCACCCAGGCTCCTGCAGCCATCACCAGCCTCACCTATGCAAATCACATCATGTTAATGGCACAGTACTGATTGCACCCACTAATTGCTCTCCCCATCCAGTCTGGGGATCCTGCCATGGGTGCAGGTCCCCCAGGAGCAGGGGAAAGCTGTGCCTGCAGAACCAGGGACCTCCCAGTAGCTTCTTACTGAGGGCCAACCCAAGATTTGGCAAGGTACAATGCTGGAAACCAAAGGGAGCAAGTTTCTAACTGAGGTAACAACTCTGGAGCCAAAGTGCAGCTGCAAAATGGGAAAAGCAGCATGTCCTGCTGGCTAGAGGGGCTTGGAGCACATCAGCAGTGAGAGGTCACTGATCTCTGGGTGTTTGGGGTGTCTCAGCTGAGCCAGGCACCTCTCCTGGGCACAATATCTCTCCTGAAAGATCCCATCTCCATCCCATCCCATCTCCATCCCATCCCATCCCTTCCCATCCCATCTCCAGCCTTCCACTCACTGACTCTGTGCTGGAGGAGTCAGCACCACCCAGCTGGGAAATCCAGATGTCTCCTCACTTGTTCTACACAGCCAATATTTGGGATTTCTCCCCATAATTAGGCTTCCCAAACAGCCCAGTTCAGACAGTGTTAAAATGCCAAAAGATCTTGATGTTACAATACAAGACCATGAAGGCAGAAGTGAAATGGTGATGACAAAATGCAACACTGAGAGCTGAAAGCTGCAGATATGAACACGCAGAGCCACACATGGAAAAACACAGAAGGCAAAACTATTGATCTGGGGATTGTCCATAAAAGGCTTCCCCAGAGCTTGGTTTATGGGAGGGAGCCCTCTTCCAACAGGCAGTGGCACAACAAACCAGCCTGGCCTTTTGCAATTTTCAACAAGAAAAGACCACACTGGAGAGAGAAATAAATAATTAAATCAATAAATAGCCAGCTTCCCATCTTGACGTTGCACTTGAACATGAACATCTCTCCCCAGGGGATGATGTGAGAAGGGTGGTTGTGGAAAGAAATGACCCAACTGTTGATATCCCAGCTTACAGCCACCAGCTGTGCTCGGGAACTGGAGTCAAGGGGTAGAGCTGGGAGCTCATCCCACTGAAGCTGCAGGACTCTGGTGCAAGAAAGGTCTCCAGATGCCTCGAATTGCCCCAGTTTTTGGGGTTTTCTTACGTGAGACTTGGGCACAGCTGCCTGGCCGTGGGGAAAACAGCCACACGAGGCTTCCAAAGCTCCCTTGGGGCTGCAAGGAGAACTTTCTCCTTTATTTCCCACCAGAGACATTCCCAGCAGCCTGGGGGAGTTTGAGCAGGGATCTTTGCATCCTGCAACAGATGGTGCTTCGAGAGAAAGAGCACGTAACGAGTCTCCTCACTTCCAGGAAGCAAGAAGGATGGTCCTGCCACGCACGGAGGGAACCGGCGATTTCTTCTGCCGAAAGATTTCCTCCTGCAGAATCACATTATTCAATGGAAGAAATGCCAGGAATAATTCACTTCCTCGAGCAACTCTATTTATACTCTCACTGCGGGCACCATCCTGCTCACGTAGCTCCTGGCACAGGGCTCAGGTTTTGGAGCTGAGCATGTTTAACCCCAAACCATGAAGAAGTGAATTTCCTGGGAGGGTGGGTTATGCAGGAGAACGGCAGAAACACTGTCCTAATTCCTGGGATGACCCCAGACCTTGCATGAATACCTCAATTTCCCCACTTAGGGCTGTTTAAGACCTCAGTTCCCAACCCCAGCAACACAAATTTAACTGCAGCCCAATCCACTTCCCTCCCACAATACCTGCACGTAATGAGAATTTGCAAAGATTTATGGCCACAACACCCGCCCCTGCTGCCCCACACCAGCATCTGCTGTTTCCCTGTGAAAGCAGTTTGGGTTACCTCAGGATTCTCCAGGGAAAAAGCATAATTAGCAGCTCAGGAGTTTCAATGTCTGCGTCACACAGAGGGGGGCTCATGGGGAGGGTTATTCTCAGGTTTTCTGATTTCCAACTGGTGATCTCTTTGGGAAGGCACCAGCCCCCTTCCCCCTCCCCAGACCTCACTGCTCCTATTATAAACTTCAAAAGGTTAGGGTGAAATCCAAGCTGGGCTGTGGTAAAGACATCCTGGTGGTGATGGTGTGGCCAGAGCATGGCCCCAGAGCCCAGACTCCATGGAATGCCTCCCAGGAGCCCCCGAAGGCAGCAGGACAGGCTACATGCACAGATGGACACTCACAAAATCCAACCAGAGTGGTTAAAGCAGGTGAATCTGCTGCTTCTCTAAAGTTTATCCCCATTTTTTGAGCCCATAAATGAGCTCTCAGCCCAGCCAGCTGCAGCTCTGTGCTGCTCTCCACGAGAGCTGGCTCTGAGGATTTTACTGACACACCCTGGACAGCCAAGGCCATGTTTTCACAGTTACTCAGCACCAGCACACAGGACCAGGGGAGCTCCATTTCCAACCATCTCAGGCTGAGGAAGAGCCACAAGGTGGGTGAGGAAGGTGCTGCTCTCTCCAGGACTGGGATGTGTAGCAGTTCTGAAAAGGAGGACGGGTCCATAGACTGCTGAACCTCCCCAGTTTACCCCTGTGCAGACCACAGCATCTGGAAAGAAGAGTTCAGTAAAATCTTAAGTGTTTATTGTGGTGCTTTCTGATAGGTCCTAATATGCCAACTCAGGAGCTCCCTCCATCACCTGGAACAGACACAAACCCTGGATATGAACTTCTCCATTGACAGAAAACAGAAGGGATATGTAGAGATACAAAATGCTTGGAAAAAAAGAACCAAAAAAATAACCCTTTGGTGTCTATTTAAGGCGTAAGAGGGGAAAGAGCCCAGCCCCAGTTCCCTGCAGGGAGATCTCGTGAGGAGTGTCTGTGCAGTGCCATCCCTGGACAGTCCATCCAGGTGCAAGAGGACAGCCACTCAAAGCTGTGCCAAGGCTACAGCTGCTCTGCCAGCAGCTCTGCTGGGCTTCACCTGCTTGGGGTGGTTTTTAACCCATCAGTCTCCGTGCAGCTCCTGGTGTCTGTGCTGGGGAGAGGTGTCACACCACAGCCCTGCAGCTGTGGCAGTGCTTCCCCTTTCCATGTGGGCAAACTGAGGCACACCATGACACCTCCCCAGCCCTTGGGTGCCAACTTCCAAACTGTTTCACATCTCTGCTGAAAATCCCTGGAGTGTCCAAGCCCAGCCAGTGGCAAAACAGGTGAGCACCAGCACCAGTTCCTGTCTTATACAGGCCCAATGACTCCAGCCCTGATTTCCCCAGCATTTCCAGCTCCTTTCTCCCCTTTCTTTTCCTCAGCAAAGAAAGGTCCCTTCAGCCACCCACAGAGCCACCTCATCCTCCACCTGCAGGGACTCCTTGCCAGGAGTGTTGCCCAACCACCACGGGCACTTTCCACTGTCTGTGCCAGGCTCAGCCCATCTCCACCTGTTGTTTACAGTGAATTAGCTGCACTTTGGGGCCAAGACCACCTTTTGTTCCCTTTTTATACAGTACCTGGCCCTGTGAGCTCAGTACAGGAGGTGTTTGATTACACAGCTAATAAATAAACAAGGACCTTGATCCTCTTCAGCATGTGGCTGTCCCAGGCTGCCATTTCCAGAGGAACTGCTGCAGGCTGTGCTTGATGCTATTAGTGATTAAAATGTGTCTGGGAGATGAGATGTTCCCAGGTACTGCTAAACCAGCCCTTCCTACAGGCAGGGAGTGGAAAACCCAAACTGGTTTAAATTCAATGTCCAACAAACCTTGTTCTGGGCTGGGCACACCCTGCACACAGTCACAGAGCTGCTGTTTCTTGCAGAAGCAGCAAGGGTGGCTGAGGAAAGGTGGGGGAGATGGTCCCTTCAAGGCAATACTGCTACAGCATCTCCCTCACACAGGGGGGTTTGCAACAAGGTCTTTCCTCCTGAAGGCCACCAGGTCCTGCTCCACCTTGTACAAATTGTATTCACTGCCCTGATGTCCCCCCTGACACCATCACACACTCCTGCCCCCCACACCAGCACTCCCACCCTCCCTCCCACCCTTACTCACTCACAGAATGAGTAAGTCACAAAGGTCACAAAGACCTCAAAGCCCTGCCACAGGAGCAGCCTGACTCCTCCATCCCCAGGGCTCTCATTTCAGCCTGGTTTGAGGCACAGAGGATGGGACACAGCTCGAGCTGGGACGCAGCTGCTGTGAGCATGTCCCCTCCCAACAATCCTCCTTTTCCTGCATCCCACACCTCTTCACCCTCCCTCATCCCTGTTCCCTTTGACTCAGAAATATCAGTGGTTGCCTAGATTACAAAGAAGCAAAAAAAAAAAAAAAACCTTAGGAAAAAATCCCAAGAGGACATTAATTAGGAGTCAGAACTCCCCAGCTCTGGAGGCATCAAGGAGGAGCGATACTTAAACTCCCAACCTGACGGAGTAACTTTGAATTATCTTTCATCTTCCCCTGGATCAGATGTAATCTAATGACATTAACTTGGCCTCACTCTAGTGAAAGTGGCATTGGTGCTACAGAGGCAGGCAGATTAAAACATATGAAATAAATGTTCCTGGGGTGACTGACAGTATAATGGCATTCCAACAGGCAGCTCAATCAGCGCGAGACTAACAAAAGATCAGAGGGAAGGAGCCAGATTCGCCGTATCACCCGCAAACACAGATATTTCCTTTTAATCCAGGCTTTTTTTTTTAACATGACTGGCTCAGCCCCTGTTCTTGGGAGTTTTCCCCAGGCTGTACAGCCGTTCTCGGGTGGGGGTTGGCAGCTGAACTCTCTTAAAGCCCATGCTCACCTGCTATTGAACTCTGCTAGCTCAATAGCCTTGTTCAGGGCTGGAGCAGCAATCCCAGCACTGAAGTCAATGCCAGCATTGTGGGCTGCCCCCTCCCTCCTTTTGTCCCCACTGGATGAGGGGACTCAAACCCAAAACAGTAAAAGCTCCTTTGGGCACACAACTCCCCTTGATACTCAACCCACACGGAGGTGTCCCACTCACCAGATTAAATCCCACAGATTTTACAAAGTCAGCTCCTCGGGGGGACAGCTGCCTCTCACCCAGGGGCTGCAAGAGTGTCACCCTAACTCCATTTGACTCCCTGGATGATGTTCCCATGCTCTTTGTGCCACCCCAGCAGGTGACCAGCATGCCACCAAGCCTGTGCCTCACCTGACTGGCTGCTCCAGGAGCATCAGTGGGGACCCCCACGCCCAGAGCAGCTCTTTTAATTTCCAGAGGGAACCAGAGCTCTCCTCACGCCCCAAACCCCACAGCCACGCTGTCCCTGTGACAGCCCACCTCCGTGCTCCAGCGACAGCAGCATCAGCTACAGAGGCTGGCTGCCTCTTCCATTTCTGCACCAGCCAGCAGCTTTTTGTCCCCTGGGCCAGGGCACTGCCTGCCTGTGCCGGCTTCCTGCGGGTGCTGAAAACAAACCCGAGTGTTTATACCTTGTAATGACGCTGTTTAGTCTGACTGCTGGGAAACAGCGGCGCGCACGAAACCTGAGCCTCTGATGGCAAAGATAAGGAATAGGGACCTCTGGCAAACATCTGGGCAGCGCTGAGCCCTCACCAAAGATTACAGCAAACTGTGTAGAGAGACAGGTAGGTGTAGAGCAGGGCGTTTGGAACCGGTGAGCAGAGATTACTCACACGAGCAAAGCCAGCAAGATTAGGTCTCAAAGGAATAATCCCGTACAAAGAATTCACTGTACCTCAGCCTCCGCAGGGCTAATAAAAAAAAAAAAAAAAAAAAAAAGGGGAGAAAAAAAAATAAAAGATGAAACTCAACTCAGTACATCAAATACCAGAACAAACAAACTGCAGCAATTAATGGGAGAGCTCGTGAGCCAAGTGCTAAAATTTAATGATTGCACAAACAGCGCTCGGGACAGCACGTCCAGTGAAAAACAGCTGCAAGATCAAGACCAAACCTCTGGAAAATTATAGCCCCAACACCGAGGACTGCACTATGCCCCAAATGCCTGTGGCTCCTCCTCTGTCTAGGTCTGCACTCCTCGCTCAGGGACTGCTTCCAGGAGCAGGTCTATCCCACTGCCATCTGCTCCTCAAAGCTTCGAGAGCATCGCTGATAAATGAGCTTTTCTGCATATCCACCGTAAATTTCAGTAGATGCCACCCCACAGCCATGTGTTTATTTTTCAAAGTCAAGACTTGATTAGAGTTCTTGAGGTTTTTCAGATTCGTTTTTAATGTTTCCTTTCTGCTACAGGGTCAGCATGTGGAAAATGGATAAGCACAGACTAAAAATATAATTTTGTAGACAGCTTCAGCCCACACAAAAGGAAATCTTTCTTCTCAAGAGAACCCACACTTTGCAGAAACCCAGCGTGTTTCTGACATTGGCAGATACACAAGGAAGCTCAGCCTTTCCACGTGTTAAGACTTCTACAAAAACACTCGGACTGTCAGTACTACCCTACTCCACATTTCAATACTGCCACCAACAAGCTGAGCCAGAATTTTCTCTCTGTTAATAGCCGGGCTTTACGTGAAAGTAAAACAAGCTCCAGGGGCACCCAAAATCCTCTCCTGTTTGCTTGTTCATTCAAGAAAGGCACAAACACAAGACACACTTTACGAGACAGCAGTTTCCCTCTCACCCTAACCCAGCCCTCCTATAGGAATCTGCCGGAAAGACGCTCCTCTGCGAACTTTAAAACACACAGCAAACAAAAAAGACCTGAACAACTTCAGTGAGAACGCTCTTGGCTTTAAGGTTTACTGGCTTGTTTAACAAAATACTAATTCACTGAAAGAACCACCCGACCGACCTTTTGCTAGTATTTCATGGGCAAGGTGAGCACGCGGGGTATTTTGGTTAGTCATTACTGGGATGCTGAAATATTTGCGTGGGAAATAAGGGGGTTTTGTCCATGCTGACTACAGGAAAAGTGCTTTCTAAGGGCTGCGAGCTGCGGGAGGCGGTGACCCGATGGGGAGGCAGCCGGGGCTGCGGGGTGGCTCGGCTCAGAGTCAGTGCCCAGCCACAGGTTCTGCAAAGAGCTGGGGGAGCAAGAAGATATCGGGGGGCTCTGCTTCTCACGGGAGGGTTTAGCTCTGCCTCAGCATCCCCAGCCCAGCGGGGCAGCCGGCGCTTCTCCCTTTGTGCGTGTCACCCACCCCGCAGGCGACACCCGGGCTGCAGCGGGAGGGACCCCAGCAGGGTCGGGGGGCTCCGGAATGGGGACAGCCCGCAGGGGGATGCGGGGAGAGGAGGGCTGGAGGATTTGGAAGCAGTGACAGAAGAACGGGCGGAGCGAGGGGCTGCGGGGAAGAGTGCGGGATGAGCTGAGGGACGAAGACGGGAGCCGGCGGGGCGGTGAGGAAAGGCTCGGCGGGCAGCGAGGCCGGGAGCAGCGGCCAGCGGGGGGCACTGGCGGCTCGGCCACCGCTCCATCGCCATCCCCATCCCCATCCCCATCCCCATCCCCATCCCCATCCCCATCCCCATCCCCA
>VZTB01017336.1:17211-29162 GCA_013397245.1 Thryothorus ludovicianus
TCGGGGGGAGCGGGGGCGTCCGGGAAGCGGTCCCGGAGGATGCGGAGATGCTCGGGGGGATGTGCCGGGGGATGCGTGGGTGGCCGGGAGGTTGTTCCGGAGGTGGACGGATGCGGGAATGCCCCGGAGGCTGTGCCGGGAGGTGCGGGGGTGCCCCTGAAACTGCCGCGGACGGTGCGGGGATGCCCTGAGTCTGTCCCGTAGGGCAGGGAGGAGATCTGGGAACACTTTTCTAGCTTTTCCCTGGGTGCTGACTGCTCTCCAGCCCCAGTGGGACATCCAGCCTCTTTGGGCAGCCGAACTCCGCCGGACTTTTCTGTCCAGCACATGCGGTGCGATGAGACACCGATGTTTGGCTGCCCGCGCTGTCCACCACCATTTGAACTAACCCCCCCGCATCCCTCCTGGCTTGAGAACAAATTCCTGATATGCCCAATAATCGACCCTGACAGACACAAATGCACGGAAGAACAGTTCCCCTGGAGCTCAGCGCAGCCACTGACAGGGGTGTAAAGCACACGGCATCACAACCCCTGAGCCGAACACAGAAACACCCAAAATCAGACTTCTCCCTTTTCCCTTGCACGAGCTGCCCCCAGGCTGGCCGCAGAATCTGGCCCACGGTTGGAAAGAAATATCTACAAACACAACACGATATTGCTCTTGGAATTTGCTCTTCTCCTTTGAGAGTTCATAAAATGTGGAAATAGCTCTCAGCTTCGTGGCTCGGCTGCCTGATTCTAAGGGCTTCATTATTTCATTGCCTGTGGGAATGCCCTCTTAATTTGAAATGTTTGTCATAGATTATAGAATTTTCAAACAAACTTGCACATGAAACACTTGACTTGGATTTTTTTTTTCCTTCTGTTTGGTGTGGACCTAACTGAGGACTTAAACTTCAGCTACTCGGAAATAAAGCTGGTGTATCCACAAATTATGCAGTGAAAAAAGGGGAGAAAAATTGCATTGAATTATAATCAGCCATCTGCAGAGCTGGCTGGCCAATAAAAACGTGTTTCCAAATAGTAAACAGGCCAGAATTAATAAAAAATGCTCTTTGCAATGAATTACTCGGTGTGTTTGGTGACTTCAAGTTACTGTAGCGTTTCAGGTATTTCAGTAACATATAAGCAGATTTACAAAAAGCTCTAAGCAGGGTAGGCCACCAACACCTCTAGGCAACTACTTACATCATTAGGAACCTAAATGCCTTTATAAATCTGTGCTCTGATCCAGCTCATTGAAGTCAATGAAAAGGCTTTGCTGACATCAATGGGCTTTGGACTGTGCCCTGCAGAAGGGCAAAAGTGGTTTGACTTCTTATTATTCTCTTATTATTATGATACTTTTTTCCTAGACACTTAGAACGCTGCTACACTTTCTGTTTGACCAAAAAATGCTCTTTTCAAATGGAGAAAAGCAGAAAAGAGAAGTGAAATCGATGTGGAAAAGTGTAGAGCCTGTATCTGCTGGGATTGCATTGCAGGATTTATGTTTGCAGCCTTTTTCCTGGAAATATTTGTGTGAATCTCAGCTTTCCTTTCAAGAGTCACTAGCTGACCAGGGAAAATATGACCAGAGCCTGCATAAAAAGTTTCTGTGTCTAGAAAGCAATAAGCTAAATATATCTATATTTAAAAGAGCCCTACGATATTTAAGGCAAACTTGTGATATTTTTACAGACCCTGACTCATGGTTTCTGCCTCCTGGGGCTGAAGGCACCAGTAATTCTGCAGCCAGGAACAGCTCTCCAAGAAGGAAGGTGTCTTAATGCTTTAGAAAGGGCAATACAGGGAAATAGTTTCACCCATATTGCTGTGGACTCTGTTAGTACAGCTGCAAATCTGGGATTCTTTATTAGCAGCAGACTGGTTTGGACCTTATTTCTGGATGAGTTTTTCTTGCTACAGGGACCATTTGATGAACGCTGTACCATAAAGCCAGAAAAATTATGTGGCTGACATCATGACATCAAGCACTGAGAACTTACTCGTCTTATCTGCTTTAGCCCTGCTGCAAAAATAACCCTTCTCAGGGATAACTTAAGGGTTTTTTTAACGACTTAGAGCTTGGAGCAAAAGTTGCTTTTCATTTTACTCAAGTCCCTTGCACAACTGGCTTAACGTTTTCAGTGCAGCCTCTTTCTTTTCCCCCTGAATTTCTGTCAGCCCATCTCAGAGCCTTTCATGACACCCATGACAGAGCCAGCGTGGCTCTCCCAGAGCCTGGCAGCAGCAGCAGGGGTGCTTGGATCCCTGGGGGCCAGGGCAGCTCTGCACATTTGTTATGTCCAGGGGCACTGGTCACTGTCCCCAGGGTGGAGAGGAGTGTGGCCACCCCCGGGCTGTGCACCATGGCTGGGACTCAGTTCCCTGGCACCAATCCTGTGCTGCTGTGGGCTCAGCCCTGGCATGGGGCTGGCAGGTTCTCCTCTCTGGTCCTATTTGCTCTTGCTCCTGACTTTGCTCCATTCCATTCTGCTTTTCTCTATTTAGAGTTTTATTGCTCACTGCCTGGAACAGAGACTGGACAGAGTTAAAGGAATAAAGCAGGGATTTATTAAAAGGATGCACCTTGGGCAGTGCAAGAGCCTGGCCAGGGCTGCACCCAACATGGACCCTGGCTCAGGAGTTTCACACTTTTANCCTTGGCTCTGGATTGTTCTGTGCCCTTGATTCTGGATTGTTCTGTGTGCCTGAGCTGGGAGGGGAACTGGCTCACACTTTCAGTGGAGTTCAGAGTCACTAAGGCAATACAGAACCTGGAATATATGAAAGCTAAAATTTAAGGCATCAAGCAGGAGAGACCTTTGGTACGTGAGTCCACAGAGGCTTAAACTGAGTAACCAAAATCTTCTTCCCCCTTGGCAAACCAGAGCTGAAGACTTCGCTTCCACCATCTGACATTTCCAGGTGCTTTCATACAACTGGGAAAGGGGAAGGCTTCCACCTGGGATGCTTTGTGCATGCACAGCCCGTGCCGGCCCCGCTGGCATTGCTGCATTTTCCCCCTTTCCCAGTGACCCGTGGCACAGATGGGATCAGGGGTTAAACTGGGAGTACGGTGGAAAAGGGACCCAGAGCCCGAGGCTAGCACAACTTAACAAGTGATTATAAGGTCTGAAGGGAAAGGAACCCCTGCCTGTCAGGAAGCTGCTGCTGAAGAAAACATCCCATTGTACTGGGGAGATGGAGTATGGGACAGAGCAGAGTGAAACAGATTGATAACCGAGGGGTGATGTGACCCCACAAAGGCTCCCACAACAAAAGCCCCTTCATCTAAAATGAATAGGAACAATGGCTAATGGGGACAGGCCAGCAGTGGCCAAGGATCTGAGAGCCAGGGGAGAGGGAGGAGGCAATGAGAGCTCCTGTTCTACCCAAATCCTCTATTGATCTCTATAATCTCCTGGGCTTTCCCCCCCTTGAAATCAGACAGAAAGTTCAAGGACTTTTTGCCTTTAGATTGTAGGAACACACATTGTTCCTGAGAGCCACTGAGGTGTGCTGGGGCAGGCTGATGGTGAGTGCCCTTGATGCCTGAAGTTTTAACTTTTATATTCTTTAGATTCTGGGCTGTTTTGGTGGGTAGGTTTAGGTTTTATATTCAGTGCTACTGAGCTCTCTTTACAGAGCAGAGAGACAAAACAATTCCTTCTCCAGCTTGGGACCAAGGACAGCTTCCAGGCCCAAGAACAAAACCAAAGTGAGAAGAAAAAAATAAAAAGGATGGAGCTTCATAACCTGAAGCTGTAATTGAACAATTAATTCCAATATGCTAATGGACCAGAACTTAAAAAATGTGAGATCTTGTGATCAGTAAAGTATTTTTTTGTGGCCATTTTTGGGGTTCACCCTGGGTGTAGCCCACCTGGGCACATGTGCTGCCCAGGTGTGCCCAGTGAGGTTTTTTAATAAATCCCCACTTTATCCTTTTGTTCTGGCTGCTCTCTGCTCCAGGTCAGCCTCCAGAAGGCCTCACCCTGGAGCAGGCTGAGAGGCCAGGGACCAGCTGCTGCGGTGCCCTGCCATGTCCCCAGCCCTGGGCTGGCCGTGGTGGCACAAACACCGTGGCTGCTGCCCCCATCCCAGCACCCACTGGCTCCCAAATGCCTTCCAAATCCACTGAGATTTTTGGGGCAGAGTATGTGTGGGTGCCCAGAGCCTGGCAGAGTTGAATGCTGTCAAATTATTAAAATAAAAGGAGTTGTGGTCTATTAGGGGGCAGCAGGGCCTCCTTAGGCTCAGCACATGCTGGGGGTGTCAGGGCAGCAGCAGAGCCATGGGGGCACAGGGAACAGGAGCTGCATCCCCATGGAGCATCAGCAGAGTCCAAGCAGAAGGGACAGGGGATGGAGACCTGAGCATCAACTCCAGTCCTGGTAGTTTTGTTGAAAAGGTATCTTGGAATACTGAGCCAGAGACACTAAAAATGTAGGGATGGGATTTTGCTTCAGTTTTTAACAGCTTTTTTTTTTTGAAAGGACAAAAGTATCCACAGGAAATACCATGTAGACCAGGAAAAAAAGAAATAAAGAGAAGTTTTGAGGGACTATTTTCACTCTGCACTCCCTTAACCTGACAAAATGGCTTGGTCTGCTGTACAATTTGCAGTGCCTGTGCCCAAAAGCAAGCAGGCCCGTGAGCAGAAAGCTGGTGAAATCTGAGTCCTGCTTTGGCTGGCCTTGGAGGCCACAGATCTCTGTACCTGATGCCTGGCCATGGCACGGAGTGAATGCACCTTGCTTCTGATACCTCCTGCCCAGCTGGGATTGGGCCAACTTGATTAGAGAGCTGGCACAAGCCATGGGGACATCTGGGAGGCCTCAGATCAGGAGCATGAATTAATAAGAGCCAGAAAGAGGAGACTGAGTGGGACTCAGACCATGACAGGAGCTCCTTGCTGCCAGCCATGGTGCCTGGCTGCTGTAAATGGGGTCCTGACCCCTGGAGCTGCCCTTGCCAAGGTGCCCATCCCTCTCAGGGGGTGCCTCTGCCATGGGGCAGAGCCTGGTGCCAGCTCCTTGAGGGCTCAGCCTGCCCTGCCAGCAGCTGCAGCAATGTTTCCCAAAGGCTGGAGTGGGCTACAGACCCCTGGGGCCAGCAGGATCAGGATTCTCCTCCTCTTGACTGAAGCCCAGCTGTGGTTTTGGTGGCCCATCACTGCTTCAGGCTGCTGTGGCAGAGCCAGGCAGGGCAGCCTTGGTACTCAGCTGTGGTACTCATCTCCTTCTGCACCCACCTTTCCCAGCAGGTTTTAGGGATAATTTACCATTAGTTCAGCTGTGGCACACGTGGAGGTTGGATGTGGAGGCGCTCATGCCTCTCTCTTTCCATGCAAAACCTTTGGAACCCCCCACTCCTCTCAGGAAGGATGAAAGCACAGCTGGAAACAGCTGGGCCAGCAGCAGGACCTGAGCCCAGAGCCCCGCAGTGCTCGTGGGGTGTTTGTGACCCCCAGGAGGGGAGCAGGGACCTCGCCAGGGCTGGGCCAGGGGAGGAGCAGCCCAGGGACCCCAGCCAGAGGCACTCACTGCAGCCAGTGCCCTCAGGGGGCTGGCACCACGTCTGTGAGTCTGTCAGTCTGTCAGTCTGTGAGTCTGTCAGACAGTCTGTGAGTCTGTGAGTCTGTGAGTCTGTCAGTCTGTCAGTCAGTCTGTGAGTCTGTGAGTCTGTGAGGCTGTGAGTCTGTGAGTCTGTGAGTCTGTCTGTGAGTCTGTGAGTCTGTCAGTCAGTCTGTGAGTCTGTCAGTCAGTGAGTCGGTGAGTCTGTGAGTCTGTCAGTCTGTGAGTCTGTTAGTCTGTGGGTCTGTCAGTCAGTCTGTGAGTCTGTGAGTCTGTCAGCCTGTCAGTCTCTCAGTCAGTCTGTGAGTCTGTGAGTCTGTGAGTCTGTCTGTTAGTCTGTGGGTCTGTCAGTCAGTCTGTGAGTCTGTCAGTCAGTGAGTCGGTGAGTCTGTGAGTCTGTCAGTCTGTCAGTCTGTGGGTCTGTCAGTCAGTCTGTGAGTCTGTGAGTCTGTGAGTCTGTCAGTCTGTGAGTCTGTTAGTCTGTGGGTCTGTCAGTCAGTCTGTGAGTCTGTGAGTCTGTCAGCCTGTCAGTCTCTCAGTCAGTCTGTGAGTCTGTGAGTCTGTGAGTCTGTGAGTCTGTGAGTCTGTGAGTCAGTCTGTGAGTCTTGAGTCTGTGAGTCTGTGAGTCTGTCAGCCTGTCAGTCAGTCAGTCAGTCAGTCTGTCAGACTGTGAGTCTGTCTGTCAGTCTGTCAGTCTATCTGTGAGTCTGTCAGTCTGAGCTGCCTCAGCCCAGCTGGAGCACACAAGGCTCAACATACCCCACAGGCAACCACCCACCCATCCTGCCCATGTGAGGGAGGCTTTCTGCCCCATGGACATCCCCCCGTTCACCCCAGGAGCTCCTTCCCCCAGGCTGGCTGCCTCCACGGGGCAGTGCTGGGGCTGCTCGGCTGCCAAGGGCTGGCAGCCTGAGGAGCAGCTGCCTGGGAAGGTCTGGAGCTCCTGGGAATGGGAGCTGGGTGATGCACTGAGGGTCTGTGTGCTGCTCTGGGGGCTGAGAACTGCACTGAGAGCTCAAGGAGCTGCACTGTGGGATCTGGGTGCTGAGCCCAGCTCTCATCTTGCCTTTTACTAGATGGGGAAAAAAAAATTTCAAACCCTGTGTTGGCTGGAATAACATCCACCCCTCCCCGGGCTGTGGGAGACAAAGGATTGCCAGCTGGAGAGCCAGGACAGGCAGCAGGGATGGGGACACTCGGGGTGCTGAGCACAAAGCCACGCTCAGGGCAGCCTCACGTCTCAACCAACCCGTTACACCCCAGTGCCCGTGCACCAGCAGCTCTCACCCGTGGAAAAGCCACTGCTGGAATATCCCAGCACGTGCTCGTGGTGCCCTGCCTGCCCACCCAGGCCTGCAGGGTGCTGGGGGAGCTCCGTGCACACCCCGAGCAGGGGCTTTGTCCTGGGGCTGGCAGCCCGGGGTGCTCCCAACAGCCCTCAGCCTCTGCAGGCAAATATTTACAAGAGCTCTCCAAGGGGAAGCTGTAAACTGCTCCCTGGTATAGCTTCCTGAGGATCACTCCAGACAGCTATATTATCTGGAACATGAAGTAGTTACACTCCTGCTGCTCTTCCAGTGCTTTTTGAAGCAGATACTTGTCTCTTTTATTACCTTTGTTTGTGTCTCGTTTTATTTGTGCGCTGCGTGCTTCCTTGTGCTGGGTCTGATACAGTTGTGAGTGGCTATGGGTTGGAACAACAATAAATACCTTCCAGGCCTTTTGTGCTTTTTAATATTGTCCTCCATTAGGAAGGAAAAAAAAAAAAAAAGCCAAAAAAAAGAAAAAGGCAAGTCAGGCAATGAAAACAATACAGGGAAAATTAAACCCTAAATCTGCATTTATGGTTCTTCATTAAACACACAGGGAAGGCTGGTTGCTAACTGTTGATAAAATGTTTTGGTTCTGTTAAAAATGTGCTTTTGGGGAAAGTGGTGTGTTTTGTGTAGTAGGGTTTGATGATGATATTGCTTGGTAAGGGTAAGGTTTCCCCAGTCCAGGATGGACATTCCAGCTGGAAAAAAATGACCTCAACAACTGGACTGGGGAAAAGGGGTGAGAGTTGCTCACTTCCAGCTTCTCCATAAAATGCCTTGTCTCTCTGTGGAGGCTCAACCAAGCAGCTCTGAAGTTAAGGGCAGTCTTTTAATGGGTTTAATTTGGTATAATGCAATGCTTGGAGAGCACTGAGGGCTGAACCAGTCTTCCAAAAAGCTGGAAAAAGCATCCAGAGAAGCACCGATGAGGGCCTGGGTGTAAAACCCTTCCCAGCAGATTTTGGGGATAATTTTCCCTTTATTCAGCAATGGCACACGTGAAGGTTGGACGTGGAGGTGCTCATGCCTCTCTCTTTCAATCCAAAACCTTTGGAACACCCTCTGCCCTCAGGAAGGATGAAACCACAGCTGGAAACAACTGGCCCAGAGCCCCGCAGTGCTCGTGGGGTGTTTGTGACCCCCAAAAAACCCCAGCCCCGGGTGTCAGCACCAGGAGAGGGGCAGGGCTGCACCCCCAGCAGCAGAGCTGGCAAACCCCTGGGTGCCCCCTCTTTGGGGCACTGCTGCTCCCCCTGTCCCAGCCCGGCTGGGCTGGTGACAGCTCCGCTCACGGGCTTTGCTGGGCTGAGGAGAGAGCTTTAAAAGGAAGCAAAGCAGCCACACAGCCTTAGTTCTTGCTGGAAGGGGGAACAAGGGATGCACGTCCCTGCCTTGTATGGGAAATTTGGCCTTCTGGCATCACCCTGAGGGTTTGGGCAGAGTCCTGTGTTCTCAGCACCCCACCCTCAGCCAGCCCCTGCTCCTGTGGGGCAGCGCTCAAAGCTAGCACAGAGATGGTTGGGCTTCAGCAGGAGAGAGCTCACTGGGGCTGAGGATGGCTGAACAGTGGCAAAGGCCACGCTAAACACACCTAAAAAGCCCCAGAGGAGGGGAAAACTGCCCCGTTGTGCTTTTGGCAGCGTGTCCTCATCCATCTGCCGGGGATTCCCTCCCTCGCACCAACTTGTGTGTAAGCCCACTTGTGGCAGCCTGATTATCTGGGAGAAATAAAAAATCCAGGCCCAAATTCTTTACACCAAGGAAAGCAGGGGGCTGAAACCTTGAGCTTATAAGGTGAAGCACCTGTCCCATAGCTGCAATTGGACACCTATCCCAGGTAAACCCAATGTCAGCCATTCCCCCTGGTTTTTGGATGCTGCTCTTGGACCATGTGTCCCTGGGGAGCAGCTCCAGGACATGCAGCCTCAGGTGCTGCCTAGAGACCAGTGGTCACTGGAATGGATTAAAGAACATCTCTGGGCCTCTTCCATCGTACCCATCCCGTTTTTACAGCCACGCTGCCCCAGCCAAACCGAGTTTGGTGCAGCAGAAGAAATCCCCAAAATGCTGCTACACCAGGATGGGGTCTGGATGCAACCAGAGCAGGGTGCAACTGGTGACCCTGAGAGGCAATTCCAGCGTGTCCCAGGTGCTGGAGGCAGTCCCAGGACTGAGCATTTGTCAGCTGGGGAGCACAGCGTTAATTTGGGCCTCATTAGCATGTTGAGCACGGCGCCGGGTGTGTAATTACTGAGCTGCACCAGCAGCCGTCGGCTCGGCTGTTTCCAAACATCATCTTTAGTGCTGCACAGAACACAAGCAGACACTTCTCCTCCCTCAGCTGCCTGCGAGGTTTGCCTGAGGGAAGCAGTGGGGCTGCTCCCAACCAGTCTTAGCTGGACACAGCCAGGGAGATGTGGTCACCTCCTCCACCTGGGGAGCAGGGCTGAGGGCAGGACAGGTCAGCTCAGACCTGCTGTTATCCAGCAGCATCTCTAAAAAGTAAAAAAAGTAAAAAGTAATTTGCATTTTTTGCATTTACTTTTTAATCTATGTATATCCTTGTTGTCAGCATGGAGAGGGTTTCCCACATTTTGGAGGCTCCAAGTTTGAAATCAGATTGCCTGTTTTTGTCAAAGTGGATCCAGAGTGGAAAAGAGAGGAGGGTCCCCTTGGGAGAATGAATCCAATGGTCAGATAAATATTAATAACCTTAAGAGCCCCTCCCTCCTGGCTGCTTTGCCCTTTACTGATTCTTTCTCCCAGGGTCTTACACTCACTTAAAATATTTAAAATATCTGAATGGGCATCACAGCAACTACAGCTCCAGAGCCATGATGAAGAACATCTCAGAGAAGGTGGAGCACCATCACACACTGGGTCACTCTGGGATTTTTCCTCCTGCCAGCCTGGTTTCCCCATCCCTCACTGAACAATGAAGCAGGGAGGGAGGAGATGGGCACCCCAAGTGCCATCAGGTCAGCCATGCTTTCCACTTGCCTGTCTCCTTGCTTCAATGGATTTTTCTGCTTTCTGACTGCTAATATCAACAAAACCTGCCAGGGCACCTCATCCCCGCTGCTCCCCAAGAGCAGACACGACATACTTGGAGCATGCAGTCAGCTTTTCCAGCCAGCATAAACTGCCTAAGCACCATCAAAAACCACTTTATAAACTGAGGGCGGGAAGGGGGTGATTGATGGCTCCACGCTGGACATGACACAGCTTCTACACTTCCCTATATTTATAATATTTGTGTATTGCCCCTACCTCAAAGCCTGACTGGGCTGGTCCAATTCACTTAGAGATAGGAATTTGGCACGGCCTGACATAAACTCCATCACTTTGGGCCACCAAGGGAGAGCCATTGTTATAAACTTTCTCCCCCACACCCTTCTTGGCCCCCTTTTTAACCCCATTCCAGTTGCATTATTTCTTTACAAGCCAGCAAGAACAGAAACAAACGTTTCACATCTGTTCTCTCCAAGTCTGGCCATTTGCATGAGAATCATGGTCAGTGTTTCAATGAGCACAGCTCACTGGCCAGCAATGGGGACAGGGCTGGCCACCACTGGCCCCTCGTGCTTCTGCCAGATGTCTGTGCTCTGCACAAAGCAGATCCACAGCATCAGGAAATCTCCTTTTCGGGATCTACTCACTCCAGAGATATGCCAGGTGATTTTTCTTTCTGGGTGGTGTTGTACAGCTGATCCTCACTCTTGGGTCAGCCCTTTGGAGCCTCCTGTTTAAGGGGTTTGGTGCTGTTCTGCTTCTCCAGCATCAGCATCGTGAAGGGAAGGTTGGTGCCCCAGTCAGGCTTGAGGCAAGGGTGTGTTTTCTTTAGCAGATCTATAATGGTCATTTTAATGTAGAGCATCTCCAGTGATATTGGCACCACTGGGAAAGATCCTTGAGGAGTGTCCCCATGTTTCACAGGAAGCTCTCCTTTGAAAAAAAAACCCACAACCCAAATAACCACAGAAAATTTTCCATTATTCTGCTCTTTTTCTCCTTACCAAAAGCATCTTCCTCCCCACCTGCTCTTCCCCTGCATCCCATTCCCTGCCCTTTCTCTGAGCCTTTCAGCCCTTGCCCTGAGCTGGCAGTGAGACTCAGACCTGCAATTTTTGGAAGTTGCTTCTTCTCTTTCCACTCAGGCTGGGCATTATGAGCTGCAGGCTGGCTGACACAGGAATGGCTGAAAGACTTAAGCTGTCAACATCAGCTGGCCAAAATGCCTTGGAAATTCCAGCAGGAGGCTGTAGCATCGAAATCCATCTGTGCCATTCTCCTCCCCTTTTAGTGGATGCCCTTATGAACTTCCCAAGCCACAGGGCTCTCCCAGGAAAATTAAAGAAACATTTTAAAAGCATCATGGACCACAGAGTCTCTCGGAGGAGGGGCTGTGGTTCCAAGCAGCTCAGTGCAGCTCTGGCAGGGAGGATGGGTCATGGCTTGGTTCTTCCATCTCTCCTGGGTGCATCTGAAAGGCCTAAGGCTGGGGTCACACTGCAAAATGAGGATTATTGCAGGTGGTAGCTGCTGGGTCTGTCCATGGGCTGTCTCAGGATGGTAAGGTGATATCCCTGTGCTGGCATCCGAGCCCTGCCTGTGCCCCTCAGTCCTTCCCACGAGCTGGGAATCACCCCGTGGGGTTATTTGGGAAAGGCAGGGTGGCCTCACAGGAGCAGGCATCTGCCAGGGTCATGAACCCCAGCTGCAGCATCCTCCTCTGGGCCTGTCCAAGCATTTAGCTGTTTTTTGAAGGATTCCCAGCCACAAAGGCCAGACAGATTGTGTATTGATCCATCTCCTCCAGTCGATAGCCACAAACCACCCCAGCCATGGAGAGCAGAGGGGGCTGATCAGAGGTGTGGAGAGGGGCTGGGCTGGGCTGCAGCTGAGTTAGAGGGGCAGCAAAGCCCCACCAGATACCCTGTGCCACAAGTTGGGTGGTAATTCACCCCTGGGTGCAGCTGGCCTGGCTGAGCCCACTCTGTGCCCACCTCAGCCCTGCTGATCCCCTCTGCCCACCAGGGACAGAGCAAAGAGTAGCTGGAGGGCAGGAGGGC
>VZTB01017336.1:29322-50422 GCA_013397245.1 Thryothorus ludovicianus
TGGAGGGCTGGAGGGATGGAGGGCTGGAGGGCAGGAGGGCTGGCCCTGTGCTGCTCCCCCAGCTCTGTCCTCACCTGCAGCTGTGGGTGATGCCCTGGGACAAGCAGAACACAGCCCCAGTCTCTGCCAGCTCAGGGGTGCTGGCAGCAGGGGTGGGTGCCCTCATCACCCCCAAAGTGTCTCCACCAGCAGAGCTGTGGAGATGGAGCCCAGGCTCAGCTTTGCTGCCATCCAGCCCTGCAGAGGCTGCACAGCCCCACCAAGGACGTGCTGCAGGACATGGGTGGTGCAGATTTCCTGCTTGGATATCACCTCCACGGGGCACAGAGCAACAAGAGGGTCAGAGCACATCCCTGAGAGCACTCCCACACTTTAACACCCCATGCCTGAAGGACAGTGTTGGGAAAGCCAAGCAATCCACACGTGTGCTCTGCTGCAGGGTGAAGGACAGGCCACTGCCATTGACTGCACCAGGTCTGATGCAGGGAATGAGAAATTTCCAGAAGAGAGCATGTGCTGCTGGCTGTGCACGTGAGAGGGGCCAGCACAGGGTGCAGGTCACCTCCCTGTCACAGCTAGGGCTCATGGAGTGCAGGCAGTGCTGGGCTGTGTGCTCAGGACAGCGGGGCCATGGCACCCAGCACAGTGACAGTGGCATCTCTGCCAAGGTCACCCTGTGCCTCACAGGGATCAAGGTGCCACTGCCATCAGCACTCTGCTCCACAGGCTGGGCCTCTCTGGCAGCTGTGGGTGTGCAGCAGGGACAAGGACCAGGCTTTCTGTCCCAGCTCCAGCACCAAGGAGAGTGAGAACAGAGGACGCTGAGGCAGCAGAGGTGTTTGGGGGGCTGCTGGTTTGTGGCACCTGTGGCCAGTGCCACACCCCTCAGCTGTGCCCTTCACTCCCCAGCTGGGCCACTGCTGTGACATGTGCTGACCTTTAGGGACCAAGTGTTTTCTCAGGCTGCTGCCTGGGCTAAAGGTCTGGAATGTGCCAGGGGAATCCCTTTGAAGCTCACTTTCTCACTGAGCTGCATTTTCTGCCTTTCGCTGGAGAGATGTGTTCAGCAAGGCTCGTCTGCAACTCCAGTGCTTTGAACAGCCACAGAATCACAGAATCACAGAAAATGCTGACTTGGAAGGGACCATCAAATCCAGCTCCAGGCCCCGTGCAGGACACAGTGTGTGCCTGAGATTGGTGTCCAAATGCTTCTGAATTCTGCCAGGCATTGTGTTGTGACTACTGCCCTGGGGAGCCTGTTCCAGTGCCTGACTGCATGAAAAATTTTGATATCTAATCTTGTTAATAACAGTCCTTGGCTCATGTGCAAAACATTACCAACTCTAAAGGTTTGTGGGCACTGTTGTCAATGACAGCATCAAGCTCAGGGCATGGAAGTGTCAGCGTCTGCATCTTTGTGCCTGCCACAGGATTTTGTGATGCCACAGGACATGGGCAGGTGTGTGGCAGCAGAGGAGCAAAGCCCTGAGACATCCAGAACTCTGCAAGGCAGAAGAGAGCAGCACAGGCCTTTCAACTGGTGCCTTCGAGCTCAGGGCAAGTACTTTTGTTGTTTGGGCTCTGTGAACCCACCTGACAATTCAGAGTTTGTCTGGATACAATCACAGAATAGTTTGAGTTGACAGAGGGCTTTTAGAGATCACCCAGTGCCACCCCCTGCCATGGCCAGGGACACCTTCCTTTAGACCAGGCTGCTCCAGTGTCTCAGACACTTCCAGCAATGGGGCAGCCACTGGAAACCAGTGCCAGTGTTTTACCACTGTGGATTTGTCACGATGCACTTTGGGCATTTGGAGAGAGGAGGCTGAGGGTGATGAGTCTGCAGCTGCCCTGGGCCCTCCCCTCTCTCTGCACAGCTGCTGGAAACACCCTGTGCACTGCATGTCTGAAAGCAGCTCCATCCCTCCCACCTGCCCCCGTCCTTTCCCCTTCAGATGGGCTGCACTTCAGAAATCCTTCCTGCCCAAAAATAAAGCAGCTGCAAGAGTCCCCTGCTCCACACTCATGCTGATGGTGATGCTTTAAGGGGCCTTCTGGTACCCAAGCTCTCTCTTGAGCATCCAGTGAAAATAGATGCATCAGACTGCGAGGCTGCTGAATATCCTGGTAGAGTCTGAATTCATATTAAATAAATAAATGAGGTGGGTTCTTTGTAAGAGGTGCTGTCTGGAAGCAGGAGGGAGGATGTGCAGTATGTATTTGTGAGCACAAGAGGGAGAGCAAGGAGGGAGGAGAGAGGAAGGACAGGAGCGAAGGAAACGGACCTGACACCTGCTTGTAAACTCGGTCAAGATTAATAATGATTTGGGAAGTCTTGGCTCCAGGCCCAGTTTTACAGGTTTTGCAAAGACATATGAAGAAATGGCAATTCCTGCCTGGAAGAATGAGCTGTGATTTACCCAGTCTTCTCTTCCCACATGGCAGGACCCCAAATTCTGCTCACACAAACCCAACCACATGGGCGAGGATTCGCTGGCTCTGGGCACAGCAGGCTAAACCAACGCTCTGGTTTAATCCTGCTTATGTCAGTCAGGAAAAGTCTTACCCAAGGAATAAGAAACAACAAACCAAACCCTGCTTGTGAAGTGACTACTTTTATTTCACTGCTTTACAGTTTATCTGCTTAGCTCTGCCATTCCCTCTCATTTCTGTATCCGAGCATGGAAATGACTGCGCCAACAGTTGAACTGACTTAAGGCAAGTGGTACAAAAAAAATCCAAAGAAAAACTGAATGCTGAGGCTGATATTTTGCAAGACCAGCTCAGTGTTTGCTCTTTGGACATGAGGTTGAGTAACTGAGCAAAAAACCCTGCAGAAGTCCTCTAGAAAAGAGGGAGCAGTGCCTGGCATGGGGTAGAAACCCAGTCCCAGCAGCATTCCTGAGGCAGTGGAGTGCTGGGGAGCCTGATGAGAGGGTTTGAGAGCTATTTAGCAACACTGAATTGGGACTTGAAGCAGAATTAATTGAGCTCAAATTGCATCCTCCTAGCAATCCGCTAATCTGCTACAGCAGGAGGATAATGACATCTTGAGAAACCAGCTTCAAAAATGAAACTCGCCGAGCTTTAATAAACGGGCTGCTTGAAGAGGGGATTAATACTCGCATATAAAATATTGCCATTTCAGGACTTATGTTCACATGGGTGTCTTTTGCTTCCAAAAGGAGGGGGTTCTCAGGAGAATTTGTGAGCTACAGGCACTTGTACACACACACACGCACACGATTACAGGCCCAGGAGCACACAGAACCAAGCTGCTGTCATGTCCCCAAATTGCTTTCCTTAAACCCTGTTTATTAGTTCTAGGCAGTTCTTAGCACGCAGGAAGTTTAATAAAAGCTCCTTTCAAACAAAGACCTCAAAACGCTCTGGAAACAGCAACAAATCAAGTGTCACATCATGCCTGGTGACATGGGGACGCTCTGAGGAACGAGTGGTGTGTGGCAAATACGTGGCAGCCCAGGAACAGAAGCCTCTTTGAATCCTGCACCCTCTCCCCCTTCATTCCATATCTCCTCTTTGCTCTCCTCTCTGCCACTGGGAGTTGAGAAAATGGGATTTTTTCTGATTGCAGCAGGACCCTTTTTGGAAAACGCCCCGTTTGCAGCGTGCACGTGCAGCGTGGTGGTTTCAGGATGTTCAAGCTGACAGCAAACGGGTCAGATTCCTGCAAAATATCCCTTTGCTCACTCCTGGCTGCTGCTCGGGTCCAGCTGGCTGAAAACACCCAAGTGGCTCCTGCCGGTGCCTTGGAGGAGCATCCCTGTGGCAGCTTCCCCTCAGCTCTCCTCTCTCCTAATTCAATAATTCAGAATAACTCGGAGCAGGAGCTCTGCAGCCAGCCTCACACATCACCCTCCATTTACACTTTATTGCCAGGGTATTTTATTTACATTTTATTTCCAGGGCAGAGCAAACAAACACCAGCAGGTTGTTCTCCCTGTCAATGACACTGGCACTGCCACCAACCCAATTAAGGGCATTTGTTGGCATTCAGTAATTAGCTGGGAGCAGGGCTGAGGTCTCTGTCTTTCACCAAAGGGCTCACAGGCTGCTATAAAATATTTATGAATGATCTTGGATGACATCTGTTCGCTGTTCTGCTGGTGATGCTCACGGTGAGTGCCTGACCTGGGGAGCNTCCTCTGGGAGCCAAAAAATCTCTTGGTTAAAAACCTCCCTGAAGAGCCTCTCACTTTTCTCCCCAGGGCTATCACAGAATCACAGAATTATACAGGTTGGAAAAGGCTTTTGAGATCATCCCGTCCAACCTATGGCCTCACACCTCCTCATCAACTAAAAAATGGCCCTGAGTGCCATGTCCAGTCTGTGTTTAAACATGTCCAGGGGTGGTGACTCCAGCACCCCCTGGGCAGACAATTCCAGTCCCAACTGCTCCTTCAGTGAAGAACTTTTTCCAACCCAAACTTTCCATGAGCTTTAGACTTTGGTGGGCTCAGAAACCTGTGTGGATCCCATCCCTCTGTGTTTGGAGGCTTCGTCTGGAAGGTTTTTGGTGCTGCCTCTGGGGCTTTGTGTTTTGAGCACTGCAAGCTCTTTGAGTGTCATTCCAAAAGTCAGGAACAGAGAAACAGGAGGAACACGGAGCAAAGCCTTCCCAGCAGAACCACCCCAGGTGTTTTCCAGGCTGGGCAGGAAGGACCCAGCACCTCTTCCTACTCCCCCAGGCATTCCAGGGAGCTGCTTTAACTGAACCCAGCACAGACACCTCTTCACATCTGTTTGCCAGCCAGGCACTTCCTCCTGGGGCCTTTGCTTGTGGTGGAGGGTGCTGCTGTTAACACTTTGCTCCAGCTGAAGCACGTGAGGATGAAAGATAAGTGGAAATAATTTTCCACTGAAGGATATCAGTAAAGTGTATGAAAACTGCTGCCTCTGGACCATCTGGCTGCCAATAATACAATATTAACAACCACAGCCAATTAAGCCGAGCCTCCCTGAGGGAGCAGGGTTTCAGTTGGGCAATGTCACACGGATCGATGTAATCCAAGGTCTGATGCCACTGATAGCAGCTGGCCCGGAAGCCAAGGTGCCCAGAGAGGTGTCCAGGCACAGTCTCAGCTCTCCCAGGAAAGCTGCTGCCACCAGCAGATGCTTTGCAAGGGTCCTTGAAGGAAGAAGTGCTCAAGGTGAGCTGCAGGTGCTTTGGGAGCCCGAGCTGGGCATCAAACACCTCATGTTGTAAGGAAAACCTCTGGGAGGTGATGCTGGGCACTCTCCGAGGTTCTAGGGAGCTGAACCTCCTGCTGAAGCCGGGCCAAAGAGCTGTTAAGGAGGAAAAAGAAAATTGCTTACATTGAAAATGTATTGTGTGGCTCATTTCACAATGGTTAAAGCAATTTAGAGCCATCAGCAGGATCAGAGTGAGGGATTTGCTCTGTTTGATCAGACAAATCAGCCATGGCAGGAGATGTCTCTGCCTGCAGCAGATCAAACGCTGGGGCTTCCTGTGTGAATGTGTCCCTGCTCTGCTGTCCCATGCTGGGACAAGCCTTCCTTTCCCAGCCACCCCAGGCAGGCTGTGGCCACGATGCTGTTACTCTAAAGCATAAGATTGGATTAGGCTTTTCTTAGCTTGCCTCACTCTGAATGTAGTGTTGCCAATTTGTACAATTTTATGCCAAGCTTTGTGATGTTTGGGATTTTTCTTAGAGTGCCAGTTCCTGGAATAAAGCGATTACAGAAGAGCCCCTTTGCTGCCTCAGCTATAAAAGCACATTCCTGCCCCATGTTGTTACCAGAAGGGTTGAAATGGGGAAGGAAGATCTTATTTGGGGGAGGCAAAGGCAAAAAGGCCTCTTCCACCACCCAGCTTTGGGGATTAAAGATCCTGCATGTTGTAAGGGGTGTTCTCTGCTCCCCAAGAACCAGAAACAGCCCTGCTCAAATTTGCCTCGGAATTTGCAGTCAAATTTTCTCCTTCTCCAGCACATTCAAAGGGGAGCATCACTTCTGGAGCAGTGACAGAAGATCATCAGAACAACCCTCTGCTCCCGAGCCACCCTGTGCCCTGTGCCTGGGCAAAATGCTCTTCCCCAGGGTCCCCTCACAGCCTCGGTGATCCCTCTGTCCCTGATGGACAGTGGGACCCCATCTCAAGAGCAGATGTTATATTTTTACCCCAGTTAGAGGCCGGGGATGGGGATGAGGGGTGTTTAACACGTTGGAACACTGAGGCACGCCTGGCCCGGGTGTTTATTGGGGCTGTGTGCACGATGTGCTCACTCTGGAAGTATGTGGCAGGCACTCAGACCCAGCTGGGATGTGCTGGGAAGAACCAGGGAGGCTGGGCTGGCCCATGGCACGGGGGGCAAGTGCTGCTGCCTGCAGCAAGGCTGGAGGGAGGGGAGGAGAGGGGAGGGCAAGGAGATAAACCCTCACCTGCTGGGCTCGCTGCGCTCAGCTGCGTCTCGCGTTGACGCAGTGTTTTCTTTTGAGGTTTTGAAATCCCATTGCACAATATTGTAAAAATGCCATAAAATATTTTATTGCATCATACCAGTGAAATGCTGCCAAGAGCCTTAACCCCTGCACTGCCTCCTTCCCCTGCGTGCCCAGCATGGCCCCAGCCAGGAACTGGCTCCCTTTGTTTTGGGGTTGAACTCTGAGGATGGGAGAGGATTTTGGGGGCTTAGAGGTGGGAGCTGCCAGATCACTGCTCCAGTGAGTCTCTCAGATTGATTTTAACTGATTTCAGGCCTTCACAATTGAAGGTGAGGTCGGTCCTGGTGCTTTTCTCCTCATCTTCACCCCCAGTGCCAGCCCTGTGAATATCAGTGGAAATGCACCCAGCACTCTGCAGGTTCTCTGGGTGCAGCCCGACTGTCTCGTGCCATGCTGTAAAAAATGCAGCTATAAAATGACTTTTGGAAGCATTTGGGGTCAAATCCTAAGGGCAGGGAGGTGGAGGCCCAGCCCTGAAGAAGGCAATGGTGATGCTGAATGGTTGAGCTGGAGAAGCCACTCCTGAGCACTGGACCTTGTCTTGCCCAGGTGTGGGATAAACACTGACCTGCTGCACAAAGATGTTGGGAATTTGCTGCTGAGAAGACCATGATATCAGTGTTTCTGGATCATGGCAGGTCTTTGTGGGGCAGTGGGGGCAAGGGAGTGAGATCAGACCCTTCTCTTAATCCAGTCCCACAAATCAGGGATCAAACTGGGATTGGGAGGCTCCTGTTCCTTAGAACAGACCCAGAAAGAAAACCTGGCTCCTTGGAGCACGATTGTGGGGTCCACCTCTGCATGAGGTTGGGTTTTACCTCCAACACTTGCCCTGTGACACCCAGCTGTGCATCCAAAAATTGACCACCTGGTCACCCACGCCTACCACAACAGACTCTGTCCTTAACTGGGGAAATGTCTCCCATTAGCTGGAAATCCCCAGCAAGCTAGGGGGGCCAGAGGCCTCTCCTCCTGCAGATGTTGGGGCTTTGCTTGCCAGAAATCAGATGTTGACCTGATTTGTTATAAATAAAGAGCAAAAATTAGCCAGCTGTTCTCAGTGGAGATTTTCATCCCTTCTTCTACCCCTTTAATGAAAGAAATAATAACTCCACAAAAGGCTTGGGCAGAACTTATTCAGGCCCAAGGGAAATTCACCCTGCTCAGAGGTAGAGATACCAATTAATTCTCACTTAAAGCCTATTTTGAGTGGTACAACATGGGTGTAAATCTTTTCTTCTGGTGTTCACTTAGAGGTGAATTTTCAACCTGCCCTGAAGGGCAGAATTGGAAACTCATTTCGTAGTTCTTGAGGACACAGTGCAAGCAATATCAGCTTTTCCAACCTTCCTGGGCTGCAGGCAGGCTGTGGGTTTGAGTCACAGGCAAGAAGAGCCCTTAAAAGAGGCATTTTCTGCTGCAATGGGTCTCAGGGTAGCTCTTGGTTTGCAGGCTGCATCACCAGTGGTGTTTCCCACCCTCTTCCAGCACCTGAACCAGGCTGTGCTGCCTCTGCCCCACAGACACACAGCCAGGGGGTTAATAATTAATGCAAATTTCCCTGGGGTTTGTGCTAAATCTCCATCCCAGAGGCTGGTGAGATGTGCCGGAGAGGAATGTGGGGATTTGCTTATTTGCTCCTCTATCTAAACAAAATGCTTTCCCATAAACACAAAGAAGGAAACCCCACTTGGCTGAGCCCCTCGGAAGAAGTGTCTTCACTGGGAATGTTTATATGCTGCCTTTGAAACCTAAACTAAATCAAATTGAGGCTTTGAGCAGCAGCTGCCCCAGCTGTGAGCAGCACCGGGGCCCTGTTGCAGGCCTGAGGTGGGGTTTCCATAAATTAATTTCATAAATTAAGTCCCTCGATGGCACAGAGCCTCCTGGAGCTGAGGACAGCACTGATGGCAGCTGGGGCTGGTTCAGTGTTCACAAGGGGTCACCACAGCATCCTCCCAAAAAAACCAGGGCAGCCAAGAGCTCATCATCTCCATGGGAACGTGGACTCTTTGGGAATGGACCTTTTGGGAACCCCTGAGTTTGCCTGGGATGTCCCTGAGTCCTGACAAAGTGCCCATGACTGTGAGTTTAAGATTTCTCACACAATGATTTTGTACTTTGCGTTTCGGGTGCAGGGATTTCTTCTTGGAACAGAGAAATGGGACTTCTGATTTTCAGGGGAAAGTGCAATTTATTTTCTCATCTTCTACAGAGGCAGAGAGAGAGGATGAATCTCTCTTACAGATGCTAGCAGTATGGTGAATAAGAAAAAGTCATGGGATTTCTGCTTATCAGACTATTTAAGGCTTTATGGGCCAATAAAATTCTAGATATTCATGTTATTAAACCAATGTACTTCTAATCATTGGCAGTGTCTAAAAGTCACCTCTTCCTGAGTGCAGAATGAGTGGCACAGGACAGGCAGAGCCATCTCCCACCATTCTGGGCAGGTGTTACCCAAACTCCAGAAAAACAACAACAACACCAGACCAGGCTTCAGCAGCAGCTGCTCTGCACTGGGGCTGTCCTGCCACGTCCCACACCAGCACAACCTGTGCTCCCCAGCGAGGTGATCTTGGCTTTATCAGGTTCTTTTCAGGGTCAGGATTAAAAGCATGAGAGACAGAATTTTTATTTGGACTTGGATGTTTATTATTTCTTATTTAAGTTACAGCCTCACTGACCTTGAGTGTTTTTATATGATGAGTTAACAGAGCAAAAATGGAGTACAGAGTTAAGCTTTCAAGGTCTTTTAAACCTTAAAATATCTAATTATGAGATGCCAACTAATTTATTTTTACTTTTAACCCTATAACTAATCACCTATGATTTGCACTGTGGAGTTTTTCACTTAATTACACAAAATCATCCAAATGAAGAAGAAGAAGAAGGAGGAGGAGGAGAAAGAGGAAGAAGAAGAAGACGAAGAAGAAGAGGAAGAAGAAGAAGACGAAGAAGAAGAGGAAGAAGAAGAAGAGGAAGAAGCAGCAGAAGAAGAAGAGGAAGAAGAAGAGGAAGATGATTATGCTTTAACTTCCATTTTGCTACATATATGTTACTATATTTCAAAATTTTAAACTCTAAGTTTTTCACCCTGGGGGATAACACACTTTTATTTAACTACACACTCACTATTTCAGTGCTGTTCCTCAATTTTGGGAGCCTTTTCCACGGCCTCAGGTCAAATGCAGTGTATCTTTGAGGATTATTCCCTGCCAGCACAGAAAGTCTGAAATTCTCTGTGCCCAGGGTTTCAACACCCCAGAGCACATCTGCCTTCAGGAGCAAACACCTCTGTGGCCTCTGGATCAGCCACAGACACGGTGCAGAGGGGAAAACACGAAGGGGCAGCTGCTCAGAAAGGTGAGCAAGGAGGAAATAAAGCTGCTAGAGGAGAGCAGAGCCCCTCCACATCAAACACTGACGGAGCACGGCACTGCAGTCAGTGTCAGCTCCCACTGCCTTTTTTTGTCAGGTTTATTTATGAAATCTGGGAGTGAAAGCAGAGCCCGAGATGGGATGCGCAGCACAACTCACAGAGGTGAAAGCAGATGGTGGCAGTTAACAGGGGACGAGCAAACAGGAACGAGAGGCAGAGAAATATAAATAAACTCATGGCTTTCAGGAATTCATCAGAGATTCACGTAGGCTCGGGAAGATGGATCTGCAAGGGGAGGCTAAGGCAAAAAGCAATGTAGCTTTTATGGTCTCTTGCTGCTAACTGCTGTGAAATTGCAGTGCTTTACACCACTCAGGTCTTTATGTCCTCTCTGGAGGAGCAAAGCTCTCAGCCAGCTCGCCTGAGCCCAGGAACCAAGCCCTGCTCTCTGATAAAACACTGCTGCACTCTGCTCTCCCTCCCTGGTCACTCTGGTGCTGCACCAAGACAAAAACTCATCTTCCATAAAAAATTTTATGTTTTCTTCACCTGGTGTCACTGGTGAACAGTTCCCACCTTCCATCATGCAGAGGGAAATGATTTCAAAGAGAATTACCAGAATTCCCTCTCTCTCTCCATCAGATATCAGATTTGGCCATTTGGAAAATTAGTGGCGAACACCATTTGTTAATGTCACTGTTAAGTGATGAAGTTTTTTTATGTTTAACATGCCAGGCCTATTTTGTCCTCATTTCCACGTTTGTTTTTGAACTTGCTAATTTAATTAAATCTCTCCTGTTGAGCAGCCATTAAAGGTGGCCAACCGTGCAGGGTACCTGCTGTGGTGCAGCAGATAATTAAAGTGAATGGGAGGCAGCTGGGGGCAGAGGAGGAGCTCCCTGAGTTGTACCAGGGGAACACCTGGGTTTATGGATCGTGCCCTGCAGAAGGAGTTATAGGATATTTTATCACATTGCTCAGGATATTCCAATTCCCTTCTGGTCCTAGGGCGATGCTCTGAAAATCCCCACTGGGTGGTTTTGGCCTTAAATAGTCAGCATTTTGTTTAATATGTAAGATCACTTGTGTCTTGCTATGTGAAAAGGCTTTTTTATCTCTCCATACAAAGAAAAAAACACCTGGAGTGAAACAAATATAAATATACCTTTTGCTTTGAGGATCCCCTCCGTGCAAAGGCAGAAAAGGAGAAGGGAAAGAAGGGGAGGCATCAGGTATAACCCCCGAGTGCCCTTTTCCTCCTCCCCTGACCTTCTCAATTACCTGCAGCTTCAAGGCATGTTGTTAGCAGAAATCAGAAAGCCCTGAGATCCCAAAACCAGCCTCAGCAGTCTCACATATTTTATATCTTGTAATGAGCAAAGTGTTAACCTTGTAGGCAGCATTCATGCCTCCTTGTAACCCACAGCCATGAGCCTCAGGTTTGTCTCTCAGAAGGAATTTAATCCTTGACATGACACAGTGCTGTGGGTCAGAACTGGGGAGAATTTGCCATCAAATCCCCCTGAGAGCTGACAGCTGTCTGTCTGTCTGTCTGTCTGTCTGTCTGTCTGTCTGTCTGTCCCTCAGCACTGTGTCCCTGGGCTGTGCCCTGGGAGCTCTTTTCTCAGCAGCACTCTGAGTGTCCCATCCAACAGCACCTTCCCAGAGATGGGGCACTGCCACGCTGCCTCCCTACCACAAACACCTGTGGGTGTTTCAAACAGCTCTAATGCAAAGCTCACCTGGTGCCAGGAGGAGAGATTTGGCTGCAGACACCTCTCCTGCCAATGTCCCACGTGGAAAAGCAGGGACACTAATCCTGGAGGTGTGCAGCATTCCCAAGGGGAGTGTGACCCAGGAGGACACACACACCCTGCCTGTCCTTCTGCTCTCTTGGCAGAATTGCTTCTCTGGGCAATGAGACTCATCTGTAGGGGATGAGATGGGAATTGTGCTGCTCCAAGACATCATTAAGGAGGAAAAGACTGAAATTATCACACGCTGTTTGATAAAAATACAGCTCCCCAGAGCCCAGCATGGGCTGGATGGCACTCTCTCTCCTCCCAGCCTTTGGCAGCTTCATTACTTCCCAGAAGGAGCTGGTGAGAGCCATGGCTCCTGCTGAGCACAAAGCCAGACTGTTTCCTGCATCCCTTCGTGGTGGGTTGATGCTTGTTGCTGAAGCCAACACAATTTTCCCTGCTCTAAAGGACTCTGAACCCCCTGTGAGTGCAGAGGAGCTGCAGTGCTGCCAGGCTGGTCAAACTGGGATGCCCAAGGTGGGTTCCCATGGCTCTCAGCCTTGAGCTGCCCCCACTTCCAAGATGTGAACTATTCTCTCAGCAGCATCCCTGCCTGCTGGGGCAAGAGGTGGGGAGGTCCCAGGGACCTCAGGTGGTGCCAGGGGTGGCCTCAAGGTGCCAGTCCAGCACTGACCACAGCCTGGACACTTCAGCAAGGCTGCCAAGTGCCAGTGCCTTCTGTCACAAGGACAAGTGATGCCTTTTTTCTGTTCCTAGAATGATGAGGCAGACACAGGGTGATAAAAGGGGTTACCTTTATATAAGGATCCTTAGATGCATAATTTGCCAGGTGGAAATCACTGAAGATGCACAGCCTGCATAACATGTATGCAACTTTTATAGATTTTGCAAATTATCATATCTGACAATAATTCCCAGTTAGAAGCACACTTGGTGAAGTCATCCCCCAGTTCTAGTACCTTCTAAATCTTCCTCCCTCAGATGAGGACTAAATGTTTATAGAAAACACGTCTCAAAGAGCTGGTCTCAACCTTGGTTTCTAAGGAGAACCAAGATAGGAGAGGGGCTTTGGAATGTGTTTTGTCTTTCTGTCTAGGAAAATGCTGAAGCTAAGCCACAATAAAAGCTACAAATATATGTGTGAAGAATACAGGGAGTGTATAAAAGAAAAGGCAAAATCCAACAGGGTGTCACAAGCAAAGCAGGAGGAGCCCAGGTCACCCCTGTGCCTGGCAGAGGAGTGGGGCTGTGCCCCTGCCAGGGCAATGCACCCTCTTTGCACCAGAACTGGAGTTTGCCAAACCTCCTCAGGAAGTGAAGAGGTATCCAAAATTGAAAATGTAAATAGATGCTTTAAAAAGCACTGGAATATATACAAGCTGCAGCAGGAATGTGGGGAGCAGCTGCCGCTCCTCTCTTTGGCTCTCTGCTCAGTGTACACAGGCACATTTTGTTGGTTGTAAATGTTTAGAGAAAACAGTTACTATTGGATTGTCTGAGGGCCACTTTGAATCAGCTGGGCACTTGTAGGAGGACCATGGTGGTGATGAGCTGCACATGTACAGCTCAGCCTACCAAAGCTTTTATCCAAAGCAGGCTGAGCCCAGCTCCTTTTCTGTCACTCTGGTATTTGAGCATCAGTTACAACAAGCAAACACAAAGCAAGCTGCTAAAATGATTGCCCTTACCCCTACCAGGATGTCCCTAAGCTCTGTCTGAACTCAGTGATCACCCCACGGAGCTTGTCCAGCATCAGGGGAGCTGACCCAGCAGGCAGCTTATTCTGCTTACCCTTATCCTGCTTAGAGCCCTTCTACTGCTCACCCTGAAAGCACAGATGGGCTGAAACTGGCTCCAAGCAGCCTTGGATGCTGCTGGAAAAAAACTCTTCTCTTTCCATCCCTTACATCCTTCTGAGCCATTCAAGGGCTGCCAGCCAGCTCAGGATAATGCAGCACCCTAAGACCATGAGTTATGGAGGGAGTTGAGGTGTTGGTGTCCCGAGGGTGATGGAGAGAGGCAGGAACCCCCTGAACCCTGTCTTGAACTCCTGTGTTTCCACATTGACTTCTGTACCTTTCTTAGACACCTAGAGATAGAGGAGGTCAGCCCATCCAATGAACTGAAAAGTGGCTGAAGATGGGAATTTGGGCCGAAGGGAGAGAAGCAAAAGGAAAGAGAAAAATAAAAAAAATCTCCAGCTGAAAGCCTGTGCAGCCTTCCCTATGCCCCTTCCTCTGCAGAGCAGCAGAAGTCACTTCATCCCTTTGGGCTCTCTGCAAAGCTTTCATGGCTCACTCTGGCCCAGGCTGGAGGAAAAAAAAGCAGAAAAAAACTCCATCCTAATTGCAAGTGGCACCTGGTGCTGCGGGTGGTCTCCAGGCAGAGAAGTGTGACATTGTGTGGGAGCCACTGCACGGGGTGGAGGCGGCGTGTCCCGGGCCCTGGGCTCCATCCTGCTGCTGGATAACGAGGGTTTCATGCTGCAAAGGATGCACTGGAGTGTGCAGCAATCAGCCAGGGGCTGGCTGGCTGCAGTGCTCGTCATTAGAGGTGCACAACTGTCTCCTGGAGAACAAAACCCCCTCTCTCCCCGTGGCAGCCCTCCCAGCTCAGTTTTGGTGCTGGGCCAGGGCAGTGCAATTGTTGTTTTGATGGACATTGATTCAAAACAAGCCCTCAGTCAGTAATGAGGCTTCTTCAAATTGCCTGGAACTCCATTTGTCCTCCCCTCAATTAACGCTTTCAGAGGAATAATGCAAATTCTTTCCTGATTTGGGGGGACAAAGAGGGGGTGAGAAGGAGATGGTGTTGAGAGGAGGTGGCTGGTTCATCAGAGGGAAGCACAAGCTCTTTGTGTCCCGCCCAGCTTTGCCTCTTGGACAGTAAAACAGCTTAATGTCGACAAGTGAGTTCATAATTAATAACCTTGGAATGTAATTAATGAGAAAAGTTATGGCAAATTCCAACCCCCCCCATGCTGTCACGGCATCCATCAGCCCCTGACCATGTGAGTGCTGCTCCCTGGGCTGCAGCCCCCAGCCCCTGCCCGGGCAGTGGGCAGGCACAGGGCTCTGTGAGGACAATTGTGACATCTTGTGACACTGTGGTGCCTCGGATGCAGCAGCAGAGAGGGCAGCCCCTGCTGATGCAGAAGTGGTGTTGAGGCTTTTGTGGGTTTGGGTCTTCAAAGAGACAAGAGCAGTAAAGTTGCTCATTGCATGGATACCAAGGTTTTTGGCATAGAGTCCTGAGCAGGAGCAACAGCAGCTCCCACAGTTTTCTTCTACTTTTCTTTCTTCTTCCTCTTTCACCTAATACAGGGGATTTTATTCATAAATCATTCAATCAGCTAAAAACATAATTCTAAAGCTTTCTTTTCAGAGCTCAGTTTTAAAGCAGTGTCAGTCCTTGCACATAATTTACACATAAAGTTCTATCTAATCACCTAAATGGTTCTATCTGGTTTATCTAGAAATGCAAACAATGTTCTGCTGTTTTTGTTATGTCTGGAGCTCAGTTACTAAACTTTAAACCAGGCTTTAGGGCTTCTTATTCTCTTAAGGCACCTAAAATATATTCCTACTTACTTAAAACTAAAACTTACACTTCTACTTCATGTCTGTGTGGCTTAATATATTTAAATTTTTTCTAAAGGCTTTAGTTCAATCCCTGCATTCTTCTCTCTGTGAGAGACTCAGAGAGGCTTCTATTTTACACACTCCAACAAGTGGGTCACAGGAGAAATTGTTTTGTGCTTAGACAAGGTCTGAAACAAGCCAGGGTTGGGTTTCCCCTGGTGGTGTTCAGTCTAGAGCGAGCTGATATAAATCTGTTCCCACCAAGGATTATTCAGATGGGTGCCCAAGGGCCACCTGCTCCCACCCCGTGGTGTCCCCTGGATCCTTCATCAGGGCCATCACTCCTTCCCTCTTCCTGGGGTGGAAATTCCTCTGGTTTGCCTGTGAGTTTTACTTGTGGCAGACCACAACGTGCTCCAGCCAAACTGATTTGTCATGTGAGAAGGCCTAGAATTGGGGTTTTACCTGTTTGGTGGTGGATTCCCTCTGATAAAACACATCCCCTTTCTCCCAGCCCCTCTTCCCCTCCCTTCTGCCTGGAGCTCCCCAGAGGACTGGGGGCTCTGGCACTGACAGAGCTTTCTGAGCTTTCACTTTACACAAAAATAATATTTTGGAGGCTGCAAGGTCTGAATAGACAATCCTGGCATTACAGCCTAAATCTGGGCCCTCAAATTCCTCCTTGCCCCGGGCAGAGAAATGCTGTGGGGAGCGTGGTGGGGTGAAGGCACATGGGGGGCTTGGTCCAGCAAATATGGCTCAGAGAAGGAGATGGTATTGAAAGGAAAGAATGAAAAGCACTGCTTTGCTTTTGGGGTGAAATACAAAGCAGTCTAAACCCACTGCAGTCTGCTCAGCTCTTAAAACTGATCCTCTTTGAAGGAAAAACAAACAATTCTGATTTTTTTTTAAGTCTCTGTTCCTTCTGTGCTCAGTTCTCTCCATCCAAAATGCTCTTTGCACTCTGTGCTTGATGGTCATTTTCTAATTAGGCAAATGCCTTTTGGGATTTTTATTTTCCCCCAAAATGAAAACTCACTTCTCCTGGATAATTTAACTTCTTATAAAATATTGAGAATTAGGACCTAATGGAAAAAAAAAAAACGCCTAAAATAAATACTTCATGGCTCTGAAAAGCTTCCAGACTCCAGCATGGAAAGCTCTTAGATACTGCTGTTTCTTTTTTTTTGTTGTTGTTGGTTTTTTTTGTTTGTTTTTTGTTTTTTGTTTTTTCTTTTTTCAAAGAGGAAAGTTTACTGCTTGGAAAATCTCCTAACTAATTTATTTATGCCCCTGGTGGTCACGGGCAGCAGACAGTGATGAAGGAAGGCAACAGGCATTGGGTGGATTTTAGGAGAAAAACATAAAGAATTTTTCTCCCTTAAAAATATCAGATGTTGATCTTGATTGGCACTTTTGTCACAAAAACCACTTTTAAAAATCCAGATCCTGGGAAAGCCCAAGCCTTGTCTTTGTGATGTTTGAAGGGGCTCAGTGTCCTTGCAGGAGAGAGCTGAGTGCTGGTCATGGGCCAGGAGAGCTGCTGCTTGCACAGGGCTGGGAATGGCTGGAAAACCACAGAGTTCCCTGCTGGGGACATCCAGGTGTCCCTGCTGGGGACAGGGTGAAGGTCACCCTCGTGGCCAGGGAAATGCCTGCACCTACGATGAATCCACCCAGCTGCACTGGAATGTAAAAATTCAGGAAGGTTTTCCTGGTGTTCATACTGCTTTCGCTCTAGGTTTGGAAAAATGCAAGGAGTGCAGCTTTTGTGGAAAATCCCCTTTTGTGCACGGCTCCCTGGCTAAGGCCAGCCCTGCCTTTCCCTGATCCTTGTCACAGACTGGGCTAGGAAGTGGATCCCAGAGGTGATGGCATCAGGGGGAGGCCAAGGGAAGTTTAAGAAGTGCTGTAATTAAGATGAGCCCATTTTTCTTTCTATCTAATCAGTGAGGTTCTCTGTATGGGTGGACACAGACCCATTTTCTAGGCAGGAGGCTGTGCCTGAGTGAGGAATGTGGCTCTGGATGGATCACCCTGGACGAGGATGGCCCCTAAGCATCCTCCCTGATGGAGGGCAGCCAGGAAACCCCAGGAGAGGGAAAGGGAAGGATATTCCCATTATCTGCAGGCATGTTCTGTAGACAGGGTTCCTTTTTATTTTTAGCTATTGTGTTGAAGCTTTATCCAGAGAGAGTTGGTTATAAAGGGGAAAACTGCTCGGTTCATTATCCCTTAATTATTGAAGTGAATGATTTGGGTAAAATGGAGGAAATTGAAAACATGGAGATGATATTCCAGTCCATTAGGCAACCTTGGCTTCTAAATCAGTAACTTTACACTGGCAGAAATATTTTTAATTTATTCTGTCATCTGCAAACAGAGAGAATTGTGTCATTACAGAAAGGACTTTTCAAAAGCTACACATTTTATCCTCCTGTTCTTCTCTTCTTAACAATAATCTTCCTGTGGCTTCCACCCCGAGCTGCTGGTTTCTGTTTTAGTTGGGGGTTTAATTTAAAGAAAAAAGATCAGTCTGGCATTTTAAAGGATTGCCTGGCTGCCTGCTCTGCTAATCATTGTACCTCACCTTCCCAGAAATGGGGAACACTAAAAGCCCAGCAGTATAGAAGGAAAGAAAAATTTTCATCGTGGTTAGAAAATATTCATGAAGAAACAACGTTATGACAAAGATACAAACGTTTGCACTAAAAATAAATGGGTGCCATGAAAATGCTCCAGATGAAGAATCCTAGAATCACAAAACCATTAAGGGGAGGCAGCTCCCAGTCCTTGCTGGGACCTCGCTGCTGCCAGGGCCAGAGCCAGGGGCAGCATCCCCACCCCTCCTCCCTGCTGCCCACCTGGGAAATGGCACCTCTGGGCAACTTCATCATGAGCTTTTCAAGGAATTTTCCTGAGAAAGGGAAGAGATTCAGCCACTCAGCTCCTCCACCAGGCTGCAGAAGCCCCAGCAATGCCCATGGGGTTTTTTTCCTGCAGCGTGAAGGCACCAGGCAGTCGCTGACCTCCCACAGCAGCTCTGCTGTCACTGCACCTCCTGCCCCTCTCCTCTGAGCCAAACTCCTCCCTCAGCTGCTCTCTGGTCCCTCCTGACCTTCAGCCCCTCTCTCCTCTCTCTTCCAGCTGCACTGGATTCCAAGTGGGATGTGCTGCTTTGGACGAGACCTCAAACACGCTAAGGAAGCAGAAAAGTGCATTCATACATCCCTGAATGAGATTGGACTGACAATTTACATTATATTGCCATTTTTGCCCATGTTTAACTTGTGACCCATTTTTACGCCAGACCATTTCTCAGTCAATTAGTTTTGATGTGGTGCTTGTGCATTTGTGTTCTTCCAAAATGTCCTGCTTTACAGTTCCCACTGAATGTTACATTGCTGGGTTCCTAACCAGCTACATGGCTTGTTAAGATCAATTTTGTTCTCATGAGGTGTTTTCAACCAGGTGGACATTGAAATTACAAACTTCACTTGGTGTTTTCCTCCAGACAGCACTGCCCTAAGTCAGGAGAGCATCAATCCAAACACTGTCAAAAGCCTCCTCATTCAAAAGCCATCACTTGGCTCTCATTCCCAAGGAGGAAATGGAATTAATTTGACATGTCAGCATACATTTAGGTAAAACTCAGGGCTATTTTTAGCGTGGGAGAGTTGTTGAGTTGTTTAGGAGGTTTTTAGCACAGAGCACAACTCCTTCAGTAGATTTGCTTGACAAGACTCCAAAGGTTCTGATAACAGACTGTTGAAATACCAATGATTTTGTCTTATGAAGATAAGATCTCAATATGTCATAAATAAAGATATGAGTTCTTGGTAAAACTCATCTGGCTTCAGAGTCCATTAGACTCAAACACCAGAAAATTTTTAAACCTCTTCAGCTGCTCTTCCTCTGTAGTTTACCTTGGTCCTTTCTATTCTTCTCAAAAACCACAAACAGCTTGATAATTATCTCATGCAAAAGCCAACACAGAGGCTACATTTTTTCCTGAGACAGACTAAAGTTCATCAATTCAGACACTTCCTTGCTTAAGTGGCCTCAACAACAGCGATGAGCTTTAGACATAATCTCACTGTGTTTGTGGCTGCCTCAAAGTGTATATTGCTGATGTTTAGCCTTATTTTCTTTTTTTTTCCCTCTTCATCTGCAATAAACACCACGTCCTTCTAATATCTCTTCACTGCATCTTACATGATTACCCTCAACCCTCACACGCATTTGTGAAGGTGGTTTTTTTCCACGTCTAGTCTGAGTCAAATCCAGTCTGGGGCAAGTTTTGTTACGTCTTTGGAAGGCCATGAAAGATTTCTGAAAGCCAGACTTGTGCCTTATTAGCTGTGTAACTGATGGATCAAACATATTGACACCAAAAATAAAAAGCTGTTTTTAAACGAGCGGTTGAAGATTGAAAGCATAAAAGTGCTGCCTCTCAACATTGACTTTTTATAGATGCCTTTGCCTTTTGCTGCAGACCACTGGGATGCAAACAGCTCCTGGGGCTGCCTCTACCATCGTGCCCGAGATATTTCAATTAAAAAAAAAGACTATTTCTCTGCAAAGACACAATGCACCGTCCCCAGGATTTTGTTTCTACCAACAGTAAATCATGTGTTTCAACCTTAAGAAGTATTTTTAAAAAATAAATTCTAAAAAAAAAATAAAAAAATATGATGGACCAGCTCCAAAAGTTGTGAAAGGACCCTTAGTTTGCCTTGTGCTTGTAAACCACCGTAAAAATATATACAGAGTTGAGACAAAGTTGACAGTTTTTCCTAACAAGTAAAGAAAACACTCTGCACTCAAACCCAGCAATAAGAAACACGTAAAGGTTTTGGGTCTGATCCACAGCTGGTAAATTAAAATGAAATATTTTAAACCCACTCCTTCCCATAAGAAGGCACAGACTTCCAAGATCTATTTTTACATAGCTAAATGAGGATGATAATAGGTTGACAACCCCATGAAGGGTAACTGACAGTGAGTCCCCCAAAATACCAGTTCAAGTGCTGCAAGCTCCAAATTAAGGTGCAAATGACCTTCTTCTCAAAAAAAAAAGAAAAAAAAAAAAGTGGGGGAGGTTTCTAGCACATCTTTCAAACAATGTCAGCCTGCCAGTTTTCAGGCTCTAATTTTTTCCAGCTGTAAATCAATCATTTTATTAACTCTTCTCTAAAGTCTCCCAGAGAGTTATCTGGGACTCCGCGAGCCGCTCTTGTGGAGCTGTGAGAATAAAGTTTCTCTTGTGCACTGCCGTGATGTCATGAGCACTCACTCCTGGCTCTCACTGATCCTCCTTCACAAAAGCCTCTTTCTTTGCTCACAGCAATTATTCAGCTATTAAAGCACATTACATTAGGTTTCTTATTTTAAGAGTGATATCACTCCTTGCTTTAATGTCCAGCCGATGGAGCAATTTGTACTGACTTCCCCTGACACCGTGCTGGTGCTCCAGTCCCCAGGTTCTGCTCCTGCCAGCATAAAGCTGCTATTGATGGGATCTACATGTGGGGAAGGCATCGAGGTTGTGACTGATTTAAACATGTAAATATGCATGATGTGCTCACTCCGGTGAAACAGCATTGCCAGAGCCACTACTGAGCTCTGCTTGACAAAGCTCTAAAACCTTTCCTCCATGTCTCTTCATCCTGGATTTTTCAGAGTATTAAGATCATGAGCTTTGTCCTCTGAAGAATCCAGGATGAAGAGACACAGAGAAAAGGTTTAAAGCACACAGTAAAGCTCATGAGCTTCATCCTCTAAAGAATCCTCCTGTGTGCTTTAAACCTTTCCTCCATGTCTCTTCACCCTGGATTTTTCAGAGGATGAAGATCATGAGCTTTGTCCTCTGAAGAATCCAGGATGAA
>VZTB01017337.1:3754-20129 GCA_013397245.1 Thryothorus ludovicianus
GGGATATTGGGATGCCGGGATATTGGGATGCCGGGATATTGGGATGCCGGGATATTGGGATACAGGGATATTGGGATGCCGGGATATTGGGATATTTGGATACCAAGATATTGGGATACCAGAATATTGAGACATTGGGATATTTGGATACATGGATACTGGGATACCGGGATGTTGAGATACTGAGATATTGAGATACTGAGATATTGGGATATTAGGGTACTGAGATACTGGGATATTGGGATACCAGGATACTGGGGTATTGGGATACTGGGATACCAGGATACTGGGATATTGAGATATTGGGATACTGGGATACTGGGATATTGAGACATTGGGATGGATATTTGGATATTGGGATACTGAGAAGTAATTCCTGGCTGGCAGGGAGGTGAGGCCCTGGGTTGGAATTCCCAGAGCAGCTGTGGCTGCCCCTGGATCCCTGGAAGTGTCCAAAGCCAGGCTGATCACTGGGGCTTGCAGCACCCTGGGACAGTGGGAGGGGTGGATAATTCTTCATCTCCCACCCAAACCATTCTGTGCCCTACAATCATTTCTGTAAATCTCTGCTGCTTGGGTTTGTTCTGTTGGTCCTTGGAAGCCTCTTGGGTTGCCTGGGACCAGAAATGGAATTGTTTGCAGGGTTTTTCCATCCAGGATTTAAATAATTCCCAAAACAACCCATCCTGCTTTAACAATGTCATCCTTAACAACATTAACAACCCTAACTCGGCCCTCAGTGTCCCTCTCAAAGCTACGAGTGCATTGTGACTTTGAAATCCTGAGTGGAGGAACCCAGCAAACAATCCTGGATGTCCCCAATTTCAGCACCCAGCAATCCTGGATGTCCCCAGTTCCAGCAGCTTGTGACTCACAGAACAAATTCCAGCAGCCTTTGGCATGCTGGAGCTGTGGGAAGGTGTTTAGGAGAGGCTTTGGATAAGGGCGGGAGGAGATAATGGTTTGAAGGTCAGAAATGAGGCCTGGCAAGGCCAGAGCTGTGCCCTGGCTGGGGGCCAGCTCAGTGTCCTTGTGAGGTGACCTGTGGCCACTGCCAGGGCTGGCACAGCCTGTGGGATGTGGAATGGGATTGGGAACACAGCAAATGATTCCTTCAGTTCCAGCTCTCCTGTTCCAGCCTCTGCACTGGGCTGTGACTGAACTCCACACAAAGTGTGAGCCAGGTCTGCTCACAGCTCAGCCACACAGAACAATCCAGAGCCAAGGACACAGAACAATCCAGAACCAAGGGCACAGAACAATCCAGAGCCAGGGACACAGAACAATCCAGAACCAGGGGCACAGAACAATCCAGAGCCAGGGACACAGAACAATCCAGAGCCAGGGACACAGAACAATCCAGAGCCAGGGACACAGAACAATCCAGAACCAGGGGCACAGAACAATCCAGAGCCAGGGACACAGAACAATCCAGAACCAAGGGCACAGAACAATACAGAACCTCTGGATAATTTTGAAGGTCACTTCAAATGAAACCAATCTGCAATTCCAGATTTCCTGAAAAGCAAGAGCAGTTTTTGCTCTCTGCAAACCACAGAGTTTCTGTTGACTCCAAGTGGATTTGCCCCCACCAGGGCCCTCTGTCCTCACCAGGGCCTGTCTGAAGGGTGGAAGCCACATTTAACCCCAGGTACCACCTTTCTCCTAGGGCTGCCCTTGAATTCTGTGCTTTCAGGTTTTCTTTGAAATCTGAAGAGTTATGCTCTTCCAGAATGTCCAAACTAACCTAGGGAATGTCAACCCATTCCCAGAGGTCCCTGCTGACAGCCCAAAGTGGCAAAAAAAAAAAAAANNNAAAGGAAAAAAAAAAAAAAAAAAAAAAAAAAAATCACCCAGAGCAAATCTTCCCCTGGAAGTGCCTGGTTCCTAGGGCGTGATTTGGTTTGGAGTGTTTGATTTGTCCCATGTTGAAGGTGAATTTTTCCTGCATTATTCGGTGGAATTGCTGCAGGCTCTGCCTCTCCCGTGTTTTTGGCAGCTCCCTTATCTGAGGTGCTCTCTGAGGAGCAGCTCTCCCGGGATTTGTGGCCATCACATGCCCAGTGCTATTTCTGGATCCTTATCCATGGGCAGCAGCTGAGTGGCAGGGACGGGCACAGCAGAGGTGCCAGGGGAGTTGGGATCATCCCAAGGCCTGGCAGGGGCTCTAGCAGCAGATTTTATGTCTTTGGGGCCACTTGTTCCATGGGGGTTCTGTGTCTGATTTGGGAATACCCACAGAATATTTATCCAGCTGATGAACCTCAACCCCAGCTCCACCTTTCCAGATCCTTCAGGATCTTCCAGGGACTCTCCAAAGGGATTTGATGGGGAGTGGAGTCTCTGCCTCCTCTGCCCTCGAGCCCAGGCTCCATGGAAAGCTGCTCCAGCTCCCAGACCCCTTCCCTGGGCAATCCAGACCCTTCCCTGGGCAATCCAGACCCTTCTCTGGACAATCCAGACCTTTTCCCTGGGCAATCCAGGCCCTTTCTGGACAATCCAGACCCTTCCCTGGGCAATCCAGAGCTGCTGGGGGTGGCACAGTCCCCTCCCCTCTCCATGGGGACTCCAGCCCCTTTCTCCCAAAAGCAGGAGCTTCCCCTTGGAAGTTGCTCTGATCCCAGAGAACATTTTAAGGTGGCTCCTTTGCTGGAAACCACTTTAATGTCTTTATTTCCAACAGGAAAACAGAAATCTTGGGCGGCAGTGCCCAGTTCATGGCACAATCCCATCCCAGCTTCCTTATTGCAGGGCACAGCCCCACCTTGCTGGAATTCTGAGCAATCCATGGTGGGATTCCCAAGGACACCCAGCCACTGGCAGGGCTGGGGGAGCTGGGACAGGCCCATGGATGGGGCTGCTCAGCCCTGTCCCACTTGGAACAAGGATTCACAGCCCTGGGAGGGGGAGAGAAGCAGAGCCAGCAGCTCAACCCCCTCCAAAAAACCCCTAAAATTCTGGGATTTGAGTCTCTTCTGCAGTATTGTAGTTGGCCAAATATAGTTTTCCTACAGCGAGGGATATCGATGGATTTCATCTGACTGTGCCCAAAATAACCTCTGAAATGTGCTGAACGTGGATTTTCTGTCAGCAACTGGAGCAGGGATTTCACTGAGCCCCACTTGGGGTGCAGGGAACCCAAAGCTCATCCCAACCCCACGGGCAGGGCCACCCCCAGCAGCCCAGCTGTCCCCAAGCCCAGCCTGGAGCGCCCCAGGGCAGGGACATCCCCAGCACCGGGGCCAGGAGCTGCCCCAGGGGTCCCTCGGGGTGCCGGGGAAGGACACGAGGGGCAGCTCCAGCTCGGGTTCTGTGCCACGAGGGTGGCAGATGGTGCTGCCTCTGTGCCTCCCCCTGTGCCAGGCTGTAATTACAGCCCAGAAACAGCTGCCGCTGTGAGTGACCGTCAGCTGCTCCTCCAGCACCCTGCGACAACAAGGGAGAACAAAAACAGCTTTAATTCCCCCTTCCCTTCGGGAAAAATCCCATTCGTGGTGACAGAGGCCTCTCAGAGAGGGGGGCTCTGCCAGGTTGGTGTTTTTTCCCGTTTTTCCCCAGCCACCTGAAGGATTCAGTGAAGGTGGAAGGGCTGCTCCCTATCAGGAGTGTTAATTACACAGAAAAATTCCAGATTTTCTGCCCCATCCGTGGAAGTGCCCGAGGCCAGGCTGGACTTGCTTTGGAGCAGCCTGGGACAGTGGAAGGAGTCCCTGCCCATGGAATGGGGTGGGATTCAAGGTCCCTCCCACCCAAACAATTCCAGGATTATGGTTTGATGAGATGGGCCTTCCCTGCAAAGGAAAGATCAGCTCCTACATTTTTTTTTCCCTTGCAGAAAAGGAGAAAAGCTGGGAGTAAATCCAGCCATGAAACACCTCCCTGCTCTGCCTTCACTCCAGGAAAAATGGGATCTCTCCCTTCTTCCCTGACCCTGGGAGGTCTCATTCCAATGAACCAGCACCACCAGCCACAGCCTGGAACTTGATTTTGGAGGGAAATCCTACCTGGGAGCTTCCCCATGCTCCCAGCCATGAGGAAATATGGATTTCCTCATGGAAAATCAGTTCCAAACCTCGGGACAGGGAAGAGCAGGAGGCTGGGAGCAGATCCCAGGCTGGGAGCAGGAGAGGGCAACAATCCCAGGCTTGGATCCTGCTCCTGCTGCCATGGGAAGGGAAAATCGCTGGAATTAGGGGAAATGACAGCCAAGGATTGTGTGGAGAGGCCTCAGCTCCTGCAGGGATCATTCCTGAGCCTCCTTTTCCAACGGGGAGAGCTGGGGCTGCGGGAGCAGGGCTGGGCTGATGCTGCAGTGGGAGCTGCCCCGAGGAGCTGCAGGGAAAACAAGCACAAGGCAACTCCTGGAGAAAATCAGCATGAAAGCAGCTTTGTTTGAAAAGGTGGGAGAAAAACCTTAAATTTGAGTTTAGCACAGAGCCAAATATCCAACCGGGTTAAACACAAGAGTTAAAATTTCGAGCTGTGCCAGCTGTTTATTTCTTATCCAGGTTTTTTGGAAAGGTGGGGAGAAAGAATCCTAAATTCAAGTTTAACACAAAGCTAAATATCCAACTGGTTGAAACACAAGACTTAAATTTTCAAGCTGCACCAGCTGTCAGTTTCTCCAGGTTTTTTGGACAAGTAGGGAAAAAGAACCTGGAACTGGAATTCAACACAAAGCCAAATATACAACTGATTTAAAACCAAGATTTGAAATTTCAGAATATCAGTTCTATTCAGATATAGTTCTCATCTATGGCTTTTAAAAAGGTGGGAGAAAAATCTTAAATTTGAGTTTAACACAAAGCTAAATATCCAACTGGTTGAAACACAAGACTTAAATTTTCAAGCTGCACCAGCTGTCAGTTTCTCCAGGTTTTTTGGACAAGTAGGGAGGAAGAACCAGGAACTGGAATTCAACACAAAGCCAAATATACAACTGATTTAAAGCCAAGATTTAAAATTTCAGGATTAGTTCTCATCCATGGCTTTGAAAAGATGGGGAGAAAAATCTTAAATTTCAATTTAGCACAAAGCCAAATATCCAACTGCGTTAAACACAAGATTTTTTTTCAAGCTGTGCCAGTTGTTTATTTCTCATCCATGCTCACACGTAAGCAAATAAATATGTTAAGCAAGATAGTACAGAATATTAAAGTTTGTTAATAGATATTGTCATAGAGTTGCTAAAAGTAAAGGTTCAGTAATAAGTTTTTGTAGAATTATATGATTGGATAAAGAGATGCATTGCAGTACAAACTTAGCAAAAGTATCAATTAATAATTGGATTGTGAAGATGCCAGAGAACTTTGTGGAAGGAGTTGATTGGATAAGAACTTTATAAAAGACATTGTAACTGGAATTAAAGGGGTTTTCTGGTGTCCTGGCACCGAATGTAACAACTTAAGGGTCTCAGCCTGCCCTGAGACTGATTTTGCAACAAATCCTCCTTTAATTGCCAGCTCAGTTCATCCCATCTTTTCTGTACCCTGAGCACTCAGGGTNTGTACCCCGAGCGCTAAGGGTGTGCCCACAGAGGCCTTTTAATAAATCGCCAGTTTTTTCTTTTTGCCCTGGCTGGGCTCTGCTCCAGGGCAGCCTCCACGGCTGAGAGCCCGGCGGGCACTGCCATGGGCTGTGCAAAATCAAGGAATCCCAAAATCCCAGCATGGGCTGGCTTGGAAGGGATCCTAAAGCCCCTCCAATGCCACCCCTGCCATGGCAGGGACACCTCCCACTGTCCCAGGTGGATCCAAGCCCCAACCTGGCCTGGAACACTTCCTGGGGCAGCCACAGCTGCTCTGGGAATTCCTTCCCAATATCCCACCCCAATCTCCCCTTTTCCAGTGTCACGATTCCCTGTGTCCTGTCCCTCCATCCCTTGTCCCCAGTCCCTCTCCAGCTCTCCTGGAGCCCCTCCAGGCCCTGGAAGGGCTCTGAGGTTTCCCTGGATCCTTCCCCTCTCCAAGGGAACATTCCCAGCTCTCCCAGCCCGGCTCCCCTCGGGAGAAGCTCCAATCCCCTCAGCAAGGGCACCAAGTTTTTCCATCTGGATCTGAAACTTCCCCGTTACTCGGCAGAACAATCTCTCTTTGATTGGGATTTGATTGATTATTGCTTCTCCTCGGAGAAATCCTATTAATTGCCTCATTAGCATAATTTGGAATGCTAATTGGTGTCATCACCAGATTGGAAGGCACAGCCCCAGCCTGTGCTGCTGGCAGCAGGTCCCCCTGCCTGGCAGCATTCCAGGTGTTTTGGTTAAAGGAGAACAGCCTGGATCTGTTTTTTTTTTTTCCCAGTAAAATGAAGCTTCTGTTTGCTCTCCCAGTAATCACTGAGCTAGGTTTAGCACCTTTAGGTCTGGCCTTGGCTCTCTGGCTCTGACATTAGGGACACTCCATTCAAAGGGTAACGGGATCATCAGGGGTGGTCCTGGCCCTGGAACAGACCAGGGAATGCAGGGGGAGCACGGATTCTCCCACCCAAGGAAAAGGTGTTTTCTGTGCTCTCCATCACCCTGCTGCTCCTCAGGCCACACCTGCTGATGTTCCACTGGTGCAGCCACCGTGGGGCTGAAGAGGACACTTTAATATTTAAATTACGGATAATCACTTTTGATAGGATTTGGGAGAGCTTTGGGAATGTTCCCAATTTCCTGGAAGTGCCCAAGGCCAGGCTGGACGGGGCTTGGAGCAGCCTGGGACAGTGGGAGCTGTCCCTGCCCATGGCAGGGGTGGCACTGGGGGGGCTTTAAGGTCCTTCCCAACCCAAACCATCCTGAGGTTTTGGGATTCTATGGAATGTGCATGGCTGGATTTTCCACTGCTTAAGGTTTTGGTGGGACTGATCTCCAAGTCCAGCTGGGGACTGAGAACAGCACCTGGAACAATCTTACTGCCATTTTTCTTAATGTTGTCTCCTACATTTCTTGAAATCTCAAGAAACCTTTCAAGAGGAGGAGGAGCAAACCACCAACAGTAGGATTCCTTCCTCTGGAAAAGGATAGAGAGGCTGCAGAAAATGGAGTGGAGGAAATCCCAGGCACCTGGTGCCCTGGGGATCCATTCCCTTTGGAAAACCAGTATTCCCTGGGCCTCTGGAATTGGGGAATCTTTTCCTTGCTGGGCTGGACTCCATGGCGAGGTAGGAGGGATCACCTTGGACAGCTCCCTGGGGAAGCGAGGCTTTGCAATTCCCAGGTGTCCTGGTTTGAACACCATGTGTCTGCTAAGGAAGGCAGGAACTTCCCTTGGAATGGAGAATGGAAATCCCTTCCCTCCCAATTATTATTATTTTTTAATGAAGGCGCTCTCAGGCACAGATATGGGACAGCAATAACAGTTGTGCACGAGGAGCACTCAAATAAAAATGCAGCGACACAGAAACCAAGGGCAGTGTGAGAGTGAGGATCCAGCTGAGCCCTGTGGCTCAGGCCTTGGTGGCAGTGCCATGCCATGGTGGCTGCAGCCCTCCTGCAGGGGCACAGGTGGCTCTGCTGGAGCAGGGATCCTGCACAAAGGGGGACATTCCCTGGGAAGGTGCCGTGGGGATGGCTGGGCCTGGTGTCCCTCTGGGAATGCCCTGCAAAGGCTGCTGGCTGTGCCAAAGGCCAGCTTGGCTCCAGGGAGGAATGCTTGGCTCCTGGGCTGGCTGCAGCAGCTGCCAGGGGGATGCTGGAAGTTTCTCAGGCCTGCAGGGACACTCAGTGGCCCCTGAGCAGAAGATGTGTGCCTGGAGGGAGGCTGGGTCCTGGCAGGGAGAAAGAAACTGCCCCAGGTGGGTTTGGAACAGCTGGGCCAGGGCAGAGGATGACCCCAGGACAGCTGGGACAGAGCTCAGAGCTCAGGGGACAGAGCAGAGAGCTGAGGGGACAGAGCAGAGAGAGCTCAGAGCTCACACTGCTGGGGACAGCCTGAACTGGGACACAGCAGATTTTGGGAGCAAAGTCACTGGAGTTTTACCAGGCCACAGCCAGCACGGCCTGGCAGGGGATGCTCCACACTGGATGCTCTCCTCCCCGAGCCCTTGGAATCAGGGATGCCACAGGAGCCTTGGAGAGGTCCAGGGCTAACAGAGAAGTGAAATACGGGATGTGTCAGGAGTTTAATTAAAGGGAGAGCGATCCCAGTCCCTCAGCTCATTTACAGCACAGCTCAGGAGGGTCTGCCCTTCTCACAGGTAATTATCCAGGCATTCCCTGCACGTATTCCCGAGGAAAAGCAGAGTGTGCTCATCCATCACCTGGTTAGTGCCAGGGCTGGTGATAAACAGGAGCAAGGAGTTATCAGGGTGAAATGGGATAAATGGGATTGGGATCTTCTCAGCTCCCTCAGCACAAGAGGAGCCTCTCCCAGACCAACCCCAAGAGGTGTTTCAGAGCAGAAATGTTTTAACACGAATAATTGTTAATGAAATCTAATTAATTGGGTAATTAATTTCATTTCATATAAACAAATAATTAAATAACTAAATAATCTCTTCCAGGTGTAGAGAGGAAGAACAAACCCTTCCACTGCACAGACGAAAACCCAGCCTTTCACTGAGGCTTCCCTGGGTTCTGTCTCTGTCCTCTCCAGGGGTCAGGGCTGGAGAGGCACCGGGGCTGAACCTCCTTGGGGGTGATGAATCTCCAGGAATCTGTGCCGTGAATCCTCGGGGAAGCTGCTGGAGAGGGAAAATCGGGCAGAGCACAGCTGCTGCTCCTGGCAAAGAGCACCTGGAAGCTGCGCCAGAGCCTTTGGGTTCTGCCAGAGCACAGCCCAGAGTGCCCCAGGAGGGCACAGTTCCCTGTGCTGGCAGCTTTCATCAGACACCGCTTGCTTCGTGTCCTTCTGCTCCTCATTTTGGTGCAGAAAAAGCCAATTTAAGAGGCAGAGAAAGCCCAATTAAAGGGGCAGAGGAAGCCAAATTTAAGGGGCACAAAAAGCCCAATTTAAGGGGCAGAGGAAGACCAATTAAAGGTGCACAAAAAGCCCAATTAAAGGGGCACAAAAAGCCCAATTTAAAGGGCAGAGAGAGCCCAATTAAAGGGGCACAAAAAGCCCAATTTAAGAAGTAGAGAGAGCCCAATTTAAGGTGCACAAAAAGCCCAATTAAAGGTGCCTTCAAGCACAGCTGGAAGGTTCCCTTCCCTGCCCATGGAGGGGGTGGAACAGGAAGGGCTTTAATGTCCCTTCCAACCCAAACCTGTCTGGGACACAATGGCAAAAATGGTCTTTAAACCACGCAGATGTGTCCCTGGAATGAAGGGGTGGGAATGCAGCAGCAAGGGTGGGCTGGGCTGGGATCCCCCAGGTTCTCCTGCAGCTCCTGCCCACCCTGTGCCTCGGGCAAAGGGTGTCCAGTGGGACCCTCCATATCCCAGTCCCTGCAGCTCTGGGATCTCCAGCCCAGGCAAGGCTCTTCCAGGGGAGCTGCAGCCCCAAATTCTAATCCCTGGGACCCCCATTCCTGTCCAGGGGGGCTGCAGCCCCAAATTCCAATCCCTGGGACCCCAATTCCAGCCCAGTCCAACCCAGTCCAGCCCAGGGGGACTGCAGCCCCAAATTCCAATCCCCATGACCCTGGGACCCCCAGCCCAGTCCAACCGTGTCCAGTCCAGGGGGGCTGCAGCCCCAAATTCCAATCCCTGGGACTCCCATTCCAGCCCAGTCCAACCCAGTCCAGTCCAGCCCGGGGGGCTGCATCTCCAGGAGATCCCACCCTGGCCCCATCTGGATCCCGATCCCAACAGAGGCCCCGGATGTGGCGGCTCCTGCCCCAACCCTCGGGGCTCCGGGGCTGAGCTCGGCAGCTGCAGAGGAGCAGGGATATATTTAGAGTGGGAATAATCTGCATTATGAATGAAGGAAGGTGTCACGCCAGCCCTACACGGAAAGGCACTCGCAGCGCTGCTCTCCGGCAGGCCTTGGCTTCCTGGAGGGAACGGGACTTTTATTCCTTTTTCCACGCTTCATTTCATATGCAAAGCCCCTCTCTGGAGTTAAAAACCTTTTGTGCTCATCCATAGATGATGAGAGACAGAGTTATAAATACCTGATGGTGTTTAGATCTTTCACAAGTTCGTGGTTATCTCTTGTAGGGCTTGACTTTTCTCCTGCCAGCCCTGTCCCAGCCTGTTTTCCCTGGAGAATGGGAACTGCATTTGGAGACAGGAATGTATTTAATTAATAACGTGCAGCTCCAAAGGAGTGCTCAGAAGGTTTAATTTGTGTATCCACACTGAGGGGCTGACAGGAGAGGGGTGATGGCAGAATAGCTGAGTCACTCGGGGATGTTTTATGGAGTGCAATGAAGTTCTGGCCCGGCAGGAAAAGGATGTCAGGAAAACTGCAAACCCCTCCCCAGCCTGAATTCAAAGATGTAATTCACAAACCACACATAATTCCCACAATGGGAGGTAGACAGAAAAAAGCAGAAATGGCATCTTTGAGCTTTTTCCTGTGAGGAATGAGAGATTTGTCTCTCCAAATAAACTGTGGGGCTGCTGGTGGATCAAACTGGCACTGAGAGAGAAAGGAACAATGGGAAGGATTCCACTGATTGAGGAATGGGAAAAAAAGATACAAACTGTAGGTTTGCTGAGAAATGAAATTGGATATTGAAAGATGAAAGAAAGAATGGGGACAAACCGTCAATTCCATAGGAATTAAAAGTTTCAAGGGAGGGTTGTACATGAGAGGGGAATCTCAGGGAAGTCTGGAGCTCTCAAGTGCCTCAGCCAGTGGGGAAAAATCCTCCTGTCCAGCCTGGCCTGCAGGAATCCTCCAGGGCAGCATCCCAGAGCTCCTGATCCCCTCCTGGGGGTTTCCCTGCTTTGCTGAGCTCAGCCTGGCTCGCTTTGGGCTCGTGTGGCAGGAACGCAGCGAGGGGAGCAGGCACTGGCTGAGGCTGCATTTCCATGGAGCTGGAGTGTGCTGGGAGTGGGAATAAAATCCTCTGGGCACTCTGCAGGCCTGGCAAACAAAGAGCACAGCCCTCCTCCATCTCCATGGAAATCCGAAGCTTTCCACGCTGTGTACTGCACTATTTAGGATTTTTGTGTACTGCACTATTTAGGATTTTCTTGTGTGCTTCACCATTTAGGATTTTCTTGTGTGCTTCACCATTTAGGATTTTCTTGTGTGCTTCACCATTTAGGATTTTTGCGTGCTGCACCATTTAGGAGCTCCAGCAGTGATTTTGAGGGAGCTGCCCCAGTACCCCAAAGCTGGAATTAGCCATGCCAATAAATGTCCCCTCCCCATTCCTGGGATGATCCTCATGAGGAATGGTGGTTTTTGGTGTTTAACCTGGATGAGCTTTAAGGTCCCTTCCCACTCAAATCCTGCTGGTGATGCCTGGAGGGGCTGATCTGGGACAGAGATTGGGCAGAGTCAAAGGAACAAAGCAGGGATTTATTCAAAGGCCTCAAAGGATTCACCTTGGGCAGTGCCAGAGCCTGGCCAGGGCTACACCCAGGATGGACCCGGCTCAGGAGTTTCACACTTTTAGAAGTTTTGGTTCATTTCCATCTTGGGGTTCATTGTCCAATCCCAGCTCCAGGTTCTGCAGTCCCACCCTCCCAGATTGCTCCCCTCAATTCGCTGCTCTTTGCACTTTTTGGGGCTGAGGCTGCAGCAGAGCCCTTGGTTCTGGGGCTGCCAAAGGATTGTTCTGTGTCCCTGGCTCTGGATTGTTCTGTGTCCCTGGCTCTGGATTGTTCTGTGTGGCTGAGCTGTGAGCAGACCTGGCTCACACTTTGTGTGGAGTTCAGTCACAGCCCAGGGCAGAGGCTGGAACAGGAGAGCTGGAACTGAAGGAATCATTTCCCCCTTTGGAGGCTTGGCAAGGCCTGTCCCTTGTCGAGTCTCTATTCTAAATATCTACTAATAATAGATGTTAAATAATAATAAATATCTAACAGTAGTAAATATCTAACAATGTTTTGCACACTCGACTACCACCCAAAGAGGAATAATAATTGTTTTGAACAGTTCTTTAGGCACAGAAGAGAAATTAGATGTTTTAATCTGCATCATTCTCTTATTTTTTCAGCTGTTTCAGGTGCAGAATCCTTTTAACTCTGGAGCTGTGAATCCAGGGTCCTTTGGCTGTGGTGAGGGTGGTCAGCAGCACCTGGACTGATCCTCTCCACCTGCCTTGTGGAGGGTCACTGTTCTTCCGGGGAATTTATGAATATTATAAATCACAGACAGGACCTCTGAGCTGCTTTAGCTGGGGAAGTTTTTATTTTCTTATCTTCTCTTCAGACAGGGAGAGTGAGTTCTGCTCCACACCTCTACTCATGGTTCAGAAGGTCCCAAGAGTTCTGCTCACAAGGCTTTTATGGATTTATTAACCAATAAATTACTGCCACCAGGAATATTTACATTTTTAACCCAATAATCAGTTATTATGTTTTATACATTTTGCTGCAGTGCGGAAACCCCAGGCCAATCACCTAATGACACACAAATTCCTAATTCTACACTTTAGAACTTCTTATTGTCTTTATAACTACTTCTGTATCTTAAATTCTAAACCTTAAGCTTTCTAGTACTTAGGCTACCATGTTTTTACTTAAACTACAAGCTGATAATACTACATTGAAAACTTCTTATTGTCAGGAAAATGAATCCCCAAACCCCAGGGGTTTGTGTCCCTGAAGGAGCCAGAGGATCCTTTTGCTTTACTCCAATAAAGGCAGAGCCCGTGGGGCATCCCCTGGGGTCTCCCCAGTTTTTGGAGGATGCAGCCTCCTTTTTATCCCAATTTCCAGCCCCATTTCCCTCTCTCTTTCCCCATGGCTGAGGCACTTGAGAGCTCCAGACTTCCCTGAGATTCCCCTCTCATGTACAACCCTCCCTTTGGATTTTTAATTCTTATGGAATTGATGGTTTCTCCCATTGCTTCTTTCACCTTTCAATATCCAATTTCATTTCTCAGCAAACCTACAGTTTGTTTGTAAGACAAATATCTTTTTTTTTTCATTCCTCAACCAATGGAATCCTTCCCATTGCTTCTTTTATCTCTCAGGGCCGGTTTTATCCAGCAGCAGCCCCACAGTTTGTTTGGAGAGACAAATCCCTCATTGCTCTCACCACCAAAAAATGCAGGTAATAGGTGCTGGAGAGGAAATTGGGGTTTTTTCCTGGGTGTACAGAGCTATTATCGTTTAAATTAAAACCAGCCAGTTCCAGCTAATGAGCTCCAGCCCACCCCATGTGCAAGATGAACTCTTGCTAGATAGAGAGCTTTGGTTAATCTCGTAATTATCAGATGAATCAAATGATTCCTAACAGCCTGTAATTTCGTGGTCAAGCAGATAATTGCCATCCCTGCAGAAAGCAGGGGAAATCTGCCTGGGTGGAAACCAGCTCTGGCCCCAGGTCCGAGGGCAGCGCCTTCTCCTCATCCCTGCTCCACCCCGGCTGCCCTGGAGGGGCTCCAGGAATGTCTGGAGGTGACCCCCGGTGCTGGGCTGGGCAGAGCCACAAGGACCCCCTGAACCCCTTCCCAGCCCCCTCAGCTGATCCAGGCACTTCTGTTTTGGGAGGGAAAATGTCCTTAGGTTTGGTAATTCCTAAAAACGCATTTCCCTAAAAAGTTTGGACAATTGGAAAGAGAAAACCATCAAAAAAATTTTTGAGACCAGAGTCACTCGGTGCTCTGGGCTGGGGAAGGAGGGCACAGGATGGGTTTGATAACCTGGAGGGGGCACNCCTGGAGGAGGCACAGGGTGGGTTTGATATCCTGGAGGGGGAACAGGATGGATTTAATGATCCTGGAGAGGGCACAGGATGGGTTTGATATCCTGGAGAGGGCACAGGATGGGTTTGATATCCTGGAGAGGGCACAGGATGGGTTTGATATCCTGGAGAGGGCACAGGATGGGTTTGATATCCTGGAGAGGGCACAGGATGGGTTTGATGATCCTGAGGAAGACACAGGATTGGTTTGATATTTTAGAGGGGGCACAGGCTGGGTTTGATGATCCTGAAGGGGGCACAGGATGTCTTTGGTGTCCTGAAGGGGGCACAGAACGGGTTTTGATGACCTTGGGGGGCTTTTCCAGCCTCAGGGATTCTGAATTTTGTGGTGTCAGAGCTGCTAGGGGTGAGCTCCAGCCTGGCTCTCCCAGCAGATCCCAGCCCTCCCTGGGGTGGACATCCCACCCTCCCGGGATCCGCAGCTTTGTGTCCTTCTTGTTTCAAGCCAAATTTTAAATCCTGCTGTTCAGGAGCTGCTGGAATTTTATTTTTCCTTGCACTCTGTGCTTTGACCCAACTGCTTTGGGTTTCATTAAGCAGCTGCTGACTTTCCCCTTATTAACATTTGCTGCTGCTTATAAATAAGAAATGAGGTTCTAATAATAATCACTTTCTTTGCTTAATTAAGGCACTTTTATTTAAGGACCACTGAGTGTTTTTCTGCTTCCTGGCTTGTTTTTTAACACCTTGCCTTAATGATCCCGGAATTTGAGGGATGGCCCTCAGGAGGGGGAGCATCCCTGGACAAATTAGGGACTCTCAGGGGACTGAGCCATGAGTGGTGACAGTCAGGTGTGACCCAGGGCTCTCCCATTAATGATTTCCAGATGTCTCCAGTGAGGTTTTCAGGGAATCTCCTGGAAGGGGCAGTGTCTGGGTTGGAATTCCAGGTGTGTGTTAAAGAAGGCAGGAACTTCCCTTAGAATGGAGAATGCAAACCCCTCCCTCCCAGTTATTGTAATTTTGGGATTGAGGGGCTCTCAGGCACAGATATGGGACAGCAATAACAGCTGTGCATGAGGAGCACTCAAATAAAAATGCAGCGACACAGAAACCAAGGGCAGTGTGAGAGTGAGGATCCAGCTGAGCCCTGTGGCTCAGGCCTTGGTGGCAGTGCCATGCCATGGTGGCTGCAGCCCTCCTGCAGGGGCACAGGTGGCTCTGCTGGAGCAGGGATCCTGCACAAAGGGGGACATTCCCTGGGAAGTTTTTTTTTTTTAGGAATTATCTAATCTAAGGGTTTTTTTGCCCTGCCTGCCCCAAAGTAGAAATATCTGAATCAGATGAGGGAGCCGGGAAGGGGCTGGAGAATCCCTGAGGGAGCTGGGAAGGGAATGGAGAATCCCTGAGGGAGATGGGAAGGGTTTCAGCCTGGAGCAAAGGAGGCTCGGGAGGGATTTGGGATCTTCTCCCAGGGACAGGAGCAGAGGGAACGGCCTCAGGCTGGGCCAGGGCAGCTCAGGGTGGATATTTGGGAATGTTTCTTGTCCATCCCAGCAAATTCCCACTTTACTCCTGGTGAGATTTACATGTGAAGCCCGAGGAGGTCAGGGATGCGGAGTGCAAACATTTCCTGCCCTTTTCCAGAAGGTATCCATGGAATTCTGCCAAAGCCCCGCAGGTACCCAGCCCTCCCTCGCCTGTCCGTGCCCACCTGCCCCAAGGTGTGAGCTTCGGCTAAAAACAGCTCCTTAATTAAACATTCCTGCCTGTGCCAGATGGAGCCGAGCTTCCCGCGGCTGGGATGGATTTGGGAATCCTGGGAGGGCAGAAAGGCACTGCCAGCCCTGCTCTGGGAGGGATTTGGGAACCCCAGGAGGGATCTGGGAACTCTGGGAGGGCAGAAAAGCACTGCCAGCCCTGCTCTGGGATGGATTTGGGAACCCTGTGAGGGTAGAAAGGCACAGCCAGCCCTGCTCTGGGATGGATTTAAGAACCCTGGGAAGGATTTGGGAACCCTGGGGAGGCACAGAGGCATTGCCAGCCCTTCTCTGGGAGGGATTTGGGAACCCCAGGAGGGATCTGGGAACTCTGGGAGGGCAGAAAAGCACTGCCAGCCCTGCTCTGGGAGGGATTTAGGAACCCTGAGTGGGATTTGGGAACCCTGGGAAGGATTTGGGAACCCTGGGGAGGCACAGAGGCATTGCCAGCCCTTCTCTGGGAGGGATTTGGGACCCCCAGGAGGGATCTGGGAACTCTGGGAGGGCAGAAAAGCACTGCCAGCCCTGCTCTGGGAGGGATTTAGGAACCCTGAGTGGGATTTGGGAACCCTGGGAAGGATTTGGGAACCCTGGGGAGGCACAGAGGCATTGCCAGCCCTTCTCTGGGAGGGATTTGGGAACCCTGAGTGGGATTTGGGAACCCTGGGAAGGATTTGGGAACCCTGGGGAGGCACAGAGGCATTGCCAGCCCTTCTCTGGGAGGGATTTGGGAACACTGGGAAGGCACAGACGTGCTGTCAGCCCTGTTCTGGGAGGGATTTGGGAACCCCGGGAGGGATTTGGGAACCCTGGGAAGGCAGAGAGCTGCTCTCAGCTCTGGTCTGGGAGGGATTTGGGAACCCTGTGGAGGCACTGAGGCACTGCCAGCCCTGCTCTGGGAGGGATTTGGGAACCCTGGGA
>VZTB01017338.1:0-11592 GCA_013397245.1 Thryothorus ludovicianus
CTCCCAGCTTGTCTCCAGAGCTGTTCCAGCCACTGGAGCATCTCCGTGGCCTCCTCTGGCCTCACTCCAGCAGCTCTTCCAGTGCTGAGGACCCCCAGACCTGGATGCAGCATCCCAGGTGGGCTCTCAGGTGGGCAGAGGGGCACCTTTCCCACTTACATCACTGAATTCCAGGGGCAGGCTCTCCGTGGGCTGGAGCTCGGCCGCGCTCAGGTACAGATCGGTGGGAGCAGCTCCCAGCTCCTGGGGGACAGCCAGGACCTGCTCGGGGACATACATCTGGGGGGGCAGGCGGAGGTGCAGGGGGCAGCAGGGCTCCTCAGACAGGCTCACGGGCACGGGCTTGTTGCAGGGAACTTCCTCCGAGCCCTGGCACGGCTTGAACAGAGTCTGGTTTGTATCCTGGCAGATATCTGGGAAGAGGAGGTCAAGGAAAGCAGCAGAGGTACAGCCAGAGACACATGGAGAGGGAGAAATGCTGAGAAATGCACCCAATTCCCCCACAAATGGTGTTAAAAACCCATCCCCATTTTTTGCCAGATCAGGAATCCAGAGCCTAGAGCTGCACCCCAACTGCCCAGGGATGTGGGTGACATAATTTCCATGATGGAAAACTGGGACAACAGCCACAACCCCCCCCGTGGGGGCTGGGAGATGTGGCTGGATCCCTGGAAACCACTCACAGATACTCAGCTGGATGTCACAAAGGCACAGGATTAACTTTTGTTTGCAGACATCCATGGAAAAGGATCAGCTCCAGCCCCACAGGCAGGGAGATCCCAGCACACACAATGCCTTTTCCACAGCCAGGAGTTTAGTTCTGGTATTTCTATCTTCCCACTGCATTTTCCTTCCCAATGGAAAACCTGTTCCTGCCAGAGGTGTAAATGGGATTTCCTGCCTTTAATCCCAAACAGAAACTCTGCTTCAATTGCATCACAATTGCAAAGTGATCCAGAGGCAGAGGAGCTACGGATCCTCTTCCCACTTCTTCCTCCTCTTCCCACACCCATCCTCTTCTTCCAAGCCCCATTTTGATCCCATCCTCCTCTTCCAACTCCATCCTTTTCTGACTCCATTCCTCCTTTTCGTCCTCTTTCAATCTTTCTCTTCTTACCACCCTTTTCTGTTTCTTCCAACCCAGATTCACTTCCAACCCCTTCCTCTTCTTCTATCCCTTTCCAAACAGGGTTGTCCCAACTGCAATTTCCTCACACACATCAGTGTCTGAGGGGGGGGAAAACAATCCCAACCCACATAAAACTGGGAAAAGACACCAAGTTTAAGCCAGTTTCTTAAGGTAAGTTTGAGATTCGCCCTTCCCTCCTCTCCTCCCTACTCCAAGGATTTCTCAGGAATCCACGTCCCAGCAGGCTGTGGGGAGCTGGCAGCAATGCCAGAGCCCAGCCCAAGAGAGAAGGACCTGGGACACCCAAGGGAAGATGTGGTGAGGGAACAGGGGGTGGGGAAGGCAGATTTTCATCTCCTGGAGCAACTCCCAGCTCCAGCACCGACTTTGCTGGTAGCCAAAAGCAGAGATTGCCAAGAGGACAAAAATCCCAGGCTCCATCTGGAGCCTCCCAGCCTTTCCCCATCCCTTTAGTGCCCTGTCACAAACAATCCAGCTCCTGGAAGCAAACAGAGCCCAAGAGCCTCCCGAAAAAGCCGCAGATGTTATCAGATGTTATCGGGCTGCCCGAGGAAAAGCTTGTTTGTGTCAGTGAGAGTCAGCTGAGAGCTCCCGCCAGACCCAGCTCTTCCCCTCCCTCCCGGGAGCGCCAGCTGCCAACAGCAGCTTCTCTGGCTGTTTTATGGGATTTCTCCTGTCTTTATTTTGAGGTCTGTGGTGGTTAGAGAGAAACAAAGGCAGCTTCCAGCTCCTGCTCGCTGCACGAGGCTGGGGGAGTTGAACAACTCCAGGGAGAAAGCAAACCCAGGGGTTCTCAGAAATGCAGAATTTCCCAAGAAATCTGAAAGCTCCTCAAGACCCAAGAGCTCCCAAAAACTCACGAGCTCCTGCAGACCCAGGAGCACCCACAAATCCAGAAACTCCCACAAATCCAGAAGTTCCCACAGACCCAGGAACTCTGATAAACCCAAGAGCTCACACAAACCCAGCACCTCTCACAAATCCAAGATCTCCCACAGATCCAGAAACAACTTGGCCTAAATCACCCCTCTGCTCCCTCCAGCAGCTCCAGCCCAACCCAAACCTGGACACCACACATTCCCACAAGAGTGGAGGGAGCAGAAGCAGCCAGGGCAATGCTGGAGTCATGGATCCCCATACTGGGGGTCATCTCTGAGCTGAGGAATCCTTGATCCCATACTGGGGCTCATCCTTGAGCTGGGGAATCCCAGTGGAAATTTCAGTGTTGGCTCTCCAATAGTTGAGGCTGATTTGGGAAGTGGAACAGCTCAAGGGTCAAGAAACTTTTGAAGGGTCACAGAGATTGAGCTGGGCCATAGCAGCTCCAAACACGCTCAGAACTACTCCTCCAGATCCTCCCAAAAATCCCCAAGGCCATGCTCTGGTGTGTGTGTCCTCAGGTGGGGGGAGGCTCTGCTCCCAGGGAACAAGGGACAGGGCAAGAGGGGAGAGCCTCAAGCTTTGCCAGGGGAGGTTCAGGAATTTCTGAATTCATCAGGAGGAATTTCTTCCATGAGAAGAGTGGTCAGACTGCTCAGGGAGATGGTGGAATCTCCATAAGGATCCCTGCACATCCCTCAGCTCGGGCCTGGCTGGGTCCTCTGCTTCCAAGTGAAATGTCCACCCTGTTTGGATTCCCTGGATCCAGGAGGCCACGGCAGAAGCAGCCCTGGGAGCAGCTCAGCCTTTTCTTTGTTCCTCCCACACGAATTGGCTGATCCACGGGATGGGAGCACCAACAGACCGGGAGACATTTCCTCTGGGCTCCTGCTTGAAACCAACGGCTACAGCAAACCGACGGCCTTGATTCAGGGCCAGAGAGGGCAAAAGGAGGCACAGCCACGGGGCAAACTGCTGGCAGAACACCTGGGAGGAGGGTCAGGATGAAAGGATACGGGTGAGGCAGTGCCGGGTCATCGGGAGGGACGGGTTGGAGCATCGCACATCATCAACAAAGGCCAAGCAGCGCTGGCTGGAGCGGGTGGTGTGTGCCTGAAATCACGGAATGGTTTGGGTGGGGAGAGACCTTAAAGCTCCTTAAGCTCCTGTTCCCGTGGGCAGGGACAGCCTCCCACTATCCCAAGTTGCTCCAAGCCACATCTGACCTGGCTTTGGATGGGGCAGCTACAGTTTCTCTGGGCACTCTAGGCCAGCACCTCTCCACCCTCACAAGGAGGGACATATTCCCAGTTGGAATATGGAGGAGTATGTTCCCAGAATCCCACCTAAACCTCTCATCTTAGCTTAAAATCATTCCCTCTTGTCCTGTCATTGCTTATCTATTTAAAACTTCCTCTCTTGCTTTTTATTAAGCTTCCTTTAGGCATTGGAATGAACTCACTAATACTCAGGACCTCCCACAGACCCAAGAGTTCCCAAAATCCTGAGAGCCTTGACAAACCCACGAGCTTACACAATCCATAAGCTCCTAAAATTCCAGGAGCTCCCAAAAATCCTCAAGCTTCCAAACACCCTGAGCCCACTTTTCTCCAGGCTGAGCCCTTCCAGCTCCCTCATCTCCTCAAGAATTTTCCAGACCCTTCTTGTGCTCAAGTCCCTTCCTCAGCTCCATTCCCTTCTCTTCAGCTCCAGTCCCTTCTCAGCTCCATTCTCTTCTCCTTCTCATTGAGGGAGTTGACCCTCAATGTCTTCCTTGCTGCAAGGAGCCCAAAACTGACCCCAGCACTCAAGGTGTGCACATCAAGAGCTCCCACACATGAGCTACCGCAACTCCAGAAGCTCCCACAAACCTCAACAACCCCAGGAATTTCTCCAAACCCAGGAGAGCGGCAGCCAGGGCTGCGTCCTTGCAAGGAAGGGTGTTACATGGGGCAATCTGCCAGAGCCTGGGGTCACTCCACGAGGGGAAAGGCCCATCCAGGACCTCCCCACGGACCTGCTGGGCCGCGCCGTCGGTGGCCAGGACCCGGCGCTCGCGGAGCTGCCGGTGCAGCAGAGCCTCCACCCCGTAGCGCTGCCGGTAGCGCCGCAGGCACTTGAGCCGCTTCAGGTTCTCCCTCTCCTTGGCCATCAGCCCCTCTGGCCCCGTCAGGAGGCTGCTCCCTGCAGGAATGAAGCAAGAGTCAGGAATCTCAGCCTGTTTTTTTGGCATCAAGATCAGCTTTGAGGGCTCTGTGAGCAGGACAGACTGAAGCGCAGCTTTGGGTGACGCCTGGCGGTGCAGGTTCCATCCCAAAATTCATCCTGACCTCTCTCTGCACGCACCAGGAACACTTGGGCACACAGAGTATTTTTAAAACCTCCCTTAAAAATAATTCAGCCACTCCCGTCCATTGTGATTTGAGCAGCAGAATAGAAACTTGTCAAGTTCCAGGTCACTCCTGTGTGAGTTCTGGAAGCTTCCCGCCAGCATTCCTGGTGTAATTACAGGGCAATGCTCAGGAGCTGCTTTTCTCTGACTCTTTTTGCTAAAAAGAGTTCTGCAAAATTGGTATGTACCAAACTCTTGGTTATTTTTACTTGAGCCTGAGCTGAATTATGGCGTTTTCCAGGATGAGCTATTAAAGGATGACGATGGAAAAAGAGTCCTTTGCTCTGCAATACTTTGGGATCAGTTACACAACTCGGTTTTGCCTCTGTTGAACTGGGAATTCCTGCTCTCGAGAGCATATTCTGCACAGGGAGAATGCCAGCAGAGGCAGAGGGAAAGCTGCATCCCTGCTAAGGAGGAATATGCCAGTACAGCAGCACTGGTGTAACTGGAACCAACTCCTGTCCACAACACCAAGGGCCTTATGGACGAATATTTTTTGTTCGTTAAAGGGAAAAACAGGAAATCCCAGTACAAAATAAGCACTTTTGTCTCAGAATTAACATTATAGCTCATTTCCTGTCAGCGCTGCAAGCTCTGAAGAGCAAAGAAATGCACAAGCTTTGGAACTCTAGTGATATGGATCTCTGGGCACAAGACCAGCACAGAATCATGGAATCACTCAGGCTGGAAGAGCTCTCCAGGATCAGAGTCCAACCTGTGACTGATCCCTACCTTGTCAACCAGACCAGAGTGCAATGTCCAATTGTTCCCTGAACACCTCCAGGGACAGGAACTCCACATGCCCCTGGGCAGTTCCAATGCCTGACCACCTTTTCCATACAGAAACCCTCTTGATGTCCAACCCAAACCTCCCCTGGCACAGCTTGAGGCCATTTCCTCTTGTCTCATCGTTCCGTGGGAGCAGATCCTGACCCCCAGCTGGGCTGCACTCTCCTGTCAGGGATCTCCAGAATGTGAGATGCTCCCACCTGAGCTCCCTTTTCCCCTCCCCAGCACCCTGAGCTCCCCAGACCCTTCCCCTGGTGCTCCAGCTACTTCCCCAGCTCCAAACATCACTCCAGCCCCCCAAACAAACCCCTCCCCTTACCCTGCTCTGAAATCTGCCTCCAGAAAGGTCCAAACCCCCTTTTTTTTAGCACATTTCTGTGCACTTCCTCAGGCAGGAGGTCTGGGCTCACCGATGGCCTCGTGCTCTGCCTTCCTGCTGTGCAGGAAGCGGCGCTTCTTCTCCTTCAGCAGGTGCTGGAGCCTCTTGAACTGGTCGATGTAGAGGGACTGGAGGCGGATCAGCTTCTCCCTCATGATCAGAGCCACCTCCTCGGCCGTGTACACACCAGCGTGCCTGGAAAACCCCAAACAGGGCCTGCTCGGGAGGGTCCCTGGAGACTGAGCCCCCCAAAGGGTGTGGGGGCCCCTCGGGGCTCAGGGTCCTGTGGGGTTTTTATGCTGAAGAGTCTGGGGGTCCCTCAGGGCTGAGCCCTGAAGGGTGTGGGGATCCCTCAGGGCTGAGCCCCCTCAGGGTGTGGGGATCCCTCAGGGCTGATCCCCCTCAGGGTGTGGGAGTCCTTCAAGACTGACCCCCTCAGGGTGTGGGGATCCCTNACTGACCCCCTCAGGGTGTGGGGATCCCTCAGGGCTGAGCCCCCTCAGGGTGTGGAGGTCCCTCAGGGTGTGGGAGTCCTTCAGGACTGACCCCCTCCAAAGGGTGTGGGGACCCCTCAGGGCTCAGCCTTGAAGGGTCTGGGGATCCTGTGGGTTTTTTATGCTGAAGGGTCTGGGGGTCCCTCAGGACTGACCCCCTCAGGGTGTGGGGATCCCTCAAGGCTGATTCTCCCTCAGGGTATGGGTGTCTCTCAAGGCTGAGGGGTGGGGATCCCCCAGACCGAGCTTCCTCAGGGTGTGGGAGTCCCTTGGGGCTGACCCCCTCAGGGTGTGGAGATCCCTTAGGACTGAACCCCTCAGGGTGTGGGGGTCCCTCAGGGTGTGGGAGTCCTTCAGGACTGACCCCCTCAGGGCGTGGGGGTCCCTTAGGACTGACCCCCTCAGGGTGTGGGAGTCCTTCAGGACTGACCCCCTCAGGGTGTGGGGGTCCTTCAGGGCTGACCCCCTCAGGGTGTGGAGATCCCTTAGGACTGAACCCCTCAGGGTGTGGGGGTCCCTCAGGGCTGACCCTCTTAGGGTGTGGGGGTCCCTTAGGACTGACCCCCTCAGGGTGTGGGGGTCCCTCAGGACTGACCATCTCAAGGTGTGGGGATCCCTCAAGGCTGATTCTCCCTCAGGGTGTGGGGGTCCCTTAGGACTGACCCCCTCAGGGTGTGGGGGTCTCTCAAGACTGAACCCCCAAACGCTGGGGGGAAGTCTCAGGATTATTCTTCCAAAGGGTTTGGGGGTGCCTCAGAGCTGATCCTCCAAAGGAACTGGAAGACCCTCAAGGCTTGATTCTCTGAATCTATGGGGCTCTTTTAAGATTATTATTGTTATGTGGGGGTCCCTCTGGGCTGTTCCCCCCTACAAACAACACTGATGTTATTGGGAACACTCTGGGTTAGACCATCAACACGTTATGAGCTGAAATATTCAATTTCAGGCTTTTTTTAAGAGATAGGATCACCCAGAGAAGCTGCCAAGACATCCTTTCCACTCTGGAGGAAGATGAGCAGCAAGTGCTTCCCAGAAAACCCCAGCTCCAGGACCTGAGAGTATCCGCAACCAACGAACCATGTGGGCACAAATCCATGAAAAACCACTGATATCATCAAGTTTTCAACACAGCCACTGTCCCCTGGAGCCACAGTGAGCCAGAACATGCAACATGTGCATAGCAGGCAGCAGCCACCATGGAATCTCAGAGGCTGGAAAAGCTCTCCAGGATTGAGTCCAATCTGTGACCCACTCCCATGAGAGCCCTGAGTGCCACATCCAGTAATTTCTTGGACACCACCACATTCCCAGGCAGTGCCAATGCCTGACAGCTCTCTCCATAAATAAATTCCTCCTGATATCCAGCCTGAACCCCCCCCCAGCACAGATTGAGGCCATTTCCCCTTGTCCTGTCCCTTGTTTCCTGGGAGTAGAGCCTGACTCCCACTGTCAGGGAGTTGTGGAGAGCCAGAAGGTTCCTCCCTTGAGCCTTTTTTCCAGGCTGAGCCCCCCTCCAAATTTAACAAGGATTTAACTCCCCAACCTACTTGAGGGGATCCTCCTGGTCGCTGTCGATGCTGTCGGCTTCGCTGTCAGGGTCCCCACGCCAGGTCTGCTCCACAGTGACAGGGTCCTGCTCACAGTCACTCCAGCTGTCCTCATCTGCAAGACAGCACCAGGAGTAACAGGACATTGTCCCAAATCCCAGGATGGCCAGGGACACTCTGGAGCTCAGCCCTATGGAGCTGAGTTGGCTCTGCCTCATGCCAAGAGGGAATTCTCCACCCCGAAACTCTGAGTGAGGGACATGGAGCAGGAAAAAATAGGAAACCTCCCAGCTTGGAACAGCCAGAACACACTGGGAATGATGCTTCAGCCCTCCCAGGAACCATGGAATTCCAGAATTTAGCAGCCCTACTATCATTTCCATGCTAAACCTGCAGGATCTGGGTCTGGCAGCATCATTGCTCTGCAAGTGAGACACACCAGGCTTTACAAAACCTCAGCTTTTACTCCCAGACCACAGGATCCTTTTCCCACTAGACTGAAGAGATATTGCTGGCTTTGCCCCACAGGAACAGAGCAGCCAAGCACTGCTTTTGGGTTTGATGCCATGGAGTGGCTGTCTAGAACAGAGGCTAAACAAAGTTAAAAGAATAAAGTGGGTATTTATTAAAGGCCTTCAATAGATACAGAGTGGGCAGTCAAAGCCTCCCAGAGGCTACACCCAAGGTGGAGTTTTTCAGACAATTTTAAGTTTAGTCCATTTACGTATCAGGGGTTAATCCTCCAATTACAGCTCCAGGTAATGAAGTCACACACCCCCAGTTCACTCCCGTCCAATTCACTGTTGTTTATACTTTTCAGGACCTGAGGCTGTAGGGTGTCCTTGAGTTTCAGGCCTAGAGGAATTGTTTTGTCTGACCAAAACACAAAAACTAACGCTCCACATGACACGGAGCTATGCCCTTAGTGCAGTGCAGGATTTGAAAAACACAAAGGCTAAAATGCCAAATCCCTCAGGCTCAGTCCTTACCCAGGATGCGGCTGGCCTCGCTCCGGCTGCTCTCCGTGCTCTGGGTGCCCAGCTCTGCCCGGGCATAGGAGCTCAGCTGGCACAGGAGGGTCTCGCCCACGGGCCCGGGGTTGGATTTCTTCACCTGAGCCTGCAGCGCCAGCGCGTTCCGTCGGGCGTGCTCCGCGCAGAACGAGGTGCTGAGGGACAAACCAGGGGCTCAGCCCTCAGCCAGGCAGGAATCGTGGAATCATTTGGGGAGGGAGGAAACTAAAAGCTGATCTGAGCCCCTCCCTGCCTGACCCTGCTCCCTTTCCCAGCTCCTGCTGCTGGAATCTCTCCTCCATCACCAAACTCCAAAGCAGATCCAATGTTTGCCTCCAACAGCAGAGCTCAGCAATCTCAGGAGTGCTGCTGTGGGACATGCAAGGCTACACATGGACACACTTCCTCATGAGAAGGCTAAAACTATTTATTAAAACATCTGACTCTATACTTATAGTATTTCTACACAGACCAGGGTCTGGAGAAGAAGGTTGATACTTCTCCCATTGGTCAAGACAACTGTTCATCAGCTGATTTTCACACTAAGAGAAAGTATGTAAACAACTCTGTCTTATCATAAACATTCTTCTGATAACAACACCCGTGTGTGAGAAAGAACTAAGAACTACCAAAAACATCGAATTAGAAAATGCCTCAGAAAACTTGAAAAACAAGCACCCAAACACTGAGGGGACACCTCACTCACAGGAGCAGCTCCCATGGATCCTGGTGCTCTGCTTTTGCCTAAACACATTCCTTAAGCTTTCAAGTGTGTTGGTTTAAATTCACAATGCCACAATAATCTGCGGATTAAAAAACATGTTCATGTCTTCCTCATTCGAGAGAAAATGGGGGTGTGGGGTAAATCCTCTTTTGAAGAGGCCCCTAAAGGGATTTAAAGGAGCACAGCCATTCCAAAGCAGCAGCCACCAACCCTGCAATAGCTCCCAAGCCTTCTGCATTCCTGCATTTTCACTGGATGCTTTGGATTGGCAGGGAATGGAAAGCTCATCCAGTTCCACCCCTCTAACAGGCAGGGACACCCTCCACTCTCCCAGGCTGCTCCAAACCCCAGTGTCCAACCTGGCCTTGGACACTTCCAGGGATCCAGCAGCAGCCACAGCTTTTCTGGGCAACCTGAGCCAGGGCCCCCCCACCCTCCACAGGAATTCCTTCCCAATATCCCACCTAACTCTGACTCTGGCAGTGGGAAGCCATTCCCTCTTGTCCTGGCACTCCACTCCCTGTAAACAGTCTCTTCATATTTCCTGCAGCTCCTTCAGGCACTTTAAGATCACAATTAGGTCACCTCTGAGCTTCTCTTCTCCAGAACAATCCAAATTCTCTCAGCTTTTCCATCTTAGAGAGCTGCTCCATCCCTCTGCCTCTGCACTCACTCCAACCACTCTGTGTTTTTCCTGTGCTGAGGACAGGGCTGGAGGCAGCTCTGGATGCAGGGTTTCACCTGAGCAGGGTAGAAGGGCAGGGAACAAACCCCTGGCACCTGGAATTTCTCACAGGGAGCTGGATACAGGTCTGGCCTGGGAATGCTGAGAGCCCACCCATCATTGTGGGAATGTCAGCTCTGGCACCAGCAGCAGGGAGTAAAAAGAGCTGTCAGTTAAAGCCAGTGAGGTGGGTGAGTTTTTGAGCTCTTCTGCTCCCAAACATTCTCACTGGACTCTGCCTTCCCCACATTTTATGGCACAGGGACCAGAGGCACTTTCCAGGTCCCAGTAAAACCCTGGAAGCAACGCTCCCATGAGGAATGTGCACTCCATTGTCCAGAACTGTTCCATCCCCCTCCATCCCCACCACTCCAGCACTTTAAAAGCCTAAGGGAAGCAGCAGCACAGCCAGATCAAAGCTCCACGGGGATCTGAGTGGCTGCTCTGGGGATTATCCACTGACAGAGGCAGGGGGATGTGCTGGGATGAGGGAGGGACAGCACACACGGATGCAGTGCAGGGCCTGGAGCACTGCAGCCACCTTCTGCTGGGCCAGGGCACAGCCCACAGTCACCAATTAACTTCATGGAGCCTTTCTCCAGCTTTAAAAACGCTTTGGAAAAAAGGAGATGTTTCTCAGAGGTAACCTAAATGCAGCAGATGAAGGAGAAGAATCACAGAATATCCTGAAAGGGACCCACAAGGATCATCAAGTCCAACTCATGGCCTTAAACAGGACATCCCAAAACCCCATCATGTTCTTGGGTGCATTATCCAAACATTCCTTGGGCTCTGGCAGGGCTGTGAATGTGACCACGGCCCTGAGGAGCTGTTCAACTGCTCAACTGGGAGAAGAACCTTTTTCCCAAAATCCAGTATAAATCTCCCCCGACACAGCTCCAGCCATTCCTTCAACAGGGAAGAGAAAAACCTCCCCCTGTCTGCTTTAATTCCATAGAGCTTGGAACTGGAAAAACCAGGAGGCAGAGCCACTCACCCATCCTTCTTCTCAGGTTTGGGAGCAGCATTGGGACAACGCTTCCCATTCTTCGTGGACACGTAGCTGCACTGTTTGAAGGGAGCATTCCTGTCCTCGAGGATGTGCTTGATGCAGAATTCCTGCCCTTCCAGGCGGGGCTGGGAGCAGGGCCGGGGGGCGAAGGCGCAGGCCAGGGGCTCCTGTGGCCGAGGCACCGGGGTCAGGCGGCCCCGGCTCGTCGGGAGCACGTGAATCCGGATCCTGTTCATGCTGCAGGAGGCGTGCAGAGCGAGGAGAGGGGATGGAATAAAACGCTGATAAAATGAAAAGAAGCAGCAGGGAAGAATTGGAATAAAAGTCTGACCCCTTCAGCAATAGATGAGGCTGCTCCTAGGAAGGTAATTCCCAAAAATGTTCGAGGGGACTTTTAGCTCTGCAGAAATCTGGGGGGGATCCTCCCAGTGCATCTCCTCGGTGCTCCCAGTGCCCACCTCTGCCTCTATCCCGATGTATCCCGGT
>VZTB01017339.1:0-19041 GCA_013397245.1 Thryothorus ludovicianus
TTATAACATATTTTCTTCAAATTAAATATTTATATAATGAAATTCAGATTTGAAAATTTAGCCTCTTGTAAATTACACTATTTAGGAAGAGTTCAAGTAAGCACATAATAGCAACTGATAAGAACTGTCTAGATTATTAGTTTATTCTACTAAATAGTCATTTTATCCTGACAGTGTGCAGAATATTGTATCTACTTATTTTCAGTATGTAAAAGTATAACTGAAATCACCTGAATTTAATTCTATTTAATTTTTAACTAATTCTATCACTTTTGTAGACCCTTGTCTTAGGTTTTGGAAATAAATATTCAGAATGAAATTATAGATTAAATAGTCATGAATAGTTGCCTGTTCATAACAGTCCAATGGCTATTTTCTGACCTCTGTATCAACAGTACTGTAGGAAGGGTTTTGTATTTAGATTCACTTTTCTTATATTTTTTGTACTTTAAGAGCAGCTGAACAGTGTTAGCATTATCTTCTCATAATCCTGCCCAGCAAGTCAGAGAAGAAAATAGTAACTCTGAATCTCCAAGATAAATCCTCACTGAAGAACATCTGGGCCTTGTCCTGGACAGTTTGTCTGTGTACTGTGCTATCCAGATATACTTTTATCTGCATGTTATATCTACAGTGGGATCCACAGCTACCTTGCATAGCACAGATTATTTTTTAAAAGACTTTAAGCTTTCTGACACTTGCTCAGATAGCCTGTAAACCATTGTCAGATTTTGACTTGTGAAAGATTTTCTCTCTTGGCACTGGCAGGACCTATGAGGAAGATAAACATTAGTTACGATGCTGTCCTTTCCTTCTTGGGCATGTTTAGAATAGCAAATGCCTCCTTACCTCTCAGCTGACTGGAGGGCAGGGCAGCTGCCTTGGTGTTTCAGGTCGACACTCCCACCCCTTCCTTCCCTTTTTGCGAGGAGACACACTGGCCAGACTTTCCACTGGAGAATTCACTGACCTAGCAGTGCTGCTCTTATGGCCAGCATTAACTATAGATGATCAAATGCATAATAATTTGCAAAATGCAAGTCTCGTTTCACTCTACGTTGTGTCCTGAGCTACTAAACAAGAACTCATGCAGAGTTCTTCTAGAAACAGGGAACAGTTTTTCATAAAAGGCATGCCTCAATTTGTCAAAAGATGTCAGAAAACAGTAAGTGAGCAGTGTATTTTTGCCTGCCTGCATAAAAGAGCTGCATTTGGTACTATGTTCTATGTTCTTTCAATCTTGTACAAGCACAGTGGGGTGGGTTTTTGCTTATCAAAAGAAGGAGAAATTCAACAACAGGCTTTAAGCTGTGGGCTTTGCGCCATAAAAATTTTTGAAACATACTGTGAGTTGTAAAAATAAAAAACATAATGCCTGTTCCTCCTGCAAACCTAAGTTCATACCTCTCCCTAGGCTACAAGGAAATACAAACATGTGGCTCTGATCCTGTTTTTCCTCTTTTGCATACATCACAGAGCTGTTGCAAACCAGCATGACTTGGAACTTCTGCTAAAGGCGTAAATGCTAGTGAAGAAGAGCAGTTTGTAAAGGGCAGGATGCAGCTGTAGTGAAATGCCCTGGGGATGGGAAGTAGGTGATCAAGGGGCATGAAGGTACAGAGGGAGTGATGTAGAAAGTAAGTGTATGTTTTGTGCCTTCCATTGTAAACGTTTAGTCCTCTTCACCAGTTAATGGGCAGTTTTACAGAGCTTGTATTTTTTAATCGTTTCATCAACATCCAAACCTGAACATTCTGTACTGGCTGCAAATACTGCAAACTGTTTTGAATTACAAAAATTACAGAGAATATCCTTTTAATTTCTGCCTCATAGTGTTTAACTCCTACAGACACAAAGTCATGTGACCTTTCTGCATCTGGACACTAAAACAAACTTGTGAATGATTTGCCTGAGAGCACCAGTGTTTTACCTTAATTCCTTATATCCTGGGCAAACTGTAGGATTAGGACTTGTCTGCCCCTCCAAAAGCTACAACTGCATCCAAACACATGTGCACTGCTTCGTAAGTGACTGTAGCATACTATAAAAAAACCCAAAAACAAAACAAAACAAAACAAAAAAGGAAAAAGCTGCTAGATTCTGCATTCTACATTTTATCTGGTTTCATGTTTTGGAAAGATCTAAATTTAGGAATATACATGTAACTATGCGTCTCAATACTCAGATCTCTTCAGACGCCCATTCCCAACTATTAGAATTAGGCACCTGAAATGCATTGGAATGGGAATCTAGAACCCATAAGAGTAGAATAGTTGTAAAGAGAAGTACATGTTATTTCATAAGGGGTAAATAATATTCAATGGAAAGTTTAGAGGAAAGTAAGAATAACAATTTTTAGCAATTTGCCTACCACCAAAACTTTCTGTCTCGGAATATTAACACTTGTCAGTGGAGAACAGGATGAACTCATTGATGTGTCTCTTCTCTTTATTTCTTTCTTTATTATTTATTTATATGGAGGTACAGTTTCTTGGAAGTCAAACCAACTCATGATAATCCCATGGTAGGATGGGACTCACGTGCCCCAAGCCAGAATTGACAAACCTTTGTTAGCCTGGATGCCAGTTCCATGCACAAACACTTTAGTTGCAGATCTCTTCTTTCTCTGCTATTAGGTCTTCAGACTGCATTGCCACTTTACTGCATTTAACCTGGAAAAATATATAAATAACTCATACTTGAAACACAGGACCATCTAGCAATACTAAAACCCCTTGAAGTTCAAGGCCAGGTTGGATGCAGCTTTGAGCAACCTAATCTAGTGGGAGATGTCCCTGTCTGTGGCAGGGGTTGAAAATAGTTGATTGTTAAAGTCCCTTTCAACCCAAACCATTCATGGTTTTATTATCTGGAGAGACATGGACTTGCTGGAGAGAATCCAGTGGAAGAACACAGAGATAATTATGGGACTGGAGCATCTCTATAAGAAAAGTCTGAGGGAGCTGAGCCTGTTTCACCTCAAGAACAGATGACTGAGAGGGGAACTCATCAATGTCTATCAGTGTCTGAAGAGAGGGGTTCAAGGGCATGGATCCAAGCAGAAGAGGCAACAGGCACAAACTGACACATAGGAACTTCGAGCTGGATATGAGGAAGAACTTCTTTACTGTGCAGTTGATCAGACACTGGAGCTGACTGTCCAGAGAAGTTGTGGAATCTACCTCACTGGAGATATTCAAGAATACCAGGACACAATCCTATGGAATGAGCTCTGGAATGAACCTACTTGAGCAGGGAGGTTGGACCAGATGGCCCATTGTGGTCCCCCCTAACCTTGCCCATTCTGTGATTCTGGGGCACATAGAGGGTTAACAAACCTCTAAATTAGGTTGATAGATCCCACTGTCACTACAGCCGACAGCTGATTGTTTTCTGGTTCTCAGTCTTTTCCATTACACACATTTAAATAGGTCTTATGCTTCCCTGTAACAGCGGCAGAGGCACTGATCATTTTCCCAGCAGGAAGCAAAACTTTTTTGGCATACAGAATTATCTGTTTACACAGTCATACGACTTAATTATTGACAATGACAGCATTTCTTTCAAGGCCTTACCTTTCATAGGTGGATTCACCTTCTCCAGCATGATGATATTTTCCTGGGTATTATGAGATGTTCTACTAATCTGGTGCATAGGATTTCTTGACTTTGGATAATGAGAGGCTAATAAATGGCCCATTGCTTTTTATGACTTTGGCTTCCTTTTCACCTCCTCAGAAACAAATATATGTTTCAAAACATCTCCATGGAAGACTGTTCCATTGCCCTTTACTACTTTTCTGCTTCCTTATCACACAGTTTTTTTCTTGAGCTCTTTTCAGTGCAGGAGAGTATGGTGCCATCCCCTGTGATTCTTTTAAGTTCAGATCTTATCACAAGACAGCTGAGTGTAGAAATTTTGCTGTAAATAGAAAGACATAGAGTTCACTGCTAGTGAATAACTTTGTATTTGTAAAGTATTTGTCCCAAAACAACTAAGATTAGCTTTCACAGGAGGAAAGAGCAAGGTGACTCACCACTGAAAGGCAAAGGTACTAATCAAAGGCAACTTTCATGGCTTACTCAGTGAGCAATATTTTCTCCTGGTGGGAGAGAATTGCAGAACATAACATAGTCTGCCTCATTTGGAAGTGAATGCCATCTCACAATCTGAACTGCACAGAAAGTAGAAGAAAATGCAATGTAGAAATTGTAGTCTGGCTGAAGGGAGAGAGAAGCAATCTGAAGGGAGACAGAGTTGTGTGTGTTGGACTGAAAGATCTAAACTGTATAACTGTGCTACCTGTGGTTGTGGCTCCCCATAACTTCTAAGTACACAGAATCAAATTATTAAAAGATTGAAGCCTAACTATAAGGAAAGAGGTTATCTTCCTAAGGCTCTGCTCTTGGGAGGAAAGGGTTAAAAGGGGAGAACAGTGATAAGGATTCCACCACCACTCAAGTGGCCTTACAGCTAGGAATACCAAGGCCTGGAGGATGTCAGTGTAGGAAACCACATGTTAAACCTACTGCTCTTTATCCTCTATCTGTTTGGAGAAGTAGGATTTCTGTGTAGAGATAACGTAGGTGTTTACAGAGACTTGTAGGCCCTACCCCAGACATGCTCAAGCTCCCCGTTGGGAGAGAGATCAAAGCAGAGACCATAATAAGCACAGGAAGATCACAGCATGGTGCTGAACTGTGTGTGCTCAGGCCCTGCTTAAACGGGCACAGCAGCAGCCCTGCTGCCCGCCAGGATTGGGCTGAGCCTGACGGTGCCTGTGCCCTCCTCATTCTGTGTCTGCTGCCCAGCCTTGTTCCAGGCTCCTACACTTAGCAAGGTCATTGAGTACATTGATTCTTTGCATTTCAACTGTGGATTTTTATGGTTGCCTTCAGTCACCTCTGTGATGATTCTGTTGATTCACACTGCTGCAAAGAGGTATCAGGGGTCTGTTATCAGCAAACTTTCTCTAACAGATCTCATGAGCTCTCAGGTTTGGAAACAGTCAACAAACATAGTCTAATTCTGGGCAAGAAAGACCTTTCCAGTTCTATCCTTTTCACTCCTTCTCCCTACCTAATGAATGAAGTAAGACACCTGTTTTGATAAGGCAAAGCTTTTCAGCACTTTTCATAAGTCTTGAAATAAGAGTATTTCCGGTTTTGCAGGCATTAGTTACACTGTCCATTAACAGCCACTCACAATAAGAATAAGAAAGAACTGGAAATTAACATTACTGTCCTCCTTCCCTTACAGAAGATCTGCTGGGGCCTTTTAAGAGCAGTATAGGAGTCTTTGCTGAGGATCTCACTAGCTAAAGTAATCGAGAGGTAAATCCTGGCAAGCATGGTATGACTTCTGCTATCTTGATCTTCTATCCAGAAACTGTATGGGAAGACCTTCTCTCTCTTATGGTCTGCAAACTGGGAACATATTGTAGAAACACCAGAAGTAATCTCTTATGTCGAGATCACAGTGTTAGCCATTGATCTTTTATCTTCCCTTGGAGGTGCCAACTTCATTGTTATATGAACGATTACATGAAAACCTGATGGTCCAATATTTTGACTGATCTGCAAATGCTTAACTGAGGTTGCTTTTTGCATCCTTGTTTCTGACTTGGGATGTCTCACTAGTTTTGCTACCAGAACAATCTTTTACAACTATATCTGAGGCAAGAGATTCCCCAAAAGGTCATTTGCTCTCAAAACATATATAACCACTATGGAAATCTGCTTCATTTGATGGATGTGTTTTTGTTACCAGCTTCCTGGATACTATCTACTTTGTTCAGGAGGCAACACTTTTTTTCCATCATTCCATCACGATTACAAGCATCTGTTTGTCTCATTTCCTTTTATCTGTCAGTGGCATTGCTCCCGTGTTTCCCTTTAGTGTCATTAAGAGCCAGGTGCTACAGTGTTCCCTCATTTTGTGATCAAGGACAGCAGCTTCATGTAAGGTGAATAGGTTTTCACAAGATATAAACAGATTACCACCTCAGAGTGACTGATAAATGTCACGAAGAAACAAGGTCAGGTGTCTGGTAGTGCCAAACACTGCAAGGTCACACTAATGAGTCCTGTTAGAGGAAATCAAAGTCCAGGAATTCATTATTATCTTTGAGAAATAATGACTGCAAAGCAGAATTAAAATAAGAAAGGTCTCAACATCCTTTTTGCTAGGATTTTCACTGGAAATTCAGACAGATGGTGACAGTGTTCTTTCTAATTTCTAGAACCACTGAAAAGAGGAAGAGGATCACAGGCCAAGGCTCAGAGTTCCCTGGCTCCAGATTTGGTAGACCAAGAGCAGTTCATAACTTCTGGTCTAAGGCCAGAGGAAGGAAGCGCAGGGCTTACAGCTTTGGCCCTGGTGAGTGGGATCAGGCAGTGCACTGAGTCTCAGCTGCCAGAGACAGAGCCCAGGTGCTGGTAAGTGTTCAAGGCAGACAGAGCCTCTGGCAACCAAAAATAGCAACCAACGTACAGGATAGGAAACCAAGCCAGATGAAGAGATACAAGGAGAGTAAACTGGGTGAAATGGATGTATGAGGACATGTATTATAGAAATGAATGAATAAATTTTAAAATAAAAGAGGGTTATACAGTGTTAGGCTCTTCTAGATAGTCCACCAGTAATTCCAGAAAGAAATCCCAGGGGAGTTAGCAAGGGCACACATTCCTCCCTGGAAAACTTCTATCATCTCTACCATTTCCTCAGCATGCCCCTTCCTTGTTGAGAAACAATATAGCTAGTTCAGACTGTAAGGAACTGTGCCTTACCTGCCAGAGCTCTCTACAATATTTAAAAAATGTAACTGATGCAGCAGATATAATAGACACCTTCATGTAGATAAACTATGTGAAAAAAAATGTTTCATTTACCAGTTTCACATCGGGGTGAGGGAGAAAGAACTTTAAAAAATTTAGAGTTTTGACCATACTACTCAACAGTAAAGTATGTTAGTGTTTCCCCGGAAGCAAAACACTTGATTCAGGCACAAGCACAGCATCACTCACATCTTTTACCTCTCTGTAAACAACTCAAATGAAAGTGTGAAGTATGGATGTGACATGGCCACTGTAGAATGCCAGGACTAATTTTTAAGTACCCATAGCCCAAAACTCCTGAAATTCTGGAGGTTACTGCATGCACATGTGGAGCCACCACCTATCTCTGCACAAGACTGCACGGAGATTCTTTCTTGTAGCACTGACAAGAACATACATTTCTTTCCAGGTTCTTTAGTTGTCATCTGTAATATTTTTTTTCACCTAGAATGATATTATATACCCGATCTTCATCTTTACTGTTAATTTCTCATCCCCTGTAGTTTATCTCTACTGTCTGTAGTATCAAAATTAGTTTACTGTCAAAGGCCACATTTTGAATTTGAAAAAATATTGATGTTCCCAGCAAAATCTATTTTCATCTGGAGGATGAATGGCCCTAAGGCTTTTTTGTGTCTACAGCACTCTTTGTCTAGCAAGCCTATGAGCTTTTAAGTTAGCACTAGTTTTGTCTTTGCAGTAATATCTATGTTGCTATATGCCAGAACCAGTGATTTAAATTTAAAACATCTCTTCCATTTTATAAACATTTATAAGGTATTTAATGTAATATTCTCTCTGTTTTGTTGCACAAAGTCAGTATGTTTTTGTTGCCCGCTACCTAACTTGAAAATTCTAATGTGTGTTCTTCGTTTTCAGCCAATACCATTTAAGTGCAGTAGTTTTAAGTGATGTCCTGGTTCCTGTCCAGATCAGTGACAGCAAGATGACAGTAATAACATGACCAAGATATCATGTTATTAAATACCATCTTACAGCATTGCCAGGGCAGAGGGAAAGGCACTCTCTGAGAAACAGTGGCACTTCCCAGTCAGGAGAGCAAGCATGGCCATGGTTGTGGCAAGGGTACTTCCACCACTGTTGTTCATTTTTCTGGGATTGGTGAAACCCAAAATATATCACTCTCTCTTTGTACATTTTTGTTATTATTACTGTTGTTCATTGTAAATGAATTGTTCATTTTCTTATCTCATTGCTGTTTCCCATAAATTGTTCCTGTCTCAGGCTGTGATTTTTCACATTTTTGTGCCTCCAATTCTCAACTCCATCATAAGAGAGAGGCAGGGAAGGGGAAGTCTGGTGAGTGAATGAATGGTATTTCAATTGGGAAGGTCTTGGTGGGAGACACTGAATTGAGGAGTGCTATTCCTAAATCATGACAACTGGTTATTTTACACTTTGAACATATGCATGAACTAATGACAGTAGAGAAAATGAAATAAACACAAATTTATGGTAACCCTGTCATGTCCTGTTTGGTCCCCTCTCTGTGCAATAGTCAACACTGTGGTAGATTATCATTTGATAGGGAAACTGTTAATGAAAGCATTTTCTCTTCCACAGAAGTTTCAGGGCCAAATGGAAAAGTTGTAAGACCAAGGATTCATGCTACTATTATTCTTCTACATAGATAGCATTGTCTTTCAGTGTTGCTATGTACAAGCAAATTCCAGCCACCTTCTATGTGTTTACCTGCCAAATAAGAGGATAGCAAATGCCTCAGTACATCAATTTCACCCCTTTGCTCGCTTGGTAGGCCTGATTTAAAGCAAAGTCTCTGATCACTAATCCTATTGCTTTTGTGAGGGAGGAAGTAGAGATTGCTGAGAGGTGTGTGGACCTGAGGTTCCCTTCTCTAACCTGAGAAGAGCATAGGCAAAGCAAATTGCTTACTCTCAGGTGCTACAGGAACTTTCCCTTCTCTGGAGTTGTATTCTCCTGAGCAGTGCACACAGCATGACCTGGCAAGGACAAAGAAGGCTAGCCATATGGCTTTACACTGTTCAGACACAATAACTCCTAAAATTCCTTCTTATTCTTAGGAAAGGACATTTGGGAAGTATTGTTTTAAGCATTATTTCTTTAATTTCCGTGCCATTGCAAAACCAGGCCTTTTCATTATTAAAGCTCAGTGCTCGCTAATGTCCATACAGGCACTGAGCACAAAGTGGTTCCTGCCACAGAGACCTCCTGCATGACTCACATCGAAGATGGCAGGACCACTTTGCAGTCCTTCTTTTCACTATGGTGAAGAGTAGAAGGGCAGAACTCGTACTGACAGTGTTTTTCTTATAAACAAGTCTCAGAAAAGAAGATCATCACTCGTGGATGTTGCTATGATACCAGAATCACATAGGCTCAGTGTCATTCAGGGTAGAGCAATCCCTGAATGTGCAGTAGGGTATCCTGCAGCCTGCAGGCAGATACAATTCCAGCTCTCACATCACAGTATTTATTAAAACCTACCAACCTAACAATATGTTCATTTGCTGAACCCTAAACAATAATCAATGTGGAAGTAGTGTAACTGTACTGTATAATGTGGCTTATATCATTGTTTTGGAGTTAAAGACAAGAATGAGTATACTATTTCTCTTCTTTCTATGAGGTTAAAACTATGATGACACCCCAGTCATTCCACCTTTTTTCCTCCCATTACACTTGTGCTGCTATAGTGCATCACTATAATGGAATTTAGATTTCGGATTGTCTTTTGGTCCCAGAAGAATGACACCTGTGTAAGGCAGACTAACAAATTTTAATAGTCTAANCACAAAGTCAGTATGTTTTTGTTGCCCGCTACCTAACTTGAAAATTCTAATGTGTGTTCTTCGTTTTCAGCCAATACCATTTAAGTGCAGTAGTTTTAAGTGATGTCCTGGTTCCTGTCCAGATCAGTGACAGCAAGATGACAGTAATAACATGACCAAGATATCATGTTATTAAATACCATCTTACAGCATTGCCAGGGCAGAGGGAAAGGCACTCTCTGAGAAACAGTGGCACTTCCCAGTCAGGAGAGCAAGCATGGCCATGGTTGTGGCAAGGGTCCTTCCACCACTGTTGTTCATTTTTCTGGGTTTGGTGAAACCCAAAATATATCACTCTCTCTTTGTACATTTTTGTTATTATTACTGTTGTTCATTGTAAATGAATTGTTCATTTTCTTATCTCATTGCTGTTTCCCATAAATTGTTCCTGTCTCAGGCTGTGATTTTTCACATTTTTGTGCCTCCAATTCTCAACTCCATCATAAGAGAGAGGCAGGGAAGGGGAAGTCTGGTGAGTGAATGAATGGTATTTCAATTGGGAAGGTCTTGGTGGGAGACACTGAATTGAGGAGTGCTATTCCTAAATCATGACAACTGGTTATTTTACACTTTGAACATATGCATGAACTAATGACAGTAGAGAAAATGAAATAAACACAAATTTATGGTAACCCTGTCATGTCCTGTTTGGTCCCCTCTCTGTGCAATAGTCAACACTGTGGTAGATTATCATTTGATAGGGAAACTGTTAATGAAAGCATTTTCTCTTCCACAGAAGTTTCAGGGCCAAATGGAAAAGTTGTAAGACCAAGGATTCATGCTACTATTATTCTTCTACATAGATAGCATTGTCTTTCAGTGTTGCTATGTACAAGCAAATTCCAGCCACCTTCTATGTGTTTACCTGCCAAATAAGAGGATAGCAAATGCCTCAGTACATCAATTTCACCCCTTTGCTCGCTTGGTAGGCCTGATTTAAAGCAAAGTCTCTGATCACTAATCCTATTGCTTTTGTGAGGGAGGAAGTAGAGATTGCTGAGAGGTGTGTGGACCTGAGGTTCCCTTCTCTAACCTGAGAAGAGCATAGGCAAAGCAAATTGCTTACTCTCAGGTGCTACAGGAACTTTCCCTTCTCTGGAGTTGTATTCTCCTGAGCAGTGCACACAGCATGACCTGGCAAGGACAAAGAAGGCTAGCCATATGGCTTTACACTGTTCAGACACAATAACTCCTAAAATTCCTTCTTATTCTTAGGAAAGGACATTTGGGAAGTATTGTTTTAAGCATTATTTCTTTAATTTCCGTGCCATTGCAAAACCAGGCCTTTTCATTATTAAAGCTCAGTGCTCGCTAATGTCCATACAGGCACTGAGCACAAAGTGGTTCCTGCCACAGAGACCTCCTGCATGACTCACATCGAAGATGGCAGGACCACTTTGCAGTCCTTCTTTTCACTATGGTGAAGAGTAGAAGGGCAGAACTCGTACTGACAGTGTTTTTCTTATAAACAAGTCTCAGAAAAGAAGATCATCACTCGTGGATGTTGCTATGATACCAGAATCACATAGGCTCAGTGTCATTCAGGGTAGAGCAATCCCTGAATGTGCAGTAGGGTATCCTGCAGCCTGCAGGCAGATACAATTCCAGCTCTCACATCACAGTATTTATTAAAACCTACCAACCTAACAATATGTTCATTTGCTGAACCCTAAACAATAATCAATGTGGAAGTAGTGTAACTGTACTGTATAATGTGGCTTATATCATTGTTTTGGAGTTAAAGACAAGAATGAGTATACTATTTCTCTTCTTTCTATGAGGTTAAAACTATGATGACACCCCAGTCATTCCACCTTTTTTCCTCCCATTACACTTGTGCTGCTATAGTGCATCACTATAATGGAATTTAGATTTCGGATTGTCTTTTGGTCCCAGAAGAATGACACCTGTGTAAGGCAGACTAACAAATTTTAATAGTCTAATAAAATGATGGTACTTGCTACTACTTCCAGTCCCAATAGCTCAAAAAAACGCATTTAGGGGAAATTCCTATGCAGGTTAATAGGGAATGACACGCTTTCTGTAGAATGTTTAGAACTACCTATAAAGAATACTCTAACAGGGATGTAATTCTCCATTCATAGCTATTAGTTGCACTAAATTTCTATGGAATCTTACTTATTTCTTCCTTGTTCAGCTTAACAAGAGTTTTCCATAGAAAAAACATGTGCACTTACTGCAGCCTACACAGATACAAGGCAGAGCATATCTGTATTGTTTAATAGGAGGTAAAATTGCTACTGTTCTGTTACATACAAGGTGGGAGGTCTTGGCTGCATACATTCCAAGCATTTGATATTCAACAAAAATCAATTCATACTAAACACACTTTGTTTCAAAAAAATAAGTTAGGCTTAACTAATAGCAACCTAAACGTACTCCCCAGTATTCACAGAGGTCTCTAATAATTATCAGCCTTAGAAGAAGAAAAAGAGCGGATTTCTGCCTGTCATGTATTATTACTAGGATGTAGTAATAGCACAGGTGAATTTAGGTGCTTATAGTTAGTACTTTAAAAAAAAAAGTCAAGTACAACTGAAATTGTGAAATTCTGTACAGACACACAGAAAAGCCATGATCATTTTAAGCTCCATTAGCAACACAAAGGGATAGAAGAACTGATACTCCACTTGACAGTACCAGCAGTGCCAAGGCTCACTCACATCAGAGGGCCTGGGCTTCCTGCCAGAGGGCCTGCCAGCAGGAAAACTAGTAGTGATGTTGTGAGAACAAGAAGAGCACATAAATATTAAAAACAGATACCAGACCAAAGAAGAACACAATGTTGTCCCTGTTCTTTATGCAGTAAGAACTCTGAGACCAAGTTTCACTTCTTCAGTGTCATAGAGGTGTAATTCAGTGCCTTTCCATCCAGATGCAAGTGTTGTAGTTTCTGTGAGCAGCAATTCTGTGGCAGAATCTTTGTGTGCTGGACAGAGTCCTTTGATTGCAAACTCATAATTTATAGGCAAGACACTTGAAAAGAGACTGAAAATTGGTCTCAGAAAATTTCCTAGCAGAACTTGTCCTTGCAGATGTTTTTTCAGGACAAAGGCTGATGGAGTTCAATAAGCTCTAAGAAGACTTCCTGCTTTGCCAGAGATTTTCATCTCAGGACACTTCACACATGCTAAGGTTTGTTTGCAGCCTTGTTTGCCAACAAAGATGAGGAAGTGTGTACTCCAGAGCTGTGTGAGTAAGGTCAATGCCAACCAAGTTTCTATACTCAACAACCACAGATCCCTGTATGCAATTCAGGTCCCCAACAATTTTCTGAAATGGTCCAAAGGTGAGCAATGCCTGCCAAACTAATCTGCTATAAATGTATGCTAAACACAGTGAAAATGTAGTAAAACAATATTTCTGCACCTCTCAGCCTGGTAAGTGCTTCTAAACTGAGTTTTTAACAGAACAGCATCCTTGTCTCAGCAGTGTGTTGAAGGGAAAAACCGCTTATGGTCCTATATCTGTGTTTAGCTTTGTCTTCTGTCAAATTAAGTCCCTGGTTCTTATTTTTTCTTCTCTGTTCTTCTTTCAGTTTTGGTTTGTTTGTTTTGTACAAACTAGTCATACAGAGAGAAATTGCTTTGTTTGAATCAATGTCTCTTGCCATAGGTGTGCTGCCTTTCTTCACTAAATTTGTATTTTAACTATCAATATTATCAGCACTCCCAGAGGTTTTTGTTCATAGAGCTCAGGGTATATCTCACAGCAGCAGATACCTCTTTTGGAAGATCTGTGTCACAAAAAGGGTGTGGAAAAAGATTATTTTAATATCATACAAAAAGCTTGCAGATATTTCAAAATGCACAATCAATATAATGAAAAAGAGTAAAATCACACGGGATGTAGAGCTAAAATAGTAAATATGAGTGTGCAATTAAAGTTAACATCATTTCTGAGCAAAGGAATAGCAAATGTTATTTCCATAGTTCAGGCATTAGTAAAATAAGGTGAGATAAAGCCTGAAGTCATGAAATGAAGATGTCTCAAAGGGGAAAACTGGGAGCAGATCTCCGGTACAGGCTAAGCCTTAGCTCATCTAGCTGGTAGATCACAATGCTTATTTAGAAGAGAGAAAGACTCCCAGAATGGTTGCTCTTCCTTGTATCAGCAGCTTGTCTCCAGAAGACAGAGTGGTGATCCCAAGGCTTTGGCTGCTGTTACTGGCACAGAGCCATGCAATATTAATCTGCCATTCTGATAAAAGGCTTTACTTCCTCCTGAGGAGGTGTGATTAGCATTGTTCCTTCATTTAACATTACTGCAAAGCTTTAACCTTGCTCACACAGAAAACGTAGAAAATTGGCTCCCCAAGCACCTATTCACCATCCCAAGCTGCTGAAGTTCCTGAAGTGAAATGTTGCTGCCAGGGCGTCTTGTAATGGCCACCAACACCTACTTCAGTGGCTTTAACCAGAAGTAATTATTTTCATTAATTTTTTGTCTGTATAGAATAGAAAATGGTGCAGGCCAAATTCTGACTTCAGTTACATCTTGTTAAATCTTGAACACTTCAATAGCTTGAAAAGGAATGTAAATTCTAAGTGGTCTGTAGCCTGAACATTGAGAACATAAACAGGAAATTTGCAGTCTCTTCTCACCAAGTCAATAAAGCTAACACAACCACACTTTATTTCTTTTAGGAGAAATTTTAGTGGCCACAAACATGTATTTTTCACATTTACAAATATTTCTGTATGAGTGAGTACAAATACAAATGAACAAAATACGAGCAAAAAAGAAAAAAGGTTTGTCAAAAATAAGATTTCAGCTTTTGTGACACTTTTGTATTGAACCATATTAAAAAAATAAATAAATCTGTTCTTTGTTGCCATAGCAATAGATTCCCAGGGTGAAATTATATCATACTGCCTTTCTTCTAGGTTTCTGCTATGTGCTATCGCCACCCACTCTCCTTCATTACAGTCAATAATCAGCAAAACCTCCCCACCCCCAGCCTTTATTCATCTGCATGTTTTGGGGTGGAGGATGCACTTGTTATTGTTTTGACAGGTGTGGAGAAGCCAAGTGAATTCTCAGTGTGCTGAGGAAGTACAGGATGTGCTGCCTGAAATGTTTCCAGTCCGGTCCCCTTTGACAACGCCTGTGAGCAGCCGTCCATCCGCAGTCTCGTATCTCTTCTGCACATGTACTAATTGCTGGTGTCAGCTCTACAGCATTGCACTGGGTCTCTTGGGAGGGATGGGAACAAGCACTCACACTCACGCTAGCCTGGCATTGCCAAAACTATGTCAAATTTACAGTAGAATGCCGATTTTCTTAGGTAAAGTGCTGCTGCATTAACCCTGTGTGTCACCCTCCCCTTCCACCACAGAACTTCAAAATTAACACTTCCATAGCAGACCAACAGGCCAAGAAGAGCTGGCAGAACACACTCCAAAGTCTGAACACTGGANGGTATTTCTCCAAGGCTGAATTCACACATAGCTTTCCTGTAGCACTAAATCCTCCCAAGTCAAGCGGTTAAGTCAAAGAGCTAATTCATGTTAAATACTGGCCCTGTTTAAATTATCCTGGTTCCATTACTTTGGAGGACCAAACCAATTTATCATACTGATTAACAGCAACTGAAGAACTAGCCCTGGATAACTTTATGATATTTAATATTATAGAATAGTTTTCACTTTATTTGGAATAGAGGTTAGTGTTCTCTGGTGTGTCTTCCTGTTCTCACTACTCACGAAAGGTAATGCAGCTGCAGATTTTCTAAGGCCATGGCAGAGACATGAGCTTCCTCCTTTCTCCTCCTTTTCCATTACCACTGCTTTTGCTCCAGAGTCAGAAGTCCACCCATCTCCCTCACTGGGATTCAAGACACTCTCTGCCCTTGAGCAGTATTCACCAGGTTTTAAATAGTAGCCTCTAATATTTAATCTGGATTTCCTCATATTTTTTTGTTATTCTTTCATGTATCCTCCCTAGATTTTTTTCTCTTTGGCCAGATTGTAAAATATCTTTGTTTGTTTAAATATTGGTATGTAATGTTTAAAGAAAAATAAAGAGAGAGAGAGAGAGACAAAGAAAATTAAAAAGGTGCTTTGAAAGTGCTTTGCATAGTATTATACATTAGGTCTTTGCAACAGCCTGATAGCTGAAGGTCATGTCTGCATGACAGAATTCTTTCTCCTTGTCTGTCAGTTAAATTAGTTGCTAAATATGGTTTCAGGTACAAGACATCATTGTTAATGCATGTCTTTGTTAATTCAAGAATAAGATGTTCTGAATGCTTACTTCCCATTTAGTAATTCTTTATGGATACAATGGTAACTATTTGAGCAATAGGCATATAAATAATTTTTATAATGTGAATAGGAATGAATCATGATGCTACTTTTCTTATAAAATACTAGAATGTCATTCTCCATTTTAATGACGGACCGATACTGCTCCCTATGTCTTGAAGTCAGGGTGAGATTCTGGATCTGAAGAGCAGCTCCTTTGTTTAACCACATAAGTTTGACTTTTACCCTTCGTTCTTCAGGGTGCAGCACTCTCAGGTGCTCTCCCAGCAGAGTGATTACAAACTCTCCTGCCTGTGCTTATGTAAGCAGTGGGTCACTCCACCAGATTAAGAGTTCATGGTGTTATGCCTAGCATCTAGACCTCCAGATCTGCTTTGGTGAATCTCAGCTCCACCTGAAGTTTCCTGAAGTTTCCATGATAATGGGGAGCTGTGACAATCACTAATAAATAATAAAAAAATATATATTGGTTTTTGCATTGCAGCAGTACCCCTGCTTGTCACACCTCTTATGTTTGTAGCTGAGAAGCCTCTAGGGTATATAGAGAAGGAAAATCCTTCAGAGACTCAGGATATAAAATTCTACTGGCAGAGTTGAGTATGTAGGTATATGGCTACTGATTATCCTTTGAAAATTGTACAGAAAGAAAATAATCACTAAAACATACAGCAATAATCCATCCATCATAGTACCTGAATTCATTAAATCACTTGTTCAGCTTTACAAAATAAATCAATTTAAAGGATAAAATACTAAATTAATTGAAGGCATGCTGGAAAGGATTAATTCAGCTGAGAAAAATGGTTTTGACCCTTCTTTTAACACACTCTGAAGCACTACTGACCCTCAATATTACACATACACTCTGTATTAATTTGGAAATTATTCTTTCGTCCCAGAGTCCTTCCTCCACCATTTTTACTCCCAGTTACTCCAGCAAAGAGGTGCTATGAGGTAAACTGTCAGACTCTGATCCTCAACAGGCTTTTGTAACCATCCACAGCAAGGTGGCACATATTAGGTTGTGTTACCTGGAACTAACAATGCAACAAGTTAAAATAAAGTGGGAAGGGAGGGTCTGAGGTAGCAAAATTCAGCAGACAATGGCTGAGCATCACACTTATAGTACCACTTATACCAGCAAACTGAAAGGTCAAACTCAGAAACTGGAATTTCATCAAGACAGGCATTTTTCTTTGCCACAGGAAATTTCAACTGACTTGATTGAGTATTTGAACAGTATACAGCGTCTCTTAATCAGCCCTCCAAGATTATGTGTCATTTACGTAACAGAAGCCTCTTGTGGGTTTTTTTTTCCTTTTGCTTGATGAGTCTGCCAGTTTGCAGAAGTTTAGTTGTGCTTCCACCTAGCTCTCTGCATGGCATACACACACAGATATGCGCTTGGCACAGAATGTGTTGTGGGCAGTACCTGGGCAAAGAAATTACACACAAAGGAAACTGAGCACAAAATTCCAATTTCTCTCTTCAGAAATTAGGCACAATTGTTTCATTGTCTGCTGTACATGTAAGCAAGATAGGTAGATGGAATATACGGGCATGAAACATGCCAAACATGATTACTTTATCTCACCAACATCTAGATGACTATTCTATACAACTTCTGGTTGTTGTAGATTCATGCTTAGGGTTTTGTTTTCTGAAATGCCCAAATAGACAGAACAAATTCTGCAAAACAGTTAAACAGACAGCTTTTTTTTTTTCATATGCCAATGATTTCACACATGGGCTTTTCACAAATGGCTGGAGAGTGCTACTCCTTTAACACTCCACCTATAGCTTGTCAGGGTGCCAGGCAGCTGATGTGCTTATGCCAGTTCATGATTTTCAAACTGTTGCCCTTGATTGCCCAGTATTTTGAGCAACCTGGATCATGTACTAATCTCACAAAAGAAGTCTCTCAACATTTCTACCTATAAATATCACCTGCTATATTTGTTCTGATTTAGTACTAGTCTTGCATTATGAGCTTTTCTCCAACAAAAATTGTGACAGCCACATGCAAGCACCAGTGTGAACACTGAGTTTTGGAGGAGTGTACAGATTTGAGATTCCTGTGGCAGTTGTGCTTTCAAAACCCAAGAGATAGTAATGCTTGCTGTAGTAACAAAGTATTTATTGTGGACTTCACAGTGGTATATCTGTCGTGCCAGACCTGCTGAGACAGGAAAAATCTAAGGCAGCAGTTAAAAGCATTAATGGCTTTAAATCCAGATTTTCACAGTGCATCCTTGAAGGAACACTATTGTGTAGGTGTCTTGTCTCGCGATATTTGACAGAGACAGCCTCAGAGTCTAACTGGAATGAGGAGTTAAGTGTTAGGATAACATGTTTTTCCAGTCATCATCACTTATTTCAAGTCTGATACTGTGCACATCACACAGATCCTACAGATATTCTTCATGTACAGTTTAGTCATGTTTAGCTAAAAAAGAAAAAATATTTTCAACAGCAAAATACACATCCATGGTTTGGGGATTAAACCCTATATGCAGCCTGCAATTCCCATGCCTTATCTGTAAATAGATTGTATTAACACTACTCAGCATTTATTTCTAAGGATAAGGTTATGACCACCACATTACCGTCATGTGCCAAAGGAATTTGAACCCACAGGTGGCTTTGGCAGGCAGCGAGCCAAGGCCACGTGTCAGCAAGTACATTTACCTTCTAACACCTGACATCAGCAGGAAAGTGGTGTGGGGAGTTTGGTGGGTTACAGCAACAAAATAAACTATCACGGGCACTGTCCCACCAATCCCTTCTGCCCTTCACATTAGTTTCTTTGTAGCGGGTTCTCATCTATGGTGAGTGCATGGAGTACCTGTTCAGTATCTACCAGTAAAATTACTTCACACCTAGCTGTTACAGAGGTGTAGGAAAGGAGAATTAAAGGAATCAGTGTTTGCAAAGTATTTGAGGACCACTGAATGAAGATCATCATATAAACTTAAGTTCCCATAAGAACTGTTTTGTTGGGTTTTTTTCTTTTGCATGAATATATACTTTGATTTCTTTGTTTCTATACTGGCCAGAATTGTAGAGCCTCCTGTAAAAAAGAAATGA
>VZTB01017339.1:24060-43372 GCA_013397245.1 Thryothorus ludovicianus
GGATCCCCCGCCTCGCCCGGAGTCAGGTTGCGGAGGTGTCCGCGGGGGCTCCTGCCGCAGGCCCGGCGGCACGTCCCAGTTGACAGGGCAACGGAGCCACTGAGGAATGCGGCGGGCGGGCGGCTGGGCTCCGGTGGCTGCCACGGCAGCTGGGTGGCTGCCGCTGCCGGAGAAGGGGCGGGGGCCGCTTTCTTCTCCCGGCTCTCGGGCAGGGGCAGGGGAGGCGCCCTTCGGCCCGCGGGTGCCGCTTGCTTCGCGGGTGAGGAGGGCGGGGAGCGCCCCTGGCGCCGGGGGGACCGCGGGCAGGGGCGTTCACCTCCGCGCTCCTCCGCAGGGCGCGCAGCCGAGCGCGGGGCGGCTCCGGGGCGCTGGTGATGAGGGCGCCGAGCAGAGGCTGAAGCCGGCGGCGGGCGGCGACCATGACGGTGTTCCGGCAGGAGAACCTGGAGGAGCACTACGAGACGGGCGAGGACCTTGGCAGGTGGGTGCGGGCGATGGAGCTGTGGCCGCTGAGCGCCGCGGGGCAAGGGGCGAGGGCAGGCTCGTACCCGAGTTGCCTTTCCATCGTGTCTGAGGTGCCCGAAGAGGCAAAAGGGAGTTGTACTTGAAGTTGGCGCGTCTTTGCCTTTTTAATACGAGTCTGATGAGATTTTTGGACAGGGGCAGTTCCTAAGTGGTACCTGCTCAGCCTTCCCGGGTGCTGTAGGGGCGGACCTGCTGCCGGCGGCGCAGCTGTGGCAGTGCGAGGCTCGCTGCTGTTCGCCGGCCGGGGAACTGGAAACGGGCTGGGCTTGAAGGAGAGAAGTTTGCATTGTTCATAGTGTGAAGGACTACGTTTGTATTGCGTGTTGGATTTTTCTATAAGAACGTGATTAAAAAGTGAGAGAAGTTTTGTGTTCCATCCATACTGTTGTGAAGATCACCGTCTGGGCATCGCTGTTGGAGTTGGAAGTCAGATTAAGGGATGTGAGCAGCGCGCTGCAGAGGCACAGCTGCCTACTTGAACCTTGATTCTTGAATGCTGTGTAGCTGTGAGCTCCTCTGAGCTCACACTATTAGTTATGCCTTGTTTTTTCACTCCTTTCCATGTTTTAAGGCTGTTAAAACACTGAATTGCGTTACACGAGAGTCCTTTCCATAGTCTTTTCACATTCTTTAAGGAGGAATTCAATGGCATTCTAGCAAACCAGTATGGCAGAATCCTTTTCTAGTGTTCTTCTTGGTGATTTCAAGCCATAGGAACAGTGTTCTCTTAATTCAGGGAATTCAGTGTACATTGAGCAGATGTCCCCATATCTGCCTCTTCACCTTTCCAGTGAAGGGTGTTACTTGAATAAGCAGAAACTTAGAAATACTTCATGATTTCTTAAAAAAAAATAAAAATTAAAATGAGAATAAACAAAAACAATAAATCCAGACAACAACAACAAAAAACAAAACCTCACCCAAACAATGACTAAACCAACCAAGAAGCTCCCCACGTTATAAGGAAGTCAGTTGCACTGTATTTCCAATAAACTTCTTCCCGCTAATATACAAGTTTGTTGATGTGACTTTGACCATAAATATGTACTTTTATTTCCACATATTGTTCCGCGCTGGCATTTTATATATCTAGAGTGACATTCTGTGTTAGACTGTGAAGTAATATTAACTTGCTGGACACCTTGATTGGAAGACGTGTTATCACGGTAAAGCATAGGTTTGGATTTTGTGGTCTCAACAATTATTTTGGCTCCTAAAGTTGTTCTATTTGATTTCCTTTTTTTTTTGACAAGGATACACAGTATTCCAAAATTCAGGTTTAGGTTTTTGGACTCTTAAAAATAAAACTGTTGTTGTGCTTGCAGGTTATTGACTTTGTGGAAGAAAATAAAGACGCACATATATTGTAGGGTTTTTAAGGTTCTTCAGGGAGAAGACAATGTCAGTATTCAGAATTAGAATGTGTTAAGGTTTATGTAATTTCTCCTATATTTTTTTAACGAGGAAATATTAGTGCAATGTTTGGTCCCTAATACATATTTATGAAAGAGAACAATTGCCTCTGGGCAAATTACATAGAAAGTATTTAAATACGTGGAGAGTTTTTTTCAAATAAATGTTCTTTGGAAGTCACAAGTCACAAGCTCCAGAACACAGCAGTGGAGAACAGGCATTTTGTTTTTACAGTATGGGAGGTGCAAATGCTGAAAACATTAGGTAGAAAAAGAACAACCAAAAAATCCAGAACAAATGAAGGGTTTCAAATTGGTAGAGTGTTAGATATTGGCATTTGATTTTAAAATGGTGTAGTCATTTGATCATTTACCAACAGAATATTACAACACTGGAGATTTTATCCATCCTAATGCTATAGAAGCTTGGTATGCAGTCTAAACCTATAATATTTTATGAATTTTAAAGAATATTAAAATCTACTCTAGTTTTCACTTGGGAAAAAGAAAAGAAATCTAAGAACCTTTTCAATTTTGTCTACATATGTGAGAAAATGAATGGTAAATCGTAAATGTTTTACCAATGAATGGTAAAACATTCGGAAATGTTTGTCAGGGCTTTTACTGTAAAAATGGAATATAGTTATTTAAAAAGGCCAAAGCTTTCACTTCAGTAAAATTTTAAGAAATCAGGATTATTCCAGTGTGAAATGTTGGCATAAAACCATAGAAGTAAGCAAATCTCACTATAATTATTGTGTGGTTTATTTCAGTGATGTTTTTAACTTCTCTTTGAACTTAAATTTCTAGTGTTGCACAAAATATTATTTTGTAAACTTGTCATTTTCCATTCCTCATTTACCTCTTAGCAGGTTTCTCACTGTTAGTTTTGCATATAAATATAGTTTATCCTGAGGCTCAAAACTCAACAGTGAATATTAAAAACACCTTTGACTTTGAAATTTCCTGTATTCATTTGGGAACCCAAATTGTGAATTAATGCTTCAACTAAGCAATGATGGAAGATTCCATTTTGCAAAATCAACTGATTTTTTCCCCTTCTCTTGGAAAAATGCTTTTATTTCCTCTTACTTAGCTGCAGGCATGAAGCAAAAAAGGTGAATAAATTAACAAGTGAGTTTTTATTGACAGACTTGTGTTTGAATGAAAAGATCCTTAAGTTCCTAGGCCTTTTGCAAGAGCTCAGTGAATTTTAATTTTAATAATCTTGATTTTAATAATCTACACTGTTTTCCCTTGTAAATTATTTAAGTCTTTGTTACATTATAATACTTCTGACAGTAACTGGAATAAAAAATCATTTGAATAAGAAAAGTGTGTTGAAGAAAGCAAATGGGCTATGTAAATTAAATTTTTGATATAAAGCAATAAAGGAGGTTTAAGTATTGCTTGGCATAAAACATAGGGTTATTGAAAATAAGGAGAAGGGATGATGGTGTGCCTGGACTAAAACAAAATGTTTTCTGTAGTTTTCTGATGTTTTACTGTGTTTTTGCAGAAAAAGTAATAAACAATCATAGTCCTGTTACCAAAATGTCTGAGTTTTCTTCTAATCTTTAGTTTGTTTTCATTTAGGCCTGGGGAGAGCTAGAAAAAATAAGTTTATGATTGTGAATACTTGTATAATCACCCTTACTTATTTTTCTTGCCCATACGTGATTTCTCCTGATAAGTTCATGGCTGTTCAGGTTGGTTTATCCTAAGCTTTTGTAGCAATGGACTCTTGGGAGACTTATGGATCTAATGCTATCTTGGGAACATATAAGAAGATTGCTCTTGATTAATGTATGGTGTGTTGCATACACTTTTTTTTTCCATCTTACAAATATGAAATTATATGTGTTACTTGTTCACGTGCAGGCTATCTACAGATGTGTTAAGTAATCATCTAACCATGAAGTTTCAAGGGGTGGTAAACACTATCATGGAAGAAAAATAAATTTGTTAAAAGCAAGTTTGTAATTTTAATTCTGCCTGCATTTGCAGGTGGTGTGACTCTGCATTTTAAATATTCTGCTGCAGTGCTTTTACTTCAGTGTGCCCAAAAGTCAGGAATTCAAGTTTAGCAGTATTAAAAACCTCACTATGGTGAGCAAGCAAGTAAAGATCTTCAAAGCACACTGAAATTTTCAAATTATGTTTTTACCTCTCATGACTGACCATGCTTGGGAATTTATACAGTATTGTGAGAAATGTGGTGTTGTTTAAATAATTTTAGGAAGAGCTTTCGCAAGCTATGTTATAAATACATACTGTTTTTGTCTGTGTGAGTTCCTGATCATATAGACAGCTTCTTCTTCCTTCACCCCCAACACCCACATTTGATATTTTTGGTTGTTTTATTTCTCTTGAAGCTTTCATGTGCTTTCTAAAAGAGATGCAGAGTGTTAAGGTAAAGTTTTAGAATTGAAAAATGGTATTTGCACTGAACTGTGGTTCACTATTTTTAAATTCATGTTGATTCAGAAAGTAGGAAGAGGTATCTAACAGTTTTGAATGTCAGGCTTGTTTAGACCTGTTGGACTCACTAGGGAAACACTTGTAATTTGTTGAAGGAAAGCGCCACCGAACCTTGCCAGCTCAGGAGACTGCTCTGACTCTGCTTGGTAGCTCACTAAGCAGAGATGCTAAGAGTAAAAAGCAGCAAACTAACCCTGCTACCTAATGTACCTAATGGCTTTATCAGTTATGAGACAAAAATGCCTAGGATAACATGCTGAAGATGTTGATAAGAGAATAGAGAGGTGTGCAAATATGTATTTACATTCTGTAAAGTGTTCCTCTACCTTTCAGAGTAGAGTGAAAAAGGATTATTTTTTTTTTTTCCTCTGGAAAATTATTTCCATTGTAAACAGAGAGTATGTAGGCTGAATATACAAATACATATAGATGTGCTTGAATGTATGTGGTTTTGCTTATTCAGATACTGGGTTTTGGTAGCACTGCTTTTTATGACTATGGAGGCTGCCTGTCATCATCCAAACACCGTAACTGTAACTATATTGCACTTCTGTACTGGGAGGAAAGTAAAAGCACTGAAAAAAACCTCAAACAAACCAACTTGAATGGTGACCAGAATTTGACCTACATGGTACTTTTCAGGCATGACAACCTAAGTTAATCTTGCTAACTAGCCTGTGTATTATAACTGCGTAAGTATTGTTAGGCTCTGTTGTGAGATTTATAGGATGTGAAATGCATTTCAGGTGATACTTCCATTCAAAACTGTCAGATTTAAAATCCATGACAGCCATCTTTAATAATCTTACATTGTAACATTTTTTCCTATGAATTATCAAAAAGTTGTATGTGGGAGGAGAAGGGGCAATGTGAAAGATGGTTTCGTAAGGCTAAAACTGTTGCATGTGAGCTATAAAATGTTTAGCTGTGGTACATTGAAATTTCCAGTTTCTGTTTCCTTGCATTTTCTTGCTGTAAGCTCATCTCCATTGCTCCATTATAAGGCATGTGTTAAACTTCATTCTGGTCCATAGTAAAGTGGTTAAACTGAAGAAGCAGAAGATGCAGACCTCTGTGGTGCCATATCCTGTATTTTTTGTACAGCCATGGTGATAAATACTGCAAGTGTATAATTCACTGTTTTTATAATTACTTTATTCAGATTTTAGTAGTACATGATAATTAAATAAATTGAGAGGACTATATGGGTGTTTCAGAGAAAAGGACCTCAGAAGGAACTCTGAAAATGTTGACGACAAAGCCCCTGTTTCAACAGGAAACTTGTTTGGTTGGTGTCTTTGTGTGCTCTTTTGTTTTTATTTGAAGATTTGAAGGTTGTGTAATTCCAATTACATCAAATAACCCTTTCTGTGCTGTTTGTGAAGCATGTACATGTTTTATCAGTCTTGTCAATCCTTGAGGGAGAAATTGGTTGTTCCATGCTTGTCTGTAAGTCCTGGCTTTGGTGGTTGCGTGGATACTGTAAAGGAAGGTTTCTGGAACTGAAAAGCCTGGCTGCAAAAATTATGCATCTCAAGTCACTTTGCCTCCCAGACATGCCTCAAAATGTTTCCTTTGCACAAATGCACAATAACCTGCAAGCTGCTGATTGCGCAGGCTGCAAGAGCTATCACCATACAGTGCCACTGGTGACAATTGCTGCTGTCTAAAATGTGCTGAGAGGTTTGCTTCATGAAAAGCACAAGAAGTGCTGATGCTTTTTTGGGTATAACTTGGTCCTGCTTACTTTATTTCTCTCTCTGGGGAAGAATAATGAATGCTTTGTATGTCTTCTAAAATACAGTGTAATAAAAACTAGAGCTTGCTGATTATTCTGTGCTTTCAGTTTAAATGCACAAATCTTTGTAAATCTAGACTTATCAGGAAGCAGATAAAAATGCTTGTCTGATTTTTCTTCTAGCCTGGTTCAGTGAGGCATGACCTGTGCCAGAGCAGGCATTTTAGGGGTGTGCTGAAACTTTAATTTGTCCTTCTAGCTTTCCAGATTAGTCCTTCTGTGTTCATGGGGTTTTTTTGGTGTTTGTTTTTTTTCCCCACCCATTTTCTCTCTTTATATACATTTAAGTATTCCAATTTCTCTGGAATTATGTGTGCTGAACAGAAGTTGGCTCCTTTAGCCTAGTAAGGGGAGGCTGACACCACCATTTCATGAGAGCTTTGTTCAAAGCTGAGGCTGCAGTATTGGTGGTTGAAAGGATCAGTATCTCTTTCCTCTGCTGTGTGTTTCTCTGTAGGTTGTTTTGTTTCAGGGTTGGTTTTTTTTTTTTTTTTTATGTAGTGCTGCTGTCGAAGTGGAAAAATACCCCACTTTATATCTAATTTATGGCAGGTGTACACTCTCAGATCAGCTGAAAGCACTCTGAAATTTCAGCCTGCATGGAGTTGTGATTGCCTCCATAAATCTACTTCAAGATAAATATGCAGGAGGGACGGAGATAAAGAGTCACTTTACTGCAAAGACAGAAGAGCATAAACTGACAACACAGAAGTTTAAGCTGGAAATTAGGAGAACAATGAGAGATGCGATAGTAATTGAAGTAACAAACAGTTGCAGTTAGTCAGAGGTATTCAAAGCTGTACCAGTTTGGAGGCGATTGTGTGTTTCTTGTGAGATCCTGGCTTAATGTCCAGGTGTCTTTCTGTTAACTGGCTTGGTTAGAAAACCTGCAACTTGTTGATACAATTTTATATTCTGAAGAAAAATGCCAGTTAAAGCAGTGGTTCAGCAGCTTCTTTCTGGGATGGGAGTGGCTTTGTAGGAGCTCTGTCTCAAATAAAACTGTGTTTTGTCCCCTTTGCAGGAAGATAGGTAACACAAAGGAGGATTATCTGCTAAACTTGAACAGCTTTCATTTACTTGCCGTGCAGTATAATAGGTCATACTTAACTATGATGAGTTTGTAGCTGAGAAAAGCGTAGACAAAGCCCAACGATCTTCAAGCCTTTACTATTTCGTTGCTTGTCTGCCTTAATCAGTGAATTTTGGCATAATGTGAAATTTTGCAAAACTGAGTACAAAGGCCTGTACCAAGGAGTCTAATATAGGTGATGTTGTTGAACTCTGAGATCTTGTCTAGGGGGTGATGCAGGAAAAGTAGAGCCTGCACATTTTGGTCAGTTGTTGGGTGACATTCCTGTTGGTTTTGGTGCAGCTATGGAACAGACTAATGACAGAGATGGATTATAGGGGCACATATCTCTCCATATCCTTACAAACCTTGCTACGTCCTCTTTCATATGTTACTTGAAGGTCTCCATTTCAAAGAGATTGCTGCCAACCTCTTCTAAAGTGAAGAAGAGATGCTAAGCTGATGAAGCTTCTTGGGAAAGAAGACTTAAAACTTCAGTACATTTAGCCTTATACCACTATACTTGGAGTGGTATGATATTATTAATATGATGGAAAAATTAAAATGGTTGGTGAAACAAGGAAACCTTAGAAAATATATTTACATTTACAGTTTTCACAGATGGTTCTTCAGACTGGAATTGAAAGGCTTCTTGCCTCAAGGAAAATGACCTTATGTGACCTGTTGAAATGAGACATTGTGAACAGGGAATCTAAATTGTATCAAGATTGAGCTTGTAAAATTGAAAGAAAGAATTTCATGGTAGTGTTCTGGAAAAGGAGGAGGCTGATAAGGATACAGTCATTGTTGATAGTTTGGATCATCATTAACGCTATCTTTCAAAGTTTCCAGGGATATTGTAGTCCTTGAGGATGTTGTCCTGTTATATTAAAAGTATGATATTATTGGCATGCAGGAGTTTTATGGGTTTTTTTTGGTTGTGGCACATATTGATATTGGGGTGAATATCTTATAATAGCTGCTTTTCACTCAGCGAAAATAACACATATAGCTTACAGCAGTGTTTTAAAACACTACTCTGAATAATGCACATAGTGGTCTGCAACCTTATTCTCTTGGTTTGAGAAGTTTCATTTCCTTCTCCTTATTCCTTCCTGTTTGTGCAAGCTGATGTGCCAAACCATTTCTGCTTCCAGAGTCAGTGTTGTTGAGGAGGAAGCGTGGTTGCATGGCTGTCCAGACCATGTGGGACAGCCCGCCAGCAGCAGGGGCCCTGGTGTGCCACTGCTGCAGTGGTGTGCCACTCTGCGAGAGCAAGTCTTCCCCAGTGACATCTGCTTGCAGGTGCAAGTCTCTGCTTGTTATGAAGCTCAGATGGTCTTGCCTATATTTAATAGAAAGAAAAATACCTTACTGGGTGGCCATGAACTTACAGGGATCCATAAGCTTTATCCAGACCTGGAGAATTCATAGTGTAAATTATAACTGTCTTTACAAACTGATTGAAATTATAGTTTGAGAATTTTTTTTCTGAATTATGCAGGGGAGTGAGGTTTCGGAAAGCATAAAAATTGCCTGGGACAATAGCATTTGTCTGTGCACTTCGTGTCTAAACAGAATGCTAAGAGCCTGTAACTGAACCAGTGTACTGGAAATATTTTATTTCTACTATGTCTTTGTGAGCAATTAATGGTATGCTTCTAAATTTTCACGAGAAACTTGGAGTCTTGCTTTCTACCTGGTATGTAAATTGGCTTTTAGGCTATTGTACGTTTTCTCAGTCTTCTCTCAAGTGTCAGAGGCTGTTCTAGCTTTGAGATACTGGCTAGGTGTGCCGGTAGAAGTATGTGCTTAGAGTGCCTGCTTTTATGCCACAGGAACTGATAGCAGAGGAACATTTTTGATCACAGTCTGTTGGACTTGTAGTGTTCTGAAGGTGGTAACACTATGGGACAGAGAAAGGCTGTTCATTTTCTGGAAACTGGTGACTTTTAACTGTCTTGTGCTTATAGAGAAATGATGTGAACTCTCTTCTCTCCTATTCTTACTGTTTGCTGAAGTTTTTAGGGAAGCAGATTGAATTTCAATGCTGATATGGTATTTTGTAATCCTGTATTAATATATATAGTCTCCTGTAATCTAAAGGAGACTAAGAAAGCCAATGCATAAAGCCTCAAATTTTAGTGTCTGTTATTTGGCACTGTGCTTACTTTGCCTAGCTATGTAGATATAGCTGAGTGCAGATGTTTTATTCTGACATAGTTTACAATTAAGTTATTCTGACAGGTTAAATCATTCTGCCAGGTTTAATGGGTGAGAAGGTGTGGGGTTTTCCCCCTTGTGTTGGTTTTGCATGGCCTGATTTTTGGTGGGGGGGAGGCCACAGAGGTGGCTCCTGTGAGAAGCTGCTGGAAGCTTCCACCATGTCCAGCAGAGCCACTGGCTGATGGCTCTGACGATGGACATGCTGCTGGCCAAGCTGGGCCAGTTAGAGATGGTGGTAATGCCTCTGTGATGACATATTTGAGAAGAAAATGAAACCAAAGTGAGACACAGGTTGTTGTTTTTTTTTTCTCTAGCCAGAAGAGGAGGGAAACAACATGGAGACACCAGGTCAGTGCAGAAGGAGGGGAGGAGGTGCTCCAGGTGCTGGAGCTGAGATTCCTTTGCAGGCTGTGGTAAGACCATAGTGAGGCAGCTGTGCCCCTGCAGCCGTGGAGATCCACGGGGGATGCAGAGATCCACCCACAGCCTGTGGAGATCCACGGGGGATGCAGAGATCCACCCACAGCCTGTGGAGATCCACGGGGGATGCAGAGATCCACCCACAGCCTGTGGAGATCCACGGGGGATGCAGAGATCCACCCACAGCCTGTGGAGATCCACGGGGGATGCAGAGATCCACCCACAGCCTGTGGAGATCCACGGGGGATGCAGAGATCCACCCACAGCCTGTGGAGATCCACGGGGGATGCAGAGATCCACCCACAGCCTGTGGAGATCCACGGGGGATGCAGAGATCCACCCACAGCCTGTGGAGATCCACGGGGGATGCAGAGATCCACCCACAGCCTGTGGAGATCCACGGGGGATGCAGAGATCCACCCACAGCCTGTGGAGATCCACGGGGGATGCAGAGATCCACCCACAGCCTGTGGAGATCCACGGGGGATGCAGAGATCCACCCACAGCCTGTGGAGATCCACGGGGGATGCAGAGATCCACCNAGGAGGGAGGGGCTGGGGGGGAGAAGGTGTTTTTAAGGGTTTATTTTACTTCTCATTATCCTCTTCTGATTTTGTTAGTAATAAATTCACTTTGAGCTTGTTAGGTGAGTCTGTTTTGCCCTTGGATTGTTTTCTCATGGTTCTTATGTCAACTCTTGAATCCTTTGTTAATTTTTTTCTGTCCTCTGACCGGCTGTTGTAAGAGAGTGACTTTTATGGGTGTGTTTGGCCAGTGTCAAACCATGACATCCCTTTGTGCACAGGGGAAAATAATACTAGTGTGCGTCTTACTTTGGTCTTACAACTTTGAGGCCAAGAACTCAACATTGAATAACTCCATCAACAAGGCTGGGAGTTTATTATTGTATAAGAAAAAAAAAGTATATGAAAGTCTTGAATGGTAACAAATTTTATCTTTTGATGCCTGTTCTTGCTGGCTTGGACTCCTTTGTTGGGGCGCTTGGATTCTGTTATATTTAAGGAAGATGGTGCAGACATAATCCTAGAGATATATATTTCATCTTCTCTCCTTCAGCTTTTTATTTTAGGGATTTAGTTTTGTTTGCTTTGAGTTTGTGTATATGTGTTGTTTTTGTTGTGGTTTTTATTCCTTGCAAACACAGACTTCAAACATTTTGGTATGGGAGTGTTGACTTTGTTGGTGTATTATCTGTCTGGCAATATTTTCTTATCTCCATTAGCAGGGCCATCTGCGTAGAATTGCCATTGATTCCCTGGGAAAGGAAAGCACGTCAGGGAATGGCTCAGTTCCTTATGTCTCATCTTTTCTCATGGCTTTTTATTTGAAAGGGCCTTCTGATACTATTTACTTCACGTTCTTGCCTGAAAGGAGGATATCTCTTTTCCCTGTTTTGCTGCCAGTTCTAACATTAGCTGGAGAACAAACCATTCCAGATTCTATCTTGCAAAGCTGGTCCTCTTCTGCTGCCTCTTTTGTTCCTCTGGAAAAAAGCCTTTACATTGCTGTTTCTCCTAAGGGTGTGTTAGTTCCCGGTCAGTGCTGCTCTGGCTGCCTGCGAGCCCACCTGGGGTGGCCAGGCCAAGGGTCAGAGAATGGGGTGGTCCTGTTCCTCACCCACTGAGCAGCATTCTCCTGTGCTAGCACTGGCACCATCGTGAGTAGCCTGGAAGCGGGAGGGGATTACAGATTGAGCTCCCTGAACTGGGTCAACATGGGCACGTCAGACAAGGATCAGTGCCAGCCGCCAGCGCGGCATAGGAATGCAGGGCCCGTGGGATGGGGAAGCCTCTGTTTGTGACAGGTACTGGCTCAGCCTACTAAACCACGCTGAAAAGTGGGCACCGAGTGTGCTCCGTGTCAGTGCTGTGCAGGTCTGGCTGGCTAAGACCACATGGAAGAGCGGCACTGAGCTGGGAAGCAAAACCTGACTGATTAACCCTGGACAATGAGACTGGTGACAGCACAGTCTGAGTATGTTTTCCTGCGGCAGCAGCCATAGCAGAGCCAGACAAGCCCTCCTTTGCACAAGGGTCAGAGGGGGCAACTTGGAATTTTTTTTTAATTTTTTTTTTTTTTTTTTAAGGATTTTCAAAATTCTGAAGTGTCCAGGCTTGTCTACAAGCTGTGAATAAAAGCTGAAGATCTGGGGAAGCAGACAATTACTTGGTTTTAAATAGTGGCTCATAAAACCATAATGTGTCTTCAAGTTACTAAGGCACTTAGCATGAGAGCATTTTGTTTGTGACACAAACTGCTTTGTTTGTAGTGCCTTATCATCTTAAAAAACTGCCTTTAAGTCACAGAAAAGCAGTATTTTCATCACTGGCTGAAGTGATATGTTTATAGATCAGTGAGTTTCTTACATACTTAGTATCAAGTTAATAACTGGAGGAGAAAATCTAGAATTTTTCTACAAAAAATTACTCTGACATCTTCTGTGGAGCATAAGCAGATTGTTTCTCCTTATGCTCCAATACTAAAAACTTACTATTATACCTGTGTATATTAATGATTCTTCATACCTGGTGGAAGTAGAAAATAACTAAACTTTAAATCCTTTCCATATCTATAATTTGTATAATTTCTAGAAAAAGCTGAGGCATAACTTGTTTGGAGCTTTGGAGTCGATCCTCATTAGTGATTAGATTTCATCCTTTTTCTAGCAAGTGTTTGAATGATCCATACTCTGTGTCTATGATTTTTTTTCAAGTATACTGAAAAAAACCTTTCTCTTACATTGGCATTGTTTAATGTATTTAACAGGTGCAGCTGTGCTGTAAAGGTGATGAATTCCTGTGGTTTTATTTGTGGCCATTCAACATAGATACCTTCCAGAGTCAAAATCTACATAGGAATGATGCTTATAGGCACAGTGTTATTGCTCATGAAGATGATAAATCACGCTACTAGGGAATTTCTGAAAAGGTGAAATGAAGAAAAGCTGTTCATTGTAATGAAAGAGTGGATCACACAAGTGAGGTCTAATAAGAATTATCATTAGATTTTTCTTCCCCAAACTGAAGGACAACCACCCACTCAGGCATGCTTCAGAGCCCATTACTGAAAAGAGAAGCGTGTAACTCAAAACACTAGTTATGAAATAGCAAGAACAGTCATTAGCATCACTAAATTAAATGTTTGTTCTGCTCATATGTTTTAATATTCACACCAGTCTCCTGATTTAAGATCTTCTGAGCTAGTGATAATTGAGCTTTCATGGTCAGTTCCAAGTCAGGCTTATGTCATGAGTGTCTTTAAACATTTAGCTAGATTAGCTTATGACTTCATGTTAATTTCTGAGTTGGTTTACAAATTTCATGTAAAGTCCAAAAGAAGGGGAAAATGAGGTACTAAATAACAGTAAGTAACAGAAGCATTAAGACTTTACTTAAGTGCTTGCAAGGTATATTAAGTTCTGTATTTATGTGGCAATGCCTAGGCGTTGATTCTTAAAGTGGCTGTATGTGTACATGTACTTTCTAATACCATGAATGGCAGCTGCTTGAAAATCTGTGGGTTTCTTGGCATTGTGGCTTTTTTTTTTTGGCATTTTCCTGTATGTTATAGATGTACTTATTACTTCAGCTGCTAACAAGTGTAAGTACTCCACTTTTCACAGTATGATTCCTGAAAAGGCTTTAGCAGATGTACATGTATTCAGACCAAATGAATTTCTACAAGCTCCAGCCCAGGCATCGTTAATAGGCAATGGCTGACATACAGCTGCCTCGGAAGTTTAACAGCAATAGATGTTCCTCCAACTTATACATTAAATACCACTACATTTTGACATGGACTTCACACTGATATTTTAAACTCCTTTGTCAATGAGTAGTCTTTAGTCAAAAGTATTTTCTCTAGTACTATCTAACTTTTCACATTCTGTAGTTTGATAATTATTTAAGTATTTTGTTAAGGCTTTTGAAGCCTAGGAACATCTCACATTTTTCACTTTTCAGTTTTTTTTACCATCTGCAAGTTTTGCCCAGAATCATACATATGTTTAGACTGAGTTCACTCTCATACTGGTTGTGTTCATTTTACATTTGTCATGTCACCACTTTCAGTGAATTATTATTATTATTGTTCCCACTGTAACTGCAAAAGAGCAGCTCCAAATTCCTCTAGAACAGGTCAGTACTTTTTGCCTTTTAGCAATGCACATGTCAAAGATTAGTGACTCAGAAGTGTCCCTTGAGAGAGAAACACAGAATACCAAGATTCGCTCAATCTAACACTACATTTCATTTTGTGAAAGTGGGAGAGACAGTGTGGGTGGGAAAGTGTGCTGTAGCACTGCTTTTGTCTGTATATTAGAAAGCTAGGAGCTCTTAAGCTTCGCAATATTGCTCAGTCTCGTATTTAAAAGAAATTTTTTTTTTAGAAATTGAACATGCCGCAGAGAACACTGTATAAACTAACTCTCAGCCTCTCAGCTTCTCTGTCTATAAAATGCCCCTGCATTTATGTCACATTGAACTATATTAGATGAAAATTTAAAGTGAAATGTAATCCTACAGTAAAATGAATTCTCAGTAAGGAACCAAGAAAAAAATGTTTATCTCATGAGCAGTCAAAAGTTTTACTATACCTGAAGTGTGGAAGTTTCAGCCTTTAGATATTATGCTTTTGCTTACAAAGGAATAGCCAACAGCTGTTTGTTGGGGTTTTTTTACTGGTTTTTTTTTTCTTTGTTTTGTTTTGTTTTTTGTTTCATCCTCCTTCCCCCAATAATGTAATTGTTGTTCCTACTAGGCAGTGACTGGGTTGGACAGCATAAAAATAGTGTCTGACCACTACTCAGTCTTTTGTACGAAGTTTCAGCAATGTTGATAACTTGCATTTCTTGTCTTGTCTACTGGCACAGTGACAAGTATGCATGTTTGGTGTTACTCAGACTGTACAAGTGAGTGCTGGACAGATAATATGAAACTGGAGACAGAGCTGAATTGTTTATATACATACAGGAAGGAGGGAAGGTTTTGTTTCTGCCTGTCTAGTGTTTGCCTCTCACCCACCTATTCAACAGTTCAAAGCACTAGGAAAAGCAGGAAAGAGAATTTAATCTTTGACAACTTTCAGAAAAATAATTCAGTCAATTTCTTACAGCCATGTGTAAAGCTGTTAGTGTGTCTCTGTTTCGTATCTGCAATAATCCATGGGTTTCCAGGAGAACAGAATAATCAAACTTTCAGTAATGCTTCCAGCTTTTTCAGTGTGCCTTTTCTTCTGAACATCTGCTGCTGACATAGTCCCAGAGTACTTTACTCACCCAAATTTGCATTCCAAAACCCAAATGTGAATATAAGAAAAGAATCTGACATCAGAATTCCTGCTTATGCAAAAGAATCTGTTAGGTTTTTTTTAAAAAGAATTACAGAACTCTGTTAAAGCATGTAATATCTCTTTGTTCTGGCTAAAAGTAACAAAAATCTACTTATTTGCCTGACAACTAAGCCACATCAATGCATTGACAAAAGTGTAATTTAGAATGAACAAGACAGTACTGGTGAGCACATTGATGTGAAGAAGTTCCTTTTTGTTTCTGTGTACAGCTTGTAACTTGGAACACTTTTTCTATTTGTACACAGATGCCAGCTTTTCAGTGCCAAGAATGTTCCTTTCATACACTACAAAGTTCTAGCAAATGTGCAACTCCTCTTTCTGGCAAGGGCTTTGTGCTTGAGAGTTAAATCCTTCTACTTCTTTTCTGCTTCATCTCCCCTGCATGCTTTCATTCCTTGACCTTCAGTTCACTAAAGTAATTTTCAAGAGCACAGTTTGACCTAATTGCTTAGCAGAGTATGATCATGGAGAAACCCATATATTGTCTGATAACCCTGTGGTCATAACTTCTTTTAAAGTCATGTGCTTCTTTGTAAGAAGAAAACCACATTGATTGCAGGGAGGGCTGCATGCTGGTGCTGTCTGTGGACAATTTAGCAGCTGCAAGATCTTTCCTTTCTCTTTCTTTCATAGTCTGAAATATTATTGAGATGCTACTTTTTCTTCTGGGAGAACCCCATCCTTCATGCTGCACAGCACTTCAAAAAGACAAGCTCTTGAATCCATGCCTGTGTTTCTGCATATTGTTTTTTATAAGGCTTGTGTACAGGCATTATGTAAATTTGAAGTGCTCTTGTGATTTGGGAGCAGGTAACTAATAAGAGACCAGAAGTCAAAGTAGAACAAGAGATGCAATGACATCTGTTAACCCCCATGTTCTGAAAAGGCTTAAAGCACATCAGCAAACAAATGTAGGAGGAAGAGAGAGAGCATGACTGCCTCATGTCAGCAGGGCCTTCCTTAGCTACACCTTGCTGCAAACCTTCTGGTACCTTTTCAATACTGGTGGTACTTTCTGTCTAGCTCATCAGGGCCATCTGTAAAAAAAAAAAAGCCAAACTTGAAGCTCTGTTTTGCTGCAGAGTGGAGCTTTCATCTGTTGACGCCTTGTTTGCTGTGTTGATGAATGTGGGGCTGCAATGTGATGGGGCTACGCTGTGAAGAGTCTCTTAATGCACTTGTGGTTTAAGCTGTGTGTAATGGTAACATAAATGAGAGAGTCAAGTGGAGGAGTGTTTTCTCTGCCTCCTTTGTAAGGCAGATGGAAATGACTTTCAAGTTCCTTGTGTATGTCTATCTGCACTAAAACAAGCCACAAATTAAGTGGAGGCACAGGAGTTTTCAAGCTTAAGGAGTAGCCTAGTGACAGGAAAATTCACTTGCTAAAATAAGACTTCACTGTGAAATAGGAAGTGTTTTAGGGTTATTGAAGTTGATGATCTGCAAAGGTGCAAGGAAGAACATCATTGTTTCCTAGCTGCTATTGGATTCATTTGCTAAATAAAATAATTGCGAGATATTAATTTTTATCTTCTTGGAGGATTGATTGTGCCTCTGTAGGAGATTTCATTGTGTGAATCGTGCAGAATTCAAAGCAGGAGCTTTGAATTCTATTGAATTTTATTTGACTTGTAGCACTTAGTAGTACCCTTTATGCTGTCATCATGACTGCTTTTTGCAGGAAAAAAGAATGCTGAGGTGGGAGAACTCTACTGACTGTTGCTTTCATTTGAATAACCAGTAAGCAAACTAAAACTTTTTTTTTCTTTTATGTGTTCAAGTATTAGACAATTTTTCTGTCTTTTTCTCTAACTTCTTTTTTAAGAAGTTAGGGATAATAGGGTGACTGCATTTTAAGTGTCGTGTGTGTCCTACATGCTGTGTGTTGCCAAGGATGTCTTTTCAATTACTCATTTTATACAATTCTGTTGGTCTGTAACTTATGCCACAAAATTTACAGCCCATGGCCCTTGAGCGTACAACATTAAGTACTCTTGTGGCAGAACTTTTAGAAGTAATGAGAGGTAAAGGCAAGTGGGAATATATTTGTGAGGGGGATGACTCCCTTTTTTTCTTAACAATAGAGGTGGAGGGGAAGAGGACTGTGTGCGTGTTTGTGAAGACATGCAGGATCTATGGTAGTTGTGTTTCTGTGCTTGTTTTTCTTCCATTTTTACCACACATATAGATTGTACTGTTATTAGCGTATTTTTGGAGATCTAGTGTTTAGTCAGCTGCACACTTAAGGAGCAGAACTTAATAATGAAGTTCTGCTCCTTCACTCAGTTCTCTTGTTCATTTGGAAGGACTGAACTTTTTAACTGCTTTTAACATGTTTCATTTAAACACAACTTTCTTCTGTCTGCTAAGTAATGTTATCTTTTAATACTGTTTATGGCTGGTGGTTTTTCATACATTCTCAAGAATGAAAAGTAGCTGATATAAAGAAAATGAAGGATCTTTTGAAACAGTTTCCTGGTTCATTTAGACCTGAAACACTGGAAAAAGCAAGATGACATAATGTGATATCTATTGAACTGAGAATTGAATCCACCCTCTAGGGAAAGGATGAGCTTTATGGATATTGTTACTATCACCTTGTTAGTAGTTGTAAATGTGCATTAGTGTTTGGGTTGCATGTACCTGCATGGAGGTAGTTACTGCACATTTCTCAGATACACAATATATGTATATATGTGTATATATGTATAATATATGTCTTATGCTAGCATGAGAGCAAGTTTACTTTAATTTTGCTATAGGTATTTATAATGTCTTGTCCTTGTGTAGTGTGCAACAGGGGGTTTGCTTTAACAAAGGCAAAGAACTGCAAGTTTCAGGTGTGCTGCCAGGAGCGCTGGTCTTCACCTTGTCTTTTCAGTAGATTCCCTGTATTTCAAGATTGCACAGGGAAGAAACTGGTTAATCTTTCTAAAGCTCAGACTATGTTGTTAAGGACATTTGACAGCTTGTTTGTGTGTGTAGCTTTTTAAAAATGAATTGTGTTCTACCCATTGTTCTTCCTTCTCTTTCTACCTCCTTGTATCAAGGTTCAGTACACCATCAGAAGCAACACATCACTGCCTTCTGGTCTGTCTTTGGATATTATCTTTGTTTACATTTGCTTTTTGCCCTCTGCACTTTGGCAGCTATTCAATCTCAACATGATATTCACTTCCTGCTGCCTGTTGGATATTTTCCTTGACTTTATCTCCAAGTGTCAAAATGCACCATGCTGTCCTTAATCACTTAATAAACAGACAGGAGTTGAGATTTTCCAGGATGTTGAAAGGTTGAAAACATCTTCAGTCTGAAAGCATCCCCTTTGCCTGTGCTCTGCTTTTAGCCTATTGTTTTCTTCCTCAGAAAGTTGACTTGTGCAGTAACAAGCTCACCTTGCTACACAGTGAATTCCTGTCAATTGAGTTTTGCAGTTGCTTTTTTCTTAAAGTTGATATATCTGTTTTAACAGATATTAAAAGTTATTGGAATATTGAAAAAAGAAAAATCCAACATCTCGGCTTAAAAATCAGTCACAAGGCAATAATGAAGCTGGGATCACTATCAGGAGAGTACATCTTATAGTGAAATCTTATCTAAATTAATTTTAAAATTGCTAATTATTAATATTTATCTTGGTTATTCATAAGTAAGTGATGGAAAAATTCATTTTTTGTAGACAGTTAGAACTTTCATTCTGAAAATAGAAAAGTGTCTGTTTTTGTACAGGGTAGGATGTTGAGAAAAGAATTAGTGCCAATATCCTAATATTTTTCGGGTTCATCTGCATTTCATTTTTTTACATGCTTTTTAGAAGTCTCTAAAGGTCAATTTACAGTCTCTTCTTTGCCATTTGCAGTAGCTGCATTGCTTAAAAGATGTTTGGGATGAGCATTCCACTGTGTTTTGGTTAAAGTTACTCTGAATCTGACTGAAATACTATATCAGAGATAGAGCTGTAAAGTGGCCTTTTGATTTTATAACAATGGAGCAACTCTTGAATTAATC
>VZTB01017339.1:43738-65087 GCA_013397245.1 Thryothorus ludovicianus
ACACATATAGATTGTACTGTTATTAGCGTATTTTTGGAGATCTAGTGTTTAGTCAGCTGCACACTTAAGGAGCAGAACTTAATAATGAAGTTCTGCTCCTTCACTCAGTTCTCTTGTTCATTTGGAAGGACTGAACTTTTTAACTGCTTTTAACATGTTTCATTTAAACACAACTTTCTTCTGTCTGCTAAGTAATGTTATCTTTTAATACTGTTTATGGCTGGTGGTTTTTCATACATTCTCAAGAATGAAAAGTAGCTGATATAAAGAAAATGAAGGATCTTTTGAAACAGTTTCCTGGTTCATTTAGACCTGAAACACTGGAAAAAGCAAGATGACATAATGTGATATCTATTGAACTGAGAATTGAATCCACCCTCTAGGGAAAGGATGAGCTTTATGGATATTGTTACTATCACCTTGTTAGTAGTTGTAAATGTGCATTAGTGTTTGGGTTGCATGTACCTGCATGGAGGTAGTTACTGCACATTTCTCAGATACACAATATATGTATATATGTGTATATATGTATAATATATGTCTTATGCTAGCATGAGAGCAAGTTTACTTTAATTTTGCTATAGGTATTTATAATGTCTTGTCCTTGTGTAGTGTGCAACAGGGGGTTTGCTTTAACAAAGGCAAAGAACTGCAAGTTTCAGGTGTGCTGCCAGGAGCGCTGGTCTTCACCTTGTCTTTTCAGTAGATTCCCTGTATTTCAAGATTGCACAGGGAAGAAACTGGTTAATCTTTCTAAAGCTCAGACTATGTTGTTAAGGACATTTGACAGCTTGTTTGTGTGTGTAGCTTTTTAAAAATGAATTGTGTTCTACCCATTGTTCTTCCTTCTCTTTCTACCTCCTTGTATCAAGGTTCAGTACACCATCAGAAGCAACACATCACTGCCTTCTGGTCTGTCTTTGGATATTATCTTTGTTTACATTTGCTTTTTGCCCTCTGCACTTTGGCAGCTATTCAATCTCAACATGATATTCACTTCCTGCTGCCTGTTGGATATTTTCCTTGACTTTATCTCCAAGTGTCAAAATGCACCATGCTGTCCTTAATCACTTAATAAACAGACAGGAGTTGAGATTTTCCAGGATGTTGAAAGGTTGAAAACATCTTCAGTCTGAAAGCATCCCCTTTGCCTGTGCTCTGCTTTTAGCCTATTGTTTTCTTCCTCAGAAAGTTGACTTGTGCAGTAACAAGCTCACCTTGCTACACAGTGAATTCCTGTCAATTGAGTTTTGCAGTTGCTTTTTTCTTAAAGTTGATATATCTGTTTTAACAGATATTAAAAGTTATTGGAATATTGAAAAAAGAAAAATCCAACATCTCGGCTTAAAAATCAGTCACAAGGCAATAATGAAGCTGGGATCACTATCAGGAGAGTACATCTTATAGTGAAATCTTATCTAAATTAATTTTAAAATTGCTAATTATTAATATTTATCTTGGTTATTCATAAGTAAGTGATGGAAAAATTCATTTTTTGTAGACAGTTAGAACTTTCATTCTGAAAATAGAAAAGTGTCTGTTTTTGTACAGGGTAGGATGTTGAGAAAAGAATTAGTGCCAATATCCTAATATTTTTCGGGTTCATCTGCATTTCATTTTTTTACATGCTTTTTAGAAGTCTCTAAAGGTCAATTTACAGTCTCTTCTTTGCCATTTGCAGTAGCTGCATTGCTTAAAAGATGTTTGGGATGAGCATTCCACTGTGTTTTGGTTAAAGTTACTCTGAATCTGACTGAAATACTATATCAGAGATAGAGCTGTAAAGTGGCCTTTTGATTTTATAACAATGGAGCAACTCTTGAATTAATCACTTTTTTCCTTTGGATACACCAAAGTTAGTCCTGCATACAACATCACTATTGTCTGTACAAGCCTTCCTGCTGACGTTCCCAAGGATTTGAGCTGCACGTCCATACTCTTCTGGGACGAGAAGATGACATAGCAAAGGAGTGTTTTTATTTAAACTGGTTGGAGGTGCTCATCCAGAGGGTAGTGATCACTGGCTCAGAGTCCCAATGGGCATCAGTGACAAGTGGTATCCCCTGGGGTCCTTACTCGGACCACTGTTATCTAATATTTTCATTAGGGACATAAAGGGACCAAGACCACCCTCATGAAATTTGCAGGTGACACCAAGCTGAGAGGTGTTGTTGACACACCTGAAGGACAGGATGCCATCCAGAGGGACCTGGACAAGCTGGAGAACTGGCACCATTGGGAATTTCATGAGATTTGCACAAGACCAAGTGCAAGGTGCTGCCCCTGAGTTGGAGCAACCCCTGGTACCAAGCCAGGCTGGGAATGAACAGAGGGAGAGCAGCCCTGTGAGAAGGACTTGGGGGTGCTGTGGGTGAGAGGCTGGACATGACCCAGCCATGAGCACTCCCAGCCCAAAGAGCCAAACGTGTCCTGGGCTGCATCCAGAGCCCCGTGGGCAGCAGGGGAGGGAGGGGATTCTGTCCCTCTGCTTTAACGTTGGAGCAGGACTTAAAATTCGAAAGAGCTATGATCATCCCTGCTTTCATTTTTTGGAGTTCTGGTAGTACCTTTTTTGTACTACCCTGGTGGTATTGAGGGAACTTTATTCCTTCTGCTAGTCATGTGGCAGATGGGGAAAAGAGTCTCAGCATTATAACACCCAAAATCATGTGAGGCCAGAAAATGTGACTGTTTTGTGGTGACTGCCTGGTTTCCATGTGATGGTCAGTTTCCTGTAGCATCTGCAGAAGAGGGCAGTGTTCCTTGTGCTCTCTGTAATTCCAGTGACCCTGTACTTGCAGTTGTGAGAACACTGTGTTTGTGCTTAGGCAATGCTAGTGGTTTGCTCCTACAGCCCATTCACCCTGTGCCGCCACCTTTCATGTGGGTACCACTTCAAGCCCTTTTGTCATCTACTTTATTCTTATCATGTTCCCATGTCTGATAAACTGTCTTCTTTTAGCACCATACTGAAATGGTAGTGTGCAGAGGTGTCTTCCAGCTGCCTGGTAACTTATCCCATGCAACTGCTACTGGATTGCATCTTCTAAAGGGACCTGGATTTTTGAGGAGCTTTTGTTGGGAGGTGTTGATACTCGTGGTGAAGTCAATTTATATTTGCATCCCTTAGAAAGGTTGTGTTTGGATGTTTGCAGCAATGCCTGTGCTTACCTTGCTCACTCTCAAGGGGAAGCCTAGACACACACACATATTGGGATTTCAACTTGTTTACTCAAATGTTTTTGATTCACAGTTTGAGATAAATGTTCTCTGATGCTGAAGTTTTGTTTGTTTTGTTTTTTTGTTTTGGGTTTTTTCTTTTCTGTTTTCATGCTTTGAGAAAGCTTTCAAAAAGAGCAATGACTATCTTCAGTTGTACATAGTGAATGCACTGAGAATGGTAGTGAATTTAAGCCTAAAAGCTGTTTACAAAACAGCTGAAACTCACTGGTGGTGTTGCCAAGACAATGAAAATTAATTCAGAAGCTTTTCTGACTTTTTATGTGATTGTAGAGTTTTAGAAAGGAAGGTGTTGGAGGATTCCCTATTCCATTTGACAGATTTTCATGTCAAGCCTACAAGCTGATTTTTGACTGCCAACTCTGCAGTAGTGTGCTTGCAGCAGCTGAGCTCAGCTCTCTGCCTGTCACCACCAACACACTATCACTTCTGCCAGCTAGACAGTCTTATGGTTACACTTGGAGTAACACCTGTGCAAACTCATTAATTGCTAGAAGAATTTCACTGATGTCACTCTAGGAAACAGGAAGAGAGCAATCTGTATTTTCTGGCAATCTTTTTTTGTTTTGCCTCTGAGAACTCATTTTCCTTCCGGCACATTGTTGGCATTCATCCATGAGAAAGCTGTGAGGCCAAAGCAGCTCTTGCTGCCAAAGAAACACCTGACCTATGAGGGGAAGGAAGACATTAACATGCAATTGTTGCTCTGCAGATGCAAACTTGGGTGCCCCTAGGTTTTCTGGACAAGCTAAGATCATGAGCGTCTCTCATTAGTTTTTTTTGTGGCTACCAAGGAGTAGCCACATGGTTGCTCACAGCTGGTTAGAGTAGATGTACTGCACAGGTTGCTCTCGCCAATTGTCCCAGCAGAAGGGAGTGATCCAGAGGTGATACTGACCACATCTGCACAGTCTCTGTTCCACCAGAAGAGGGGCCTGCCTCAGGGCTCCCAGATCTGCCAGGGTGATGCTGCTTCAACAGCTCCTGATCAGTGCGGGGAAGAAGCAACTGTTTCTGGCATCCAGCATCTTGAAAGTTGGTGAAATTGTCTGAGCAGCCAGTTCCAGAAACATGGTAGTGTAGAGGGATGGCAAGGTCCTGGTTTGAGTTTTGCGTGCTGAACAATGGAGAAGAAGTACAAAGTGGCCGTGAGGCAGGTTACTGAGGTTACCATTAATAGGAAGGGAGCCATCCTGCAAAACACTGGGCTGTCTCCTGGCTTCATGGAGCTGCTTTTGAGTGCTAACTTCCTCATTAGTAGTTGCTGCTGCCTTCTCTAGCTGGGCATGAGAATTTATGGGAGCTGAAACAGGAAAATGCTACTTGCCCCACTCTGTCTCTGACAGCACAGGTTTTCTTACCCAGTATAATAAATCCTTCTTAAAAGATCTCTTTTCCTAGAATAAAAAAGGGCTATTAAAATTTGTTGCTCTTCATCACACTGTTTTGCAAGGCCGTTTGTGGCAAATGTACTACCACAGTGGTCTCCTTCTGGTAGCTCCTCATTGACACTTCCCTGTGTAAAGAGCTAAGAGAAACCCTCAGTCAGAGCCATTTTTCTTTGTGATTTTAACATGAAAAAAAACGGAATGAAGCTTGTAACCAGGGGAGAGCATAATGTGCTGGCCTCCCTGAGACAACTTGTATTGGAGTGGAAAGCTAGTGGCTGGCAGTAGGAAAGGCAGGCTGGCACAAGGAGTCTGTGCAGAAAGCAGTCACGAGGCACATGGTCCTCTGACACAGTGTGTTTATCACAGAATTGGGCTCCTGTGAAAGAAGCAATAGCAGTGCCTGCTAAGGGAAACCTTGCTGCAGGTAATGCTTCAAGCAGATGAAACTTAAACAGGTAATTGTTGCTTAATGACAGAAAAAGGAAGGAAATTCGTAAATGGAATTTGCATTCCCAAGGCCAAAAAAAATGCCTTTATGAACTGAATTTGTAACAAAAAGTTCAGCAAAAATTACACCTTTGTTTGCTCTAGTGGAGTTTGTATAATTTCTGTCTATTTCCTTTGTCAAGGAAGCAACAGATAGAAGAAAATTTCAGGAATTTGTGCCATTTAATGTTTGAAATCTTAACTTGAAAAGTCTTGTCTAGAAAATCAAAGATCAAAGTAGGCTGTGTTTTGGGTAGTGAAGTATTTCAGGATTGTTTGCCACTTATGTCCATGTGCAAAACTATGTAATAACTACAATAACTGTCATAAAGCAGACTGTCAATTGTGGACAATTTTTATTTTTTAGACTAGAATACCATATGCTGCAGGAACTTTCCAAACCCTTTTTTTGAACCTTATAGCTTTGACACAGGGTTAAAATCAACTAAAAGCCCTTTATACCCTTCCAGCATATATATCTACAGTTCTCATCCCTGAGCCTCTGAAATCTTTAAAGATGCTTTAAAGAGTTTACATTTACTTTAAAGAGTTAACATTTTCAGTAAGTGAATTTGTAGTTAATTTTTGAGGAAGTTATAATAGCGAAGAGAATGCAGTAAAATACCTCTAGAAGGATGGAGAGGGAACTGATATGCTGGGAAAGTTCACTGGAAGTACTGAAATGCTACTGGGTGACTGGTTCTGCTTTTTTTCAGGGCCTTGCTTGTCTTCATTTTGCATGCAGAGGGCTCCTGAGTAGAAGCAAGATGAGGAACTGAATCTAGGGACTTATTGCTGGTGATAGCAATAGGAAAGAGTCTCCCAAGTCCTTGCTTATTAAACCTGACTCTTAGGCAAAATGGATTTGGATACTGCTCCCTGCAAGGGTACTACCCTTTTGTTTGAATGCTGTAATGAAAAGACCAGATTTCTGAAAAAATATACTAATTGAAGCTCCATTTAGAAAGTAATTTGTTAATTAAAAAATCATTACTTTATTTTGGAGCTGTATTTAAACACACTTAATCCTTCCTCCAAATATCTCCAAGTTACTGCGCTTGCTGTATCTCTGGTGCAGTACTGCTTACCCATAGCTTATGAAGCACAAGGGTAGAGGGTGGCAAAGCCAGGTTATGTGGGTCAGTTACAATTCTACACTGCAAAATTCTACAGAAGTGCATTTTGATTAAGACCGTAATTTCTAAAGTGCTTCCTTGTAGTTTGTGCAGTCCTTTTCTCTCATTCCCTGTAATGGGAAGAAAAGCTTTCAATTGCAGCCTGCAGTGACTGTTAAGCTGAAGTCCATATGAATATATTTTTATTCTGATGCCTAACTCTTCATCTGAGTAGGAAGAGCTGAAGCACTGAGAGCTGGAATTGATGCATTAGAATCTCTTGGAGACTGACTGAATTACTGTAGAAAGTGAAACTTATCAGTAATGTTAGCAATTCTAAATATGCAACTGTTTGGATGACAGATCTCCTTAGTAAAAACCAAACCCAGAAAAAATATCTCTATTTTGACAAAGAGGCTGTATTTTAGAAAACCACTTATTTTTAGTAATGCTGATATGGACTTGCAACTTTTTTTTTTCCCTTTTTTTTCTTAGTTCTGTAAATTATAACTGGTAATATTAAGTGAGCATATTCCTTGCATTATTAAAAGTATCTGTATTGGTAACAGCAGTCTCCAGCCTTTCCTTCAATGTAATAGTTTTCCTACTTTTCATAAAGGTCATTGAAGTAGGCACGTAGACTTTTGATTGCTTCAAAACGCTGCTAAAGTCAGAAATGGAAGTGGTGCTAGATCAAAGCTTACACACAGGAGAGAGCTTCGGTGCACAGCATCCAGTCGCAGAAGTAAAATGTCTTCATACTCTAATCTTCATATAAACCATCTCTAGAAATCATTTAATCCATTTCTCTGCTTTAAAAAAGATCAACTCGACTGCCTGTAAATATAAAGAAAGGTTAATAGTATTCCCTGCATAACTAACACTGAAAAATGAAATGTTCAATACTCTTCTTAACTAAATGCATACTGCTAGCTTTTTTATGATGAGTCAAAATTCTTATAGGCAGAAATCATGTTAAAAAACATGCAAGGAATATTTGATTTTTTGAGAGAAAATGTAGTCTGCTAAGAATCTGGAACACAAATAGATGGAATCTTAAAAGATAGTGGTAGTGTTGCTATTTTATTTCATGCAGTGAAAGAGATCCAGTAGATGAATAAGGTGATGATGCATGTTTCTCATTAATTTGATGCAAGATTTTTAATTTTCAGTGATCTGTTCTTATTTCTCATATAAGTTCTGAAAAAGTTACGTTATCAAACCTCCAAAAACTGGATATTTTTCTGTCTTCTCAAATTCTGTCTAGAAGTCTAATTGGAAACCTCATTCTTGTTCCACAAGAAGTACTTATGCAAATAAAATGCGTGCTTAACCTGGGCCCATGTAATTATTCAGCAGCCATGCTCCAAATTTGCTGTCTCTCTAGTGCTCAACAACAGCATTTCCAAATCCTAGCAAAGGAAGAGAACACTGTGTTTTTAATGAAGTGAGCTTGTTTTGCCACTGATTATTTTCATCCATTATTTTCACAAGAATGCTGTGATTGTTGCTGTAGCACAAAATTCTAATAAAATGTATTTCCATGTTAAACAAAACCAATATCAAAGTAATAACAAGCAGTGATCTTCAGTTTAGCATATTTTAACATAAAGCTGCATAGATTGAATTGCTAGGTCATAGGCTTTATTCTTCCTTTAAAGAAAGGGGTTGAAGACGTTTACGGGTATTTGGCTAAAAGACAGCTATATAAAAAGGAAAATGTTTGTCACTGTTCCTTTCTCCCCCCTCTATCAATTAAATTTCTATACTGTGCTCTCAGATTGGACAGCATACAGGTGTTGTAGTCTTCTCTATCTTCAGAGTTAGATCTATATGCATGCAGTAATCCAAAGAAAAATTATTTTAGTGTGTTTTTGGGTACTTGTACCATTTAGTTTAGTTATGATGAGACAGTTGATGAAGAGAGAAAATAAAAAAAAACTAAAACTAACCTGATGAGTTATATATACATCTTCAGAAGAATAGTGGATTGTAGTTAGAAAAGAAATGTGAAATTTCATATATAACAGAATTTCTGTGAGTGAAATATCTTGTCAAATGCAGGAACTTCAGAAGGTTTGTACTTTAAATACAGTACTTAAAATGAACTGAGTTGGGCCCAAGAGCAAGAGGGTAGGTAAATGTCCAAGAATTTTCCACTGAAATACTATTGCTTAAGAAACAGATATATTTTTTTTTAATTCATACGAGAAGGGGAGGATGTAGGGGAGGGGGAGACAGTTTCTATATTGATGCTGGTTATACAGTAAGATTTGTAGATTAATCCTTTTACCCATGTTGCAAATTCATGGGTAACTGCATTATGTGCCATCTGCTTAACTATTTAATGTCTGTTTAGCTGTTAAGTTAAACTTAGTCTTTGTGCATATATGTTTTTACTTTTTATTTATTCATTAAAATACTTCTAACAAATAATTAAGCTCTCTAGATAAAAAGTAGTAAATAAGCTTGAAAGTAGCAGAATTGTGTTTTTAATGAGATATATAAAAGCTTCATATTAATAACTTAGATTACTGTTTATTCCCTTTTTTGGTAGATTAAAGTATTTGTTTAAAACTCTATGTGTTAACTTGGACATGCAATTACTCTGTCCATTTCATACATCCATAGTTGAGAACACAATAAATTCTGAAGAACTGTTACTGCCTTCATACTGAATAAACTCTACTGAGTATTGAAAGTACTAGGTGAGTGTGGACATCATATTTAGGATTCAGAGGACTCAGCACTCTGTTTAGTCCAGATCAGAAGTGTAATTGTCAGGGTGGTTTGGGTTTGGTCAGGGTTTTTTCAGTTATGTTTTTGGTGTGCTTTGCCATTTTTTTGTGAAGGTGAGCTAGGTAAGCTGGAAGGAAAGCAAGTGTCAAGCAGAGGGCAAGTGTCAAGCAAGAGGGTGATTTGGAGAACATCTCTCCAAATCTCTCTCATTCTTCTCTCATTAGGAGAGACTTTGTGGGGAGTACTGATTCATTTAACTGAGCTTCAGAAAGAGATCTGAATTCCTCACCACCATGCTGGAAAGAGCAGTAACATTAAGAGCAGAGGGGAAAGGAATGAGGAGAAATTTGTAATTTGTCCAAGTTTTGGACATCAATGGTTTGAATACCTAGATTTAGTGAGATACAAGAGACGGTGGACTTACTTGAAAGTGCTAAAGCTGCAGATGAAGGTGGAGGTCTTAAAAAAAATCTGGAATTAAGACAGCTGAGTGAGGAAAATAAATACAGGAGAAAGAGTACTGAAGCTGGTAAACACCAGAGATAAACAGCCTCAGAAACCATACAACTTGTTCAGTAGTTAGTTTCACTAAACAGTGAAAGGCAAAGAAGTGATGTTTCATTTGTATTGCAGAATTTTGACTGGGGAAGACTACAAACCCTGCAGCAGAGGAATAGGGGTACATTGCACAGAGTTGCACCCGTTGCCACAGTGGCGAGCGAGAGCAAGCCTAGTGTATCCCATATATTGTAGCCAGGGAAGCAGTCACCACATGGCAGGGGACAGGACAGAAAAAGGAATACTAGGAAGTGCTATGCTCCAAACTCTTTTAAATCTTGGGCTTGCCAGATTTGTTGGCTGCCCCTACCATTATTTCTAATCAGGTGGGGGAATAAACGCATGAAATGGTGACAGCTGTGTGTTAAAAGTAACAAAACATTTTATTCAAAAGTCTTCATTTGAAAGCAGGCACAGTATTTCATTTAACAGATGGGAGCAATTTCTGTGAATCTTCACGTGCTTCCCAGAATGATTCCATTGTATCAATGTTGAAAGAAGAAATCTACCCAGAGAAGCAGTTTGAAGATTTCTTAAATCTTCTCCTATATTCACTGGATTAAGTTTTATACTTTTACATAGCATTTTGTGTGAAGTTGTGTCATGTCTTGATCATAAGGCTATGATTTCATGTGTGGATTTTTCATTTACTTTGCACATGAGTTTTATAGATCCCTCTTTTATTGAATATGAAAAAGAAAATTATAAAGGTTATTTTGAATGCCATAAGAAATTTGAAGACATCTTGAGAAAAGAGAAATCAATTTAATTTTACAATTGTGGGGAATTGGGTCATTTAAATTTACTGAATTGGGGGGAATTGGGTCATTGGAAGTTTTTCTTGCCCATAAAGAAGATGAAAAGTCAATAAAAAATGTTAATCTGAATTTAAGATTAACTAGTGAAGTATATAGAAATACAAAATTTAGGCAGCACCAAAGGTTAAGCTTAAGGACTGATCAGAGGCTTAAAGATGCATCTTTCTTCCACAGCATTTTCTTCTGAGCAGGTGGTTTCCAAAGGACTTACTGAAATTAGTATTACATTATTGAGTTGTTTCCTGCCAATTTGAGTTTATGGATGTTAACTTTTATTTAAAGTCCTAGGTAAACTTCATTGTCTAATATTTTTAAACAATTATGAAATGGCTTCATAAGCCTTCACTGTTACACAATTACATGCTTTGTATGACAGTTTAGATAATAAATATTTGTTGAAATACTGTACATATTGGAAAACAGAGCTTTCCATTCTTTGCTGTAACTCCCATATTCTCCTTCCTCATTCTTTTGAACAATGGTGTCTTTAAATAGAGGTAAGTTTAAGTTCAATGCAAATAAATTCTTCAGAGTTGATGTTCTTATGATTTGTTTATATTAAATTTGTGATACATGTTTCTGTTTTAATGCTTCAGTGTAGTTTAATATCTTTGCCTCTATTTTGGCAATTGAAAGGGTCTTGAACAGTAATAATGTTCTTAGATTCATATAATGTGCTGAATTTGAAATGGCCTGTCAAGATTATTGATTCCAGCTCCTGGCCCTGCACAGGACATCTGCAAGAGTTACACCATGTGCTGAGAGCATTGTCCAAATGCTTCTGGAACTCCGTTAAGCTGGTGTTGTGACCCCTGCCCTGGGCACCCTGTTCCAGTGCCCAAACAACCTCCCCTGTCACAGCTTCAGTCCTGAAGGTCCTGTCCCTGGGCACCTCAGAGGAGAGGTCAGTGCCTGCCCCTCCTCTTCCCCTCATGTGGAAGCTGTGACTGCAGTGAGCTCTGTCCTCAGACTCCTCCAGGCTGAACAGACCAAGTGACCTCAGCTGCTCCTCATTCAGCTCCCCCTCAAGGCCCTTCATCGTCCTTGTGGCCCTCCTTTGGACACTTTCTGATAGCTGAATGTCTTTCTTATATTGTGGTTGAACATTGTCTACTTGTTCCTATACTGTAATGCCAGGCTGTATACTGACAGACTCAGAGAGTCAGGGCTGTTCAGCCTGNCTTCTGGAACTCCGTTAAGCTGGTGTTGTGACCCCTGCCCTGGGCACCCTGTTCCAGTGCCCAAACAACCTCCCCTGTCACAGCTTCAGTCCTGAAGGTCCTGTCCCTGGGCACCTCAGAGGAGAGGTCAGTGCCTGCCCCTCCTCTTCCCCTCATGTGGAAGCTGTGACTGCAGTGAGCTCTGTCCTCAGACTCCTCCAGGCTGAACAGACCAAGTGACCTCAGCTGCTCCTCATTCAGCTCCCCCTCAAGGCCCTTCATCGTCCTTGTGGCCCTCCTTTGGACACTTTCTGATAGCTGAATGTCTTTCTTATATTGTGGTTGAACATTGTCTACTTGTTCCTATACTGTAATGCCAGGCTGTATACTGACAGACTCAGAGAGTCAGGGCTGTTCAGCCTGCAAAAGAGAGGGTTCTGCAGGGATCTTATAGCAGCCTTTCAATACCTGAACAGGGCTTGGAGGAAGGCTGGAGAGGGATTTTTCATAAGGGCATGTAGTGATTAAACAAGAAGAATGACTTTAAACTGAAACAGGGAATTCTTAGAGTAGATATGAGGGAGAAATTCCTTACTGTGAGCATGGTGAGACACTGCAGGAACTGGTTGCCCAGAGAAGTTGTGGATGCCCCATCCCTGGGAGTGTTTAATGCCAAATTGGATGGAGCTTTGAGCAATCTGTCTTAGTGGGAGGTGTTCCTGCCTATTGCAGGGGAGTTGGAACTTGATGTTTAAGGTCCCTTCCAACCCAAACTGTTCTATAGTTCTGTTAATGTGTAATGCATCATGACTCACCTAAACATTCCTTTAAAGTGGTGAGCAAACCACAGTTCAGCCATATCTAATTAAATATCAAGGAGTTGGACTATAAGGAAAATACAAATATCTTCTGTTTTGAACCGTGAATCAATGCATGCAGGTGATCAGAACAACCAAAATCCACAGTTGAAATGCAAAGAATCAATGTACTCAATGACTTTGCTAGGTGTAGGAGCCTGGAACAAGGCTGGGCAGCAGACACAGAATGAGGAGGGCACAGGCACCGTCAGGCTCAGCCCAATCCTGGCGGGCAGCAGGGCTGCTGCTGTGCCCGTTTATGCAGGGCCTGAGCACACACAGTTCAGCACCATGCTGTGATCTTCCTGTGCTTATTATGGTCTCTGCTTTGATCTCTCTCCCAACGGGGAGCTCGAGCATGTCTGGGGTAGGGCCTACAAGTCTCTGTAAACACCTACGTTATCTCTACACAGAAATCCTACTTCTCCAAAAAGAGGACAAATAGCAGTAGGTCTAACATGTGGTTTCCTACATTGTTTATTCTCCAGACCTTGGCATTCCCAGCTTGAGCAAACCCACCATCTTCCTTGCCATTCTTTGCCTTTTAACCCTTTCCTCTTTACGCAAACCGAACTTACATCACTTTTTGAGTGTTTTCATAACTGTTTTCACATTGAATCACATAATAAAGCATCTCTGACTCTACTTTTCGTAATTCCTTCCACTCTTCTCCCCCATTCAAGGTCACATGCCAACTCTTGGGAATCACACTGGGCAGATCTACTTGTAGCTCTGTGGGTGAAATTGGTGTAATCTACTAAAAACACAGGATTTCTCTGAAATCCTGTTCAGTTTTGAGCTGTGAATTGAAACTAAGCCATTTTCAAAAGGAAAAAATTGTGAAGGCACTCTCCTTGGATAAAAGAGAAGACTACATTCTCCTTTGGTTACATAGCAGCCATACTTGGCAAGGGCTATGCATTAGCCTTCAGAAAAACTACAGCAGCAGGATGAAAATGTTGCAGGCATTTTAATTTATTTTTCAAGGTGCTATGTTTCTAATTAAAAGCCTTTTCAAGGACAGAAACTCAGTTACTTCTTATGATAAAATATATCAGGTATCTATTCACTTCACAATATAGGGTGTATAAAATAAAGAGTAAACGAAATATAATCCCAAAACATCACCCATTCATATTTTTTATCCTGTTTTAAAAATCCTCAATATAATGTATACAGAGATACTGTGCATATTTATATGTACACAGAGAGTGGCTGAAATTTGTGCTTTATTCTACTTTATGAAATACAGTCTAATTGCAAGATTGCATTTTTTTAAGCTTCTTATTTGTAAATGTGAAGAATTCTTCAGTCATCTGTTTACTGCCGAATTGCTGATACAGGAGCCTCATCTCTGCCTGATGGACTGTACTAGTTAATAAGTGCTTTTCAGCTCAGCAAATGTATGCACAGGTGTGTGCATGCATTCACTCTCCAACTGTTTAACTTGTTTGACATTAAGTATATCGGAAAAACTTTATCGTGGTTCTCTCAGTAGAATAAGAAAATCCTGAGCAGGTGCCAGTCCTTTAGGTGGGGGTGCTGGGGAAGGGACATGGAAAGTTTTACAGGCATGCCTGATCTTGCTTTTGACATACAGGCACAGTAGGTAGCTGTCTTTCTTCATCCCCTTCGCTCTGAGCCAGCCAGAGCCATCTGATTAATCTGCTCACCCTTAGCTAATTGCTGTACTGAGGAGCTGTGTTCAGCGAGATGTGATCTTGACCAAATCCATAAATGGATAAACGGGCTCCATAGGGATTCTTGGCAGTGGCAGGCCCTTGCCTTTTTTAAATGTGTGGCACAGAAAGCAGTTTAATTCTATGATAAACCACCCTCACAGTTAGGAATTAAAACACTTAGTAGCACTAAGTGCTGCATACACGTGAATGTCTGTACACAGACAAAGTAATAGTCTCTTTTCATCTCTTTTTCTCTTCCTCCCCATCTCAAATATAACTAAAATTTTTCATACACTACTTGGAACAATACGAAGCATTTAAGAAATAATAGCAAAAACAGTAAACAATATATGTTCCTCTGAGATACCTTATTTAGGTATGTCATAAAATTTTTTATCATTCTCTTATGTTCTCCCTTAGGGCTAGTGGCCCTTCTGAGTATCTGAGAAAACAATAAAGAAAATCACTTTTCTATAAGCTTAGCAAACATCTAGAGAAGTCTGTTAGCAACCTAATGAAATTATAGAAATCAGCAGAGCACAGAAACCTCCAATTTTATCAGTGTTATGTACTGAGGTTGACAGCACTAAAGGATTTCTGCAGGATATAAATACATAGCTAAAAGGCACCATTATTTGCTTTTAAAATAACCAAACCACAAAAATATAAGGCACAAGCTTTAAAATGCTGGAGAAAATAATAGACTGTACAAATTCTCTACTTCTTTGTGTCTGGTTTCAGCTATATTAGAGTTAGTTTTCTTCTTAGTAGCTACAGTGCTGTGGTTTGGATTTAGCATGAGAATAACGTTGTTAGCACACTGAGGTTTCCATTGCTCCTCAGTAGTGCCTACCTTAAGGCAAGGGCTTTTCAGCTTCCTGTGCTCTGCCAGCCAGCAGGTGCACTAGAAGCTGGTAGCATCTGCTCAGCCAGGACAGCTGACCCAAACTGGCCAATTTTGGGCCATGTTATACCATACCATGAAAGTCATACACAATGTATAATCCAGGGGGAGTTTATCATAAGAGAGGAGCAGACACTGCTGGGGGATGGATTTCGGTAATGGTGTGTGCTGAGCAATTTGCACTTCTTTGTGCATTTCTTCTCTCTCTTGGGTTTTATTCCTCTCTCTTTCTCTCTCACCTTCTCCTTTCCGTTGCTGTTGTTATTGTTGTTGGTTTTATTAATTAATTTTTTTTTTTTTTTACATCATTGCAGTTATTAAATTGTTCTTATCTAAACCCTTGAGGTTTTAATTTTTTTTCCTAATTCTCCTCCCCATCACACCATGGAGGGGCTGGGAAGATGTACTTGATTGTCACCTGGGGTTAAGTCACAACACAACAATTCCTTATTTTCTGGTCCATCATGCAACCTGACTTCAGTTACACAGTTATGGTAGGTAGTTTAGTTTATAAAGATGCTTAAAAATTTGACTTAGCTCATCTGCTTCTTATACTGCTTGAAACCTAAAACTCTGACAGCTTCATGTTGTCACGTTATAGATACAATCAAAATGCTTCTATTGATTTAATTTTTAAGTTAATAGTTAGACTGTTCGAACAGTATTTGAATAGGTAGTACAATAGAAGTTTCAGTTGATCTACAGAGACAAAAAAGGTATCTTAATAAATTTTACAGTAATAATAGAGTCCATTTTGAAAGTTGTGGGTTTTTAGTTTAAAATATTACATAAGGAAGAATTACTTTTATAGTTTGTATATTTTGGTAAAATAACTTTAAATATTTTATGTATTCATAGTGAAGGATAATCAAACTTAGCATCACATACATACATTGAGTCATTAAGGTGGAATCTGTGTAGTTGAGTTTTGGAACATGGTAATTAGACACCAAAATTTATTCTAAGTCAGAAATAAAGAAAAAGAATTTAAAAGATGTGGAGTTTATAAGTGTACAAATTAATCTGTGCATAACAAGGAATTTGGAAATTGGGAGTTATCAGAACTAGGCAATACCAGGTGTTAGTACACTTTGGTTTTTTTATAAATCTGTCTAATTTTCCTGTTTGCTTCCCCTTCCTTGCTGTTGTTCTTTTTGTCTTTGCTGCTTTTCCCAAATATTTCTAAGGAAAATGTATCAGCGTGCATTATACAGATGAGTGTAAATTACAACTTGGTTTTAACTCTGCACCTGTTGGAAATATACTGCACAATTGCCTAACACATGTTCCTCTGCTGCCTATGTACTTGCAGCACTCAACTTTTCATTGTTCCACAGTCAGAACTGTGTGTTGACAGAATTGTTCGCTTTTCTATACTAGTAGCACTTGAAAAAGCCACTTCTTAACAGGGATCTCTGTGATCCACCATCAGTTTTCAGCTGGTTTATTCTTCTTCCCAGCCACTCATATATCATTTCAGGAGTGTTTTCTCTTCAGCTTAAATACTGTATCATGTTTGACTTCTCTTTTTCATTTCCTTTAGTACTGCTTTTTTCATGTGACCCCCAAAATTACTTCTGTTATGCTATGGCCACCCTGCCCTTTGCTATAATTTTTTATGTGCAGCCTGAAACAAGTCTATGGTGATTGATAGGCTTCAGGTGCTTCCAGCTCCTTCTCCCGCCAGGTATATAGGGGCTGTTCCTTCACCTTGCCAAGTGGCCAAGTTTGTGGACAAGTGTTCCTTTTCTTTGGAAAAACTTGGATGCTGCTGCCTCACCAGCAAGTTTTGAGAGGGCTGACCTTGTTAGCAGAAGGAGGTCAGATACCTTTGGTGACAGACAGTGGCAATGGCTAGCAGTGTTTCCAGAGCTGACTGATGCTGGGATGCTCCTGGGGCTGCACATCCCCCAGTCCATTGGCCTTCCCTGCAGCAGATCTCTGACAGAAGTGTGTACAGCCTGCTGATAGGTGTTCTGTTGGAGGAAACAAGCGGCCTCATAGTTGAGTTGCAGTTTCTTTCACAAGCTAATCTAATAGTATTATGTATTATGTTGGATTAGTGTAGTTTTAAAAAGGGAAGTAGTCAAACAAATAGTAAAAGCAGCTGAATCTCAGTACATTAGGTTTTCAGAGGTGTCTACTGAATATCAAATTTTTAAGTAGGAGAAAAATGCCTACATGTCAGAAACATACCAAGGCATCTTATGACTCTGATGGCAAATTAATGCCTTTTACTTACTCCTATTTCTGGGTCCCATTAAACTTTGGAATGCCATCTTCAGAAGATGGCATGGAAAATTGTCCCATTCTTGACCTGTTGTGATAAAAAATTGGTCCCTGGGGGTTGCTTGAACTAACTCTCTGTCTAGCTTGGAATTCTTTCACTGGGTTCTTGGGGCAAGAGTTTTACTCCTTACAGAATGAACTAGCTGGGAAGAGCTGATGCAGATGGCTGGGAGTGGGAAGAAATGCAGGGTGTCTGCCACCCCTAATCAGTGTCACCATCCTTGTGGAAAAACAAAAGTAGTTTTTTGTGTTTTCCCTTTGATTCTAAATCAAATTTCTCTGTACTTAAAACTTCCCTTAAATCTTGCAAATGAGTAGTTGTTTTGTGATCCCACTAAGCAAGGATCAATAAAGGTTGACATAGAGTGGCCTTACTGGTGCTTCCATCCCCTATCTCCATAACTTTTTCTTATACATATATTTATTGTGAAGGGCAGTGTGTCTCATGATGTAAAAAGAATGCAGAAATGTCATGATTAGGTACTTGTTCTGAAACGAGTCTAAAAAATCACTGGATGTGGACATATGCCAAGTGTCCCACAAAGATTAGGTTTAGGGTAATAATTAAGGGCTGGTTGAGTTAAGGACTACAAGATCACAAAAAAAATTACTATTACTAGCAGAAGTATTTGTTCTTACATCAAGCTGTCATCCTGCCTTCCTCTTTAACCTGATTCTGCTGTGTAGAAAAAGAATTATGTCAGATACTTTATGAAGTGTGAATTTTTGGTTTATTTTGGGGAGGGAGAGCAGGGTGGTTAGTGTAATTTTCTTCTAAAAAGGCAGTCATTTTTTGACTCTATGCACTTCAAATCAAAACTACAAAAGCAAGGGAACTTAAAAAACTAAAGGACTTTTCTGGCTTTGAAGAATTCTGTATGAATGAACACTGAATCTGAAAATTTCAGATCTGTGGGAAGATTTTACTGGATATTCCATGAGTGTTAGTCCATGCAAAGCTGATTTATATCAGCTTGTCACTGCAGTTCTACAAGGGGAAGCCTAGTAAATACCTTCTGATTTACACATCTATGCTTTTAAAACAGGTGTTTAGAGAGAGTTGTAAAATGTTGTGGCTTAGGGATCACAGGCATGAAACAGCCCCTTTGATTGCAGCTTAACTGTGATCTGTGTGTACAGCGTTTAATAACAAACAGCTAATTGTGCAGTTGTGTGCTGAATAAATACCACAGCAGCAACAATAAGAAGGTTATTTGGTGGATAACTGGCACTTACTCAGGATACTTGTTAGTTGATAACTTTCTTACAGTCTTGAGCAGTGTCAAAGATTTTTGGAGCTTCACCGCCTATAAACCGTGCATGAGATCAATCTTTAAAGTAATGTGTTTTAAACAATGTATTTTACTTCTGATAACACTTCTATATTGAATAGTGATAGATCAGGGCATCCTTCCAACAGGTTGTTGTGGACGGAGAAAATAATAAAATATATATGACATATCTCAGATGAGAGGAGATCTACTTGTCTTATGTAGCCCCCTTTGTTCCAGGAGGTCAACTTCATGCTGTGACGTCACAGTTGAACCATTGCCAAAATAAGATTAAACAGTCTTAACCTTAAAGGCATCAGAAGCATGAAACGGCTTTGGGGAATGACGTAATTCAGATATGAATAATACTATGTAAAAATCATCATGTCAGTAAAACACAGACAACTCTTAATCCCCAAAAACTTTTATAATTAAATCTTCTTGGATATCGGAATATGTCTGTGTGGTTCAGATTTATATTTTTCCTTTTTTCATCCTGAGCTGATGTTAGATGTAATTTTGATTTTAATATTATATTTTGGAGGTTGTTGTTTCTGGGTTTGTTTCATTTGCGTTGTAGGGATTGGGTAGGGATTGTGAGGAGTGGGAATGTGTGTTTCTTTTTGTTTGTTTGTTGTGTTGATTTTCCATGGGGAAGCAGTAGCTTTTGCTAAACTTACAGGCTGAGCGATACAATAAGACAGATGTTAGCCATGCAGCATTCAAGCCTATGGATGAATCATAAGCAGAAATATTTTTCTTCTTCTGTCAGTCAGTTTAGACTTCTAGCCAGAAACTCAGCCAGGTGGTCAAAAGACAAACAGCAGCTTTTGACTTCCTTGTGATCCATGAGCTTGAGTATCTGTTTGGAATTGTGATGATGTCTGCATCTGTCTACTACTCCACTTTGTTGTTTCTCTGAAACTGTGAATTTTCTGCAAAACTGACTGTTTTTTAAATAAAGCTTTGTATCTCTGTGGAGATGTACATGCTGTGGGGGAGAGTGTGAGACAATCGCTTGCTTTTCTCCCTGGAAGCAAGAGCTCCAAAGGCTGTGTTTTCAATTCAGCAGAGCAAATACCTCTGCACTGGCAGTGCAGATTGCTGAGACTGTGGAGATTAAACTCAGTTTTTGTGGAATTGGACAGAACCAGGCAGAGAAGGCTGATGACCTTAGGACTCCTTGCCTAGCTCTCTGCTGCTGGTTTAGGATTACACAAGTATTCCAGCGGTCTGTTCTTTTCCTTTCAGTCATGCATGAATGTCTTACATGTCAAAAGGCATCTCTGATAGCACTAGCAGGCCATGTCTGGGCAAGTGAAGCAGTGTTCCATCCTGTGTGTGATAGGGAAGAGGATGTGATGTGGTCTGAAGTTTGTAATAATAGTGTGGGGGTCCCTGTATAGCAAATCTAATCCTTGAAAACTCTGTGCAGAATTGCAGGTGGGTGGAATTTAAGGCAAAGTTATTTTTCATGCAACATAACATCTTCTCACAGGTCCATGAATTGATTTCATTAAACAATGAAGAATGAAACTTGAATGGTGATCATAATGCTGAAATAAACCTAAACCTCAACTTAAGACTGTTTAGTTAAGACTTCTCTCAAAGTTTACTTCCCTCACTAACCATGGATGCAGTCAAAGATTTCCCAGATGGTGGTGACTACTCTAGAGTGTCTTTCTAAGAGCTCACATGAGAGGTCCTGTCTTTGCCCTGCCCTTCTACAAGTGACAGTCATTTGCTCAACTTTGAACTGCAAGTCCCAGTTCAAGACAATGTGTTACTCAGGGTACTGTGTGGGGTCAGCACAGTAATGGTGGCATGAAATGTGTAGCTCTGAGTGCTATATGGCTGTTCAAGTAGTCAAACCTATTAGGGCTAGCTCTGATTTAATTGCTGTTCTGCTTTAGAGAACAGCTCTTCTTCAACTTAACAGGGCAGGCTAACTTCAAAAAGTGTTCTCTTTAGTATTACATCATTCTGTAATGTTATGATTCCTTCATATGGTTAAAAAAAGCAGGGACAGATTTCATGAGAATCCTCAACAAGAGATTAGGGAAATTTAGAAGAAAAATCAGTTGTAGAAATCCTGTTCTTTCTTTAAGTCAACATTAGACTCCTGGAGGTTTCTGATTTAGATCAGTGTGAACATCTAGCAATAGGCTTGTACACCAATGATAGTGTGTTTGAGTCAGCAGCTTCGTCAAGTTTTGTCTGGTTTGTAATACAAACACAGATTTTGTTTCTCAACACCTTGGTACTTTCTCATTTTCAAACTTGTACTTAACAAGATGATACAGAAATTGTAATTCTTGATACTACTGTGTTTAGTCAGTGCTTTAAAAATCCAAAGCAACGTCATGAAACCCAGTTTTATTTTAAAAACTTTTTAAAAAACAAACTTGAGGATAGAATAAAGTGACTATTGACAAATCAAGTAAATTGTAAGAAACTATGAATTGTCCCAACTGCAAAACAAAGAAAAAATATTCAACAAGCATATGGGAGGATAAATCCAGAAATCATTACCTTCGCCCAGTAATCCTCAGTGCACATATTTGTCAAAAACCCAGTAGTCCTCACTGATAGGGTGTTACCTTTTACTTATTGATGTGCTGAAATGTGTACATTTGTGTGATATAAAAGCCATATCTCTAATAACCTTTCCTGCCTCTTCTAGGTTTTCCCCGAGAGTTATTCTAGATGGTATAAAACCCAGTAATATCCTTAGGTCAGGCAGAGTCAAAAGTTGATTTCCCCCATCACAGTAAACAGGCTACTCTTAACTCTAAATTTTCTTGAACTGAGCACTCATCATCTCTCTCTTTTTTTTTTT
>VZTB01017339.1:65107-100004 GCA_013397245.1 Thryothorus ludovicianus
TTAGTGGGCAGTTTGCCGTAGTGAAAAAATGCCGCGAGAAAAGCACTGGTCAGCAGTTTGCAGCAAAATTCATCAAGAAAAGGAGAACGAAATCCAGCCGTCGTGGAGTAAGCCGGGAAGATATCGAGCGAGAAGTTGGCATACTAAAAGAGATCCGGCATCCTAATGTGATTACACTTCATGATGTCTTTGAGAACAAAACAGATGTCATTCTTATTCTGGAGCTGTAAGTAACTCTAGAGACCCATGGACAAGTAGGAGAATATTTGTTTCTTTGGTTTTTAAAAACAGACACTTTGAGAATTGCAATGGTTTAATAGATGTTCCTTATCACCCCAAAAGAAAATAGATAATAGCCTTCATTGCTAAGTCAGTGTTACATCTTCCTGATTTCTATGCATATTTTTTCACTCTGAATGCACTACAAAGTTTTTCAAAAATCAGCATATTTAGGACTTCTTTTCTCTGTTTTTTACTTTAATCACTGTTGATATTATGGATCCAGAAGAATAGCCTGAAACTAAATAAACCGATGTGAAGATCAGAGCACAGGAAAATAGAGATTCTGTGTTTTGTGTTGGTATAATGTAGCCTCAGTGAATGCTTTTTCTCATTTTCTAACCCACATAAAACAGAACAGAATTTTCCCAGTTCTCTCTTATTGAAATGAGAAGTGAACTTTCACACTGTTTCATCCTGGTTTAGTTCCCAATTTTTTTCCAATGTCGTTGCTAATAGATTGAGGTGAATATGTCAGCAGAGACTACTTCTGCATTTTTTCAAGTTTGGCTTCCAGTTCCTCAAAGTAGGAGTTAAGCGTCAGTCACCTGCTAAGAGTTTGTGTGTGCCTGCTGCTGGAATGTGCATATCTTTATACAGATGGCATGCCTTGCACTTTATTATTGCCATACATGCTCAGTATCAGTTAATCATGCTTTAGAGTAAGAATTTCATCGAAGCAGAAGTACCAGAATCTTGGGCAGCACTTGTATCTTTTTCTTAGATGTTCCTGTGATTTTTCTAATGTAGATTTTGTCTTCCTGTTTACTAGCTTTGATAAATGGTATTTCCACTTTATGGAGATACTAGATTGTGGCAGGGTTTCAGTAACATGTAGATTTACCATAAAGTTTTAAAAGGAAAACTGAGAAGTAGCTTTTGGAGTTCCATTTTTTCTATGATGTATATATGCATGATACTATTTTGTTATGTTTCTGCAAACATATTTTTACACTTCTAGTCCAGCAATATTATAACAGTAATAGTTAGAGTCTGGCTTGGTTTTTTTGTTCCGGTTATACACTTGTGTTAGTTTGCCAAATTTGGATAATTTAAGCAGACATTTTTTTCCAGACTAAGTTATCACCCTGTATAAAGTAAAAATTCCCTATATTCTTACTATTTCTGGGTTTTGTTCAGAATTCTTTGAAGTGTGACGTGAATATGCAGGAAAATTATTGTGATGCTTCTTCCTCTCCCTACTTGTTCTCATGTTCCCTCTCGTGTACTCTTGCTCTGTAATCTTACTCTCGGAGCATTGTTGCTTCTGCAGCTCCTTCTGTTCTGAAATCTGTCCTGATGAAATCAGGCCAGTGTCTGTACTTGAAAGCTGTGAGGGAGACTTGGTAATAGCAATGGTAGGAGAAATGGGACTGCTCCACCCACCCTCACTTCACACGTGGAATAGGAGCTTTTCTGGCAGCAAAGCTGCTGAGTGTGTGTCAGTGTGGACCCACTACTGTCCATTGAGCAGAAGAATGACAATCTCCTTATTTCATAAGCTTGATGGTATGAAGCTCAGCAAATTATTTGCACTGCAATTTAGGCAATTGTTTTGCGAGTTGAACAATCCCTATGTAATTTCAATCGGAGTTTGGAGTTTTTTTTATTTTTCCAAACTGCTTTGTGAGTCTTTCAAGTTGAAGAAGTGCTGTTTTGGATATCACAAAGATAATGCATTTATTTATTTATACAGTCAAAGAGGAAAAGATGACATTAGCAATCCCTTTGTAAACTTGAATATGCTAACTGCTACAAAGTTTTGTAGCTCTCGAAATCACCGTGATGTTATATAAAGCCATTGAATAGACAGGATTGCCATTTTAATCGGATGCTTAGACATTAAATATGTGCTCCTTTTTCTCTAATGTTCTAATATTCGCATTTTGCCTAGAGACCTACCCTCTTGACAGTCTTTGTTCTTATAGAGCAGTTTAATATGAACAGAAATAAAGCTGAAGTCTCATCAAATGACCTGTTTTGCTATCCTCAGAATCTACCCTCAGTGTTCATTTTCCACTCTGATTAGAACATAGTTTATTTCCTGGCACTTATGTTCTGTTCTGACACACAGTAATGAGGCAGTTGTACCACACAGAGACACAATTTTGTATAACTGGGCAACTGCAGCTGCCCTCTTGTTGCCGTATGTCAACATGCACCCAGGGCAACAGGGTGTATGGCCCATTCACTATTGATTTTTATTTTCTACTTCAACAAGAGGTTTGCTACATTGCATACAGTCTCCTAAACATTTTTCTGCCTTACTAATTGGCAGTTTCTCAGAGGTGACCAATTGACCCGACAAGGGGGAATGGCATCAGACTGAAAGATGGTGCACTCAGATTGGATAGGATAGGAAGAGATTCTTAACTGTGAGGGTGGTGAAGCACTGGAATAGGATGCCCAGAGAAGTTCTGGATCTCCATTTCTGGAAGTGCTCAAGGCCAGGTTGAATGGGACTCTGAGCAGCTTGGTCTAGTGGGAGGTGCCCCTGCCCATGGCAGGGCATTGGAACTTGATGATTTTTCAGGTCCCTTCCAACACAAACCATTCTCTGATTCTATTCAAGGTCATGATTTATATGCAGGAATATGTGGGTGGTTAATTAATATTGGTTAATTATTGCAGTGGGCAAATAGGTCCTCACAGCACTGAATACAAAACAGAGCTACTTTATCCACATAGATGTTTGGAAGGTTTTTTTTAGAACTACCTTGTATCAGGAAACTGGTTTTTTTTTATCAAAAAACCCAAGTTCTGTGAAATATTTAATTTATGGAACTTTTAAAACTAAATCCTTCCTCAAAAGAATCAGTAGCCATACACAAGCCTGAGCTATCCTTGAAGAACCTTAATTTATTGCAATCTTTTGGTATATTTAGAGCATGCAGAAGTATTTTCATACCCTAGGTCTCAGGGACAAGTGTCTCCTTTCTTGACTTGAAAATAACCTTTTAAATTTCCACTCTCTGGGCTCTTTCATCATCTTGAAAGAAATGTTATGCATATTACATACAAACTGGAAGCCACTGTCTTTTCCTCATCTAACTTGAAACCTTAATAGTTGTTTTTTTTTTGCTTTTATCACAAAAATAATTGAATTAGTCAGAATTTCATAATATGTTTTTCTATCCAGCTGCAGCAATTAGAGTCTATTATATGTTAGCAGTACTTAGCTATTTCTAGTGAGCTCTGCTGAAGCCATCATTTTTTTCAGACTTCACAGACTAGAAATCACAGATGTCTCTGCACAGTGATAATTATTTTCTTTCCTCAAGCATGTTTTGCACCTACTTGGTTCCCCTTTTTCTGGCCTTGGATGCATAATTTCTCTCTTCCATTTTATTTTCTCTTCCACTTTATTATATCTTTATTTAGACTGCAGACATAAAATATGCTCAGTTTGTGGTTCTTTGTGAAGCCTTGGTTATGGTTTCTTGCTGCAACACATAAGAGAAATATTTTCATCTTATATTGTATTGTAATTCCGTAGAATTCATGAAAGCAATGCAAGTGGCCTCTTTTTTTTTAAAATTACTTAATAGCAATACCTGACTCCTTTTACTTGGAAGCTATGGATGGATTTAGGTATTCATACTTTTCTCTGAAAAAAAAAAAAAACAAAAACTGAAAAAAATCATTTCTGGATTTGAAATCTTAATTTAAGAAGGTTAGATTTTGTAGCATGGTTCTGAGTAGTGTTTATCTCTTTAATAAATTTTTAAAAAAGAGAAAGCTTTGAAAGCTTTTGTGCATTAAATGCTAGGATTTATGCTTCATTTGTAAACATAAACTTTCTTTTCAACTTAGTCCTGTGCACCACACTGTCTTTGATTTTCTACTTCATTGGTAGTTTCTTATTATTAATCAAATCATAACAGTGCAAGGAGAAGATGATATGACCTTTGTAAAAATTATGACAACTTCATTAGTTGATTATTGAAGAGTAAATAAGTGCAAATAACTGTGAACTCTTTAAATTCATCTTCTATCTTATTTGGGCTTTAATTTAACATTTTACAGTTATGCTCAGGAAGTGAGTTATAGCCTGTCTTCCAGAGAAACTTGGAGTCTTCACAGGGTTTCTTTAATTTTCAGTTGTCTTCTGGTAGAAATACCTCAGAGATTTTTTTTAATTTTACCCATAAGTAAATAAGAACGTTATTCTCCAGAGGCTTTGCACTGAAATTTGAGAGGAGGATTAAATATTTTGTGCTTCAGGGATTAACAGGCGGTTAGCAAACCCTGTGACACTAATTTGTAGATCTTGGCCATCTTTGGATTTCAAAATCCTAAATTCCAGGCTCCCAGGTAGATGCACTGAGAATATGTAGACAGGCTGGAGCAAAGACTTGGCAGGGATGACAGGACAGGCTCTGGAGCTGGTGAGCACGTCTCAATGGGAGAATTTGTTTCTGTGTGCTGCAGTGCCTGAGCAAAATCACTGCCCCTCTTGTTTGCTAAACCTGAGTGCTCCTCGTATATTGAATTTGAATGTTGTAGATGAGATTGAAATACTAAGGCACTCTGCTGGGACAAGGTAACCACCTGCTGTATCCAGATTCTGGGCACTTCAGGAACTTCAGTGATGAAAACCTAGATACCACTGGTGTGTGAGTGCAGGAAAGATTCACAAGAGTGTTCAGGCCCCCTCCCGCCCCCCTGCTTAGTGGGACTTCACTGCTTGAATTATAGTGCAGGTTTTGGTGCATGTGTTCTGGCTGGCCATTGAGGCCAGTGCTTCTTATTCAGTATAAATGAAGAATTTAGGCACACTGAAGAGAGGATTTCATGACAGTTGAACTCTAATTAAAGCTGGACAAATGAAAATGAAAAGGTGTGGTGATGTTGGAACATGTCTTCATTTTTCTGGTAGCTAGATAAAGAAACATTGAAGTGCAGTGTTGTTCAGCCAGTGGGTAATTTAATGAGCTAGCAGCCCTGTTCTGCTGTTTCAAAATGTTTGGTACACATTGTACTTCTGAGGAGTGGGTTGGTAACTGCACAATTCATAAAGGCGGTGAAATGAAGACTATGTAACCCCCTTATTCTTACACAAAACAGAAGTAATTATGTATGAGTCTAGTCTTGGGCTGACAACTGCATGACTGGCTGTCATACAAGACACATTTGACCACAGAATTCCTAGGGAGAATGTTTCTTATACAAGTTGACAAAAGATATGTTTAGACTAGAGAAGAATTCAGATAATTTATCAAATTGCATCTGTTTTAAAACTGGAATAAATTGATGGCATGCTTCTTTAGCTTAGTTTATATTGATTTGAAATCTGAGCAAGATAAATGTTTGTTCAAGGGGTTTGGTCTAGGTTTTAGGGTTCATTTGTAGATTTTAAAATTCATTATAAATCCTTAGATAATCATTAATTATCATTTAGGTTCTATTACATAATGAGCAATGTGATCGTAGCATATGACTGAGTCATTACGAGGTGACCACGCTGACTTTGAAGGTTAATTGATTCTAAGTTCCCTGAGTACATTCCCATAATGACTTCCTCTGAGATCTGGTGATAGTTCTGTTTCATAGTTAAGAAAGCCTGGCAACTTGCAAAAGCACTATCCAGAAATCCTTTTTCCATGGGCGTGATATTTTTTATTTCCCAGAGGGAGGTGTGTGGGTTGCGATCACATCTGTCAACCTTCCTTTGGGAAGGCTGGAAAATGCTTTTACCACTATTGCATTTTATGAGAAAGAATACAGTCAGCTGAAAGCTTTAATTTACTTCTCTAATTTCAGGAAAGCTAGCACTTCTGCCTCGAAGTATCAGGGAAATAACACACACCAGCTTGGCTCTTAGTAAAACATTTATACAAAATACTTCTTAAAACATGCACTCTGCTACTTTAAAGCAAAATAAAAAGTCATGTTATAATGATGAAATAGATTTACTAAACTTTTTTATTTTCTGTGTTATGACATGGTCAGTATTACATTAGAATTAGGTGGAATTAAGATGTGACTGCCACAGAGCACAAATTCTTATTTAATTGAGCATGATAGTTGGACAACATATTATGACTGCAAAATAATGACCTAATTTAAATGTAAACAGAAAGGTTTCATAGAGAAACATTAATGAATTAATGGTTTAGAGGAAAACAGTATGTGAAGATGAACATAGAAGTTTTGCAGCCATAAAGGAATTTAGCTGTGGCTTGACTTGTTAATCTGAGTGGGTATAGGTTGTTGTCCATCCTTTACATGCTGGCATTTTGGTAGTTAGAGTTGTCTTAGGGCACAGAAGAACTGTTCAGGAAGCTGTCTGGTAATTCCTACCAGCACACTGAGAAACTGAACAGAGAGAAGCCCTGTGCTTCCCGGGGATACCAAGTAGAGGTATTCCAAACTCCTCTACAGGAAGATGCAGTGGTGCTTGGTGAATCTCTTGCCTCCACTGCCTTCAGGGGGCATCTTTATACACTTGGTGGTTGGGAGCAGCATTCTTTTAGATGTTGGTTGTGTGGACCCCTCTGGAGAGGCCCAAAGGCAGGCTGGGAGCAAGTTTGCATGGCTTGGGAAACCCATGCAGAGGTCTGTTTTTGGTCAGAATTCAGCAGAGTGTTTGTACATCAGCATCCCCAAAGCTAATTTAGAAACAAGGGCCCATTGTAATGGAGGAGGAAACTGTGTACTTCCTGGCAGAAGATGATGTTCAGAGAGACCAGTCAAAAGGGTGGTAAAGTATGTTGACTGTGGACCTCTATTAACCCTCCATGACTCACTTGAAGATCGCCGTGTAGTGTGGTACCATGGGTTTTTGTATGCCCATGGTAGTACAGCTTAGTATCAGATTTTCCTGTGTCAGCAGAAAGATAAAGAATAAGCAGTTTCCTGACATGCATGAAGAGGAGGTTGAAAGACACAATCTCCCATGGGGACATGGGTCACTGCCTTACACATGTGAGAAGGGCCTCCTTTGGAGGTTGTCTGGCGCAGAGGGACCTTTCTGGGAAGCTAGGCATTTCTGAGCTTCCAGGTGAAGTTCCTTATGCATGCTAGTATAACCTTTTACTCATCATTGTTATAAAAACCCTTCTCCCTCATGCTTTGCATCCCTACCGTAAGTAAGCAGCAGGGAGCATCTAGATGGGCACTGTGCTTGCCAGTTATGGCAGCACCCCAGGGGAGAACACGGCTTCCCGAGCTCGCCCCCGCAGCTGAGGAGTTACCAGCAGGAGAACTCACAGTGGCCCCCTCTCTGAGGTGAACCCACGCAGGATCTCCTCCTAGACATCAAGAGTGAGATGTGTAACATGAGGGGGCACACTAAAGTCCCACAGATCAGAGCTACAGCTGCTTCTGGAACAACACTTTGAATGCATTACAGCTTGTCCCTCCCCACTCGCCTACTCCTTCAGCAAGGGCTGACGAGTCATTTAGGGTAACAGTACTTAAGCGTTAAAGAAGCACACAACAGATTGAAAAAATCTACCACTTTTCCTAATGAAACTTCAGTTTTAAAAAAGAAAAAAAAAACATTTCAAGCCTTTTACCTTCTCTGGCTGTCAGTTTTGAGATTTGCAAGCACTAGGTGTATTATCTGTGAAATACAGATAAGGTTTCATTGCACACAATTATAAGGCTTATGATGTGTCATTAAAAAAATGTCACTACAATTAACCTGTGGTAAAGACAGAAGAATAGTACTCAGCAGTACAGAATCAGAATAATGGAAGATAAGAAGAAACTAAGAGGCTCTTTCCCTTTTACACAGATGCAGATATCTCTAAAAGTTGCAAACTTTAGGAATTTAATCTCTCTTTGGAGTCTATAAGGAAATATGTATGATCAGAGATAACCATAGATGACTATTAAGTTTCACAGACTGCATGTCCTTAAAATGCCAACAGGAGTAAGAGCAAGCTTTGCCAGCCATGAAGCATAACACGACTGTGTGACACTGTGATAGTCTGAGACTGCAGGGTGGACAGCACAGTGCTTGGGGAGGGCATTGCTGCAAATGCCTGCCTGAGTTCTTCTCTTGTATTTGTGGTGGCTGATGAATGATTTAAGCACCAGCAGGAGCTTTTGCTGTTTTGCAGGGTTTCCAGCTGCTTGAAAAGCGGGACCAGATGCAGTCTTTTGGTGCAGTCTTACAAGCTCTTCCTCAGCTGTGGATCCATCCTCTCTGATTCCCCAACTGTGATAGCTAGCACAGTGCCAAACCATACAGGTGATTCAAGTGATTGGTTTTGCTGTGGCTGCTGCCCCAGCTGCCCAAGGCTGGGGCAGTAGCCACGGTGAGTCTGCCTGCTCCATGTGGCAAGGCAGTGCTCCAGTTCAGAGCCACTCAACAGCTGCAGCCAACATCCGCTTGTTAACACGTGGAAGCAAACTTCACGGAATGCTAAGGCCTTTAGTATTGGCAATTTGGAGAGAGACAGGGACTCTGTTGATGATCAGAATCCACTTTTTCTGTGAGCTACATATGCTTATATATCATTCTAGGAGGACTACAAATGTTTTGCTACATTGATTTGAGCTAAACATCCTACAAAAAACTTACACATTTTGCAACATTTTTACTTAATCCCATCTTTGTTTCCTGTCACCAGACTTGATCCAATCTTCTTGCAATCTTCAAAGCTCTGTTTGCTCTTGCTGAGGCATCCTGGTTATCAGGCTGCTTATGCTAATTAAATCCACAGTACTCTCTGTCTTACTTCCCAACTTTAGCCCAGTAATTGGAAATGAATGTCACTGTTCAGTGCAGTGCTGCAGAGATACAGACATTAGCCTGAAAATATTTTCTTTTTTTTTTTTTTAATCAGAAGAAAACAATGAGAGAATATGCATGTGTGTCCATTTGGAAAACACTTCTGACCAGTCTCTGTAAAATAACAAGCTTAATTTAATCATTAGAAATTCCATTTTAATGTCTCTGCAACAACAAAAAATCATTAAAATGACCTCTCGTCCTTACAGTCTATAATTCTTATATTTTAATGGCACTTTGTTTCAATAATTGCTTTCATGCAGAAAATATTACAACACAAATAATACGCAAAACAATACTCTCATTATTGTCTAGGCAGCTCAATGAAAGCTCCAAGAACTCATTAAAATACACTTTTCATGCAATTTGCATTGCAATAATGCAGATTAAGTCTCTTAAAAAGTAGACATGATAAAGAAGTCAAATGTATTTCCAGAAATTTGCCCAAACTATTTACCTATTGTTATATGTTAATCACCACCTCATGTTTCATAATCAGAGCTTTAAATCATAAACAGATTATTTTCTTTCCCTGCAGAAAAGCAATAAAAATTAGGGTGCACCTTCTGAATTTGTTTTAATATCATTACAATGAAAAAAACAGGGCGTATTATAACCATTTTTGCAATCTCTAAGAGTTTTCTAAGTAATACTCCTGCTTTTGCAGGTGGGGAAAATAGTTTGCCACAGTGGGCAGTCAAATGTCCTTCAGCTGAAATGTGTTTGTCTGTTATCCGGGAATAGCTGTAATTCTATCACTGCAGTTTCCTATCACTTCAATGTCCCTTTTTGTTGTTGACTGAGTCAAGAGCTGCTTGACTGAGCTGAGAAGTGGGTCATCTTCTTTTTATTACTCTCTCTCTCTCTCTCTCAAATGCAAAAATCCAGATGTGCTTAGGTACACTGTCTTGCCTCTTTCCTTTCTGCTGTGGGGCTAAAGTGCTTGCTGGGAACGGTCTTAAGGGTGTTTCGTTGTAGAAAAGGTATCATCATGTTAGAGTACAAATACAATATAGGTATAGGCTGCATATAATAGAGTATTTCAAAAGCAGAATCTATTTTCAAATACTTGAATGCTCTGGGGAGTTTTGAAACTAAATAGTAGGACAGCTGCCAATAAATATTTCAAAATAAGCTTTAAATTTTTTATTTTTCGATGATGGTGTAGAAATCTGGTGTTTTATTGATATGAGCCAATTCATGTTTTATTTTCTAGATAATGTCATATCCCATTATGTTAGTATGTTTTGAGTCTAGTTACATTGTATTTAATTATATTCTTTTAAATGTGAATACAGAGAGTAAGAAGCTTTCGTTTCATTTAAATTTAAATATTTTTAACCATGTTTGCTTGGGTTTTCTAAACTTTTTTTTGTATGTAAGTAAGACTATTCTTTTCAGGGGAAGGGAGGGAGTTACTAACTGTTTTGGGTATTGAATTAAGTAATTTTCATCATTTTTTTCTGATATTTCATCATTTTATTCTGATAATTATTCTTATATTTCTGATATTTTTCTGATATTTAAAACATCTGGATCCTTTTCAAGGCTTTCCAAGGTTTGAGGACAGCTGTTCTAAAAAGGACCCACTGGTTAAAGCAATTTTAATAACCCTGCTTCTACTCTCCAAGTGTTGCAGGTGGAGAGCTCTTCGACTTCTTGGCTGAAAAAGAATCTCTCACAGAGGAGGAAGCCACAGAATTTCTCAAACAGATACTTAATGGTGTTCAGTATCTCCACTCTCTGCAAATTGCCCACTTTGATCTTAAGGTGTGTTGAGCAGATAAAAACTTCAACAACTGTAACCAACATCCATTAAAGTCCTTTGTAATTCTAGCCACAAATCAGCCATCATGCAGATCTTGGCCACAGTTTTGTTTTGCTAGCTTATATAGATAGGAGAAAGCTCAGCCATTGGAAAGAAGTTACTGAACTGTAAATAGTTCCCATCTGTAAGATTCTTCAGGGGAAATGGCACCTTCTGACAAAATTAAACCATTCTGAGAAAACAAACCTGAAAAAAAATGAGGACTATTTTTTTTTTTTACTGTGAATGGGATCTGGGTGAAACATTCTGACGTAGATGCCTTTTTCAACTGTGGGTTTTTTTAGGCACTTAATTGAAATTTCAGTGAGTTAAGTATAGGGAGTTTTGTGGAGCAGAAAGGAGATTTCCACTTTGGTCTTTTTCCCTTTTGAGGCTTTTTTTGTTTGTTTTCATAAAAGTTGTTAATTGCATCCTTTTGATAAGGAAAACAGAGCTTTTTGTGTCTAAACTCAGTAGCTGCTTTTCAATATTTTCAATTTCAGGAATTGAATTTTCCCCCATAAGATTTTTTTTTTTTCGGAGGCAGACAACCAAACATTCCCTGAAGTCTGCTGAATTGGGTAGCTATGTCTATAAGAGAAAAAGAGAAAAAGGAGGCATGATTATTTCATTACAATTGAAATGTCGTTCTGAAAGGGGGTGGTGGTAGGGTAAGCATACCTTTTCCAGTTTCATCCTCATCACCTCAGTAATATATTTGATCTTTGTAAGACATTCGGCAAGAGAAAAAAATTGTAAATCTAGAAAGGAATATGAAATGTGAATTTTTGCCAGTGTGTTTGTAATTAAACAAGTGATCCTTGGGTACACTGCATACCAAAAACTTGTGCAATAAAGTAGGCAGCAATGTGCAGACCAAAATATGCAATAGAAATGCAGGGAGGAAATAAAGAAAATTACATTTGCACATATCAAGTCCTTTTTCCCAGATTGGGAAAAAAAAGCTAAAAGAAGGGTGACAATGAAGAGCTGTCCTTAATGGCTCCAGAAGCCTTTAGCACTGAATAGGATGGATGTAGCTACAGGACCTCTTCAGAGCACACCAGCTTACAGACATAACAGGACATGGAGATTAAGTAGCTGGTTCTGTTTGCTCATTTAAGTGATGCAGTGTAGAAAGAGACCCCTTTGCTGATAATCCCAACATTTCATCTTCTTTATTCTGGCTTTGCAGATCTTTGGTGTAAAGTAATGTGAAGTTCTTATTTCAAAATAAGCTAGAAAAGACAGGAGAACCTGCTCTTTTTCCTTTCCTTTAAGCATGTTGAGCCTTAAAATCTGGGAACTGGACTATTCCAGAAGTTTTCCTGGAAGATCCAAAGGCAACAAGATACACCTCCCTGATGGCTTATGTGGTGGGAAAGAAACCTCTTTCAGGGACTAAAGTAAACCAAACCCAGTAACTAGTTTATGGGGTTTTGTTTCTTGCAAGCTCCCAGCAGTGCTGCAAGGGCTGTAGCGCAGGGCCTGTCATCTTTCCCATGTATTTCACTCAGAGTCAGTCCACATGTGAACTGCAACTCTGGCATCTACAAGAAGTAAAATCTTGGCCTTGTGGAAATCATAGTGCTCCAGCATCAAAATCCTAGTTTACTGTAGTTAACTTTTAACATATGTTAGATCATAATAGGAAAAGACAGGATTTTTCTGCCTGAAACACAGTTCAAGCGTCTTAATGTGGTAAAAAGGAAAGTTCAGTACTGAAGAACACTGGTTCACAATTTATACCTAGGTCTAATCTCTCTTTCTCTCTCCCTTCCTCCTTTTCAAAGCCTGAAAACATAATGTTGTTGGACAGGAATGTACCAAAGCCTCGAATCAAGATTATTGACTTTGGTTTAGCACACAAAATTGACTTTGGAAATGAATTCAAAAATATCTTTGGAACACCTGAGTTTGTTGGTAAGAAAACTGTTCTTTCTTCAAGCTATTGTTTTTCAGTCTGTGAAACAATATTTGTGACTTAGCTTGGCTTGGCTGATTTACAGATTATGAAATTGGTGTGTAATTCAGGAAATTTTGAAATGTAAATAAGCAATTTGTAGCACTTGATTTCAAATTAGACTTTCATTAAGACGTTTTAATCCATTGGCATCTTAGTTTATTATCTCTGACATACATGGACTCAGAGTGAAACTTATACATGTTCTTTGACTAGGTACTTATCTTGCTGCTTTTTCCTTTAGCTCCTGAAATAGTAAATTATGAACCTCTTGGTCTTGAAGCAGATATGTGGTAAGTTATTGGATCTTACTTGAAATAAATCTCTCATGATTATGCTTATGTTCTAACCTTTTTTTTTCTCTCCTCTCTCCCTTTCCATCTATTTTTCTCTCCTCTCCTTCATCCTTTTTTTGTTTGTTTTTCCTTCAATCCAGGAGCATTGGTGTAATAACTTATATTCTGTAAGTACCAAAATCTACGTATGTTTCTTGCAAATGCTGTTGGTTTTTAATTCTTACTCTATCCTCTGGGTTGCTGGTGGTGTCTCTACAAATCAAACCATTCCAATTATACATCATGATTCAAGCTGTATGATCTTAAATACAATAGTATAATTATTGAAAGAATTACCTTTAATCAGCATTGAGCTAGCCTTGGAAACTGTCTTCAAATCTGTAGGTGACTTTCCTACAGCTATATCCTAACAGTATCCTTTGAAATTACAGCAAAGTTTTTTGTCCTGCTACATCATATCTTCATGAAAGTATATTTGCAGCCTTAAAATGGAAAAAAAAAAATGTTCTCTTTCTACTGTTATTTGATCTCAGAGGGTTGAAGCAGCAGTGTTACAACATGAAATGAAAGGAATGTTCTCTCTTTCTTGCAGTCTAAGTGGTGCATCTCCATTTCTTGGAGAAACCAAACAGGAAACACTGGCAAATGTGTCTGCTGTGAATTATGAATTTGAAGAAGAGTTCTTCAGTAATACCAGTGCCCTAGCTAAAGACTTTATACGAAGACTTCTAGTCAAAGATCCAAAGTGAGTTGTTTTTCTTCTGTGTGGCACTTACATTCCTTGTATTTAAAATTACATGATATTTGGAGATTATAGTTTAACATAGATAAACATAAAACAGTATGTATTTTATTAATATATGAAACAGTTCTATCTTTTATTCTCTTAAAGGAAGAGAATGACTATTCAAGACAGTTTGCTGCATCCTTGGATCAAGGTTAGCATGCCATTCATTCTTTGTTTTCCTGTTTTTAATCATTCTCCATTTCATGCTTTTCAAGTTCCTTAGCATGGACTATTGTCATAATTGTTTAACATAACTTACTGTTTTGGAAAGCTGTCCGTGTGAAAGCTAACACATTCTTTAATATATGCTTCATTAATATATGCTCTGTGTGAGTAAGCAGAAGGAAGTAGCCCCCTGTGGGAATCAAACTCATGGTCAGACAGAGAAGCTAATCTTCAGAAAGCATTGCACTGACAAACACACAGTCTCTGAATCCAGTCCAATTCGCACTTTTTTTCTTCTTCTAATGCCCTTATTTAGACTGGGAAAAAGCCAGTAATCTGTTTTCTGTCCTTCCCCTTTAGACTGAAGAGAGCAGTTGAAGCGGTGGTCCACTTCCTCCAGTGTTTCAGTGTTTGGTTTGGATTGAGCTGTTCTAAAGCTGCTAGGTTGAGAGGGAGAAAATGGCACTTACCATTCTTCTTAATGTGTGTAGTACTACTTGGTAGTTATTTTTTTTAATTCTGTATCCAGTTCTGATTGTGAGTAGTAAACCCATTCAGTGCCATTGGTTTCCCAGGATGTGGGGATGCACAGAGGGTGTTTGATCCCATTCCACTTCCCAGATAATCAGTTAGTAGAATATTTTTCTCTGCCACAACTGCTCCATATCACAGTACAACATCTGAGAGCAGGCATTTTTTCACCAATGTGCCAAACTAAAAATTTGACCATAGTTTGCTGACTTTTTGCTGAGGTAATCTGAAATAGTTGGAAGGTGTGGAACATATTGACATGATGTTTTAAACCACTACAGCAAGCATTGTGCAAGTTTGTCTCTCCTGGACCAATTTCCACACTTGTGCAAAGAGAAAAGGTTGTTTTGTACCCTATTACTTTACTTTATAACTTAACTTTCCAGGCCTTTGATTCCATTGGTCCTATCCTCTTTTCTCCTTTCCCACCACTATCTTTACCTGCATTTCCATGACAGGGAAGGTTTAAACTAGTTCATTTCCAACCCAAGCCTTTCCATGATTTTATGATACATGTATCTCCATAGAAATCATTTAAAGCATGGGATCATAAAATGTAAAATTCTTTATACTCCACTAGTCATTGGTGCTTAGTATTACCCCATGGAAAATTTGAAAGGATGCAGGCTTAGTGCTTGCTGCACTGATAAGTGGGATGTGATTTTTTTTGGAGAAGGGGTAATTTTTCAGCAGCATCCAGGTGATTACACTGAGACTGTAACAAAGATTGACTGCATTTAAAATCTGTCAGGAAATCTTTCCAGAAGACAGGATTTATCTAGGAAATCAAATGCCTCTGTCAAAGAGGGAGGTGAAGGACAAGGCTGAATGGTCTAATGTTTTAAGGTTTTTTTGTTTAAAATGAAAAAGCGCATTTTACTATTGCATTCTTAGGTCTGAATTTCTCCTACAGCATTTTCTTAAGAAATTCTATCTGTATGCCAGACTAAACTCTAAATATTAAAATTATGTGCATACAATTACTTTATTATTACGGTATGATTGGAGTACTATTATAATCTAAGTGGAAGTCATCATTGAGGGACAGAGTCTTATGTGCAGAAATTATGGAATTTTTTAGAACAGCTTTATTTTCCTTTTGCTCACAGCCGAAAGACACCCAGCAAGCACTCAGCAGAAAAGCTTCTGCAGTGAATATGGAGAAATTCAAGAAGTTTGCAGCAAGACGAAAATGGAAAGTAAGTCATTCAATAACACATCAAAATGTTGGTGACATACAAATGCAGCAGCCTTGCCTGTTCCAGGGAAAGGTCAGCACATTTAAGAGTGGAAAAGAAGGAAGAAGAAACACATTCTTCTGTCACTGGGAATAAATTAAGTGCTTGAGTATGGGAGTATAGGAGAGAACTTCTTTGTTAATGATTTGCATACAAATTCTTGTGTGTGGATTGTTTGCTTTGTGCTTCTGCAGGATTATAAATAAGAAAAATTGATGTTTCATATTCAATATAAAAAGCAGATGGGGTGTTGAAGTCAAACTTCAGTTTGTTTTGCTAAGTCTTTTAAAATGTCTGCAATCGCATCCTATCAGAATTTTGCAAATTTTTTACATATAGTTTTTTCTTATTATTTTTATAAAGCAATCAGTGCGCTTAATATCCTTGTGCCAAAGATTATCAAGATCTTTCTTGTCCAGAAGTAGCATGAGTGTCGCTAGAAGTGATGATACTCTGGTAAGTCTTATAAATTAAGAATGCTTTATCACATATGAATGTTACCAGTTTCTAGGTAACAGAAATATTTGGCTCTTGAAAATTTACATAATTAACTAATGTCATATGTAGGGAAAAATAGATTTTCAGCTATGAAGGTGAGTTATCCATATTTTGATCCCCTGCATCTTGAAAACTTGAAATTTAACTTATCATGTTGAGGCTGATACCTGGTGCCAAAAATTCATTTCTTGGTTTTGATGTTTGACTCATGAGGCTTCTTTTGTACTGTAACAATTACATGGTGAAAAAGTGTCATCTGAATTTTACTCATCATTTACATCATCGCGTAGACTAAAATAATACTCCTTATATTCCTTTTTCTTTTTTCCAACAAATATTCAAAATCATTGAGATTGTTTTAAATCCAACGAATGCTAGACAGCAGTGTCACAAGAAGCAGTTATTTAAGGAGCAAACTTTAGAGCTGGCCAGAATTCAGTTTGTGGTATTAGATATGACTAGACTTGAGTAGTTAGGAGCAATTGCTGTATGTTTTGTGATTTCAAATGTTGGCAAATCCAAAAACATTCTTCTTAGCTTACTCTACAAGTTTTTAATGCACACTTCACAAATTCCCTGTAATCAGCTAGGAATCTGTGTTAATATGTTAGAGCTGGGGAATATCATCTTTTCTGTCCATTAATAGGATCAAACTTCAAAAATTCTGCAAAGCCCTTTTCATGCATACTATCTTCCCCATGTCCCTCCTATGCAACTCCATGCTCATGTTTCTACTTTTTCTCCTCTTATCTTTTGGCTTCTGTGCTCTTTGTTCTCCTCTTGCTCTCCTTTCCCTGCCCACTGCCCCCTCACCTCAGCTATCTGTATGCCTTTTAACACTGGATCAGCATTTCACACCTGTGTTCCAGCAGAAAGGATTATAGCCCAATGTTAGTGTCCTAAAAAATCTGAAACCTCAGGAGAGAGGAGGTGAGAGCATTCCAAATAATGGGCTCTGTGAATTTCAGCTCTTTGAAATTCTAGTGCAGACGAGAAAAATAAGGTAGATACCTGCAGAGGTATCTAGGCTTATTACTTATTACTAGGTTCTAGATTTTTAACTGATCTATTTGAGTAGATGAAAACTTGGACCAAACCACCTCTCCTGTGGATGGCACTAAACCTGATACTTCAGCTTGTATTCATGCACCTCTTGGGTTTTTAATCGTCACATGTATGCATGGAATTATTTCATTTTATGCAAGTATTGCTTCTGTTGAAATCTACCATCTACTTTTCCTATGAGGAAAATAAGATACACCTAATATAAGAAACCTGTGTGGAATCTCAATGAGGAACAGCTTTGTGTGTGAAGAAGAGGGAAGCATATTTTACTGAAAANGGCAGCTGTTTAGCTATGGATTTTTTCTTAAAGCTAAGAATTTTTCTTCTTTCACATTTAATTGCAAGGATGAGGAAGATTCTTTTGTGATGAAAGCTATTATTCACGCCATCAATGATGACAATGTTCCTGGATTACAGCACCTTCTGGGATCTCTGACAAATTACGATGTCAATCAACCCAACAAGGTAGTGTGGGTCTGTGTTGAGGTGTGAGGTGTGTGGGGGACTAGCTACCACCCTGTTGAATAGAGCAGTGTGGTTGTAAAATAGAAATGTAACACCTGAAATGAAAAGGCAAGGGAATAGGAAAAAATTCTGCCTTTTTTTCAAGGAGAAATTTTCATGTGCTTTGTGTTCAGTCTTCTCAAGATCCATTAAAATGGAGTCCAAAACAAGATTTTTGCTTAGGCATTTCAAAAGGGTAACTCGAATCCATGGTCAGGAACTGTGGTGTATCAAACATCAGCCTTCACTCATGGTTGCAGTTGTTGTTTCTTGTGGCCAATGAAGATGGCAGAATACCTAAGAATAACCAGTCTGCACAAACTGACTTAGCAAAGCATTGTTAGAGACAGAAGTTGCAAACTGCGGAACTGGGTTATGTGAACACGTTGGATGGCGATGCTCATTTTCAGTAACAAAATTGCTTGTCCACTACAGTATTTCAATGCATCAGGAACACCTAGGAAAGTGAAATGAGACTGTCCTTTAAAACAAAAAACACAGTGATTTCTTTAGGAAAGTGAAATGGGACTGTCCTTTAAAACAAAAAATACAGTGATTTCTTAAATGGTTCAAGACAAGGTCACACTTTTTTGCATGGTCATAGTGACTTTCATTACAGAGTATTTTCAGAAATATTCATGAAGAGCAGTATAGAAGTAAAATATATGTTATTTTACTGTGATAGGGTCTTGAACCATGTAAGAACCATTGTGTCTGAAGTGGTGTGGTAGCTGCAAAGACACTGCAAAGGGGAATGTTCTTGCCGAACAAGGCTAATAAGAGCTTAAAATTAATATTCCTAAATTAAAAATCATAAATTTTTATGTGTGATATATCATGAATTCATCTCAAAAATATGGAGAATTGCTGTGCAACCATTTTTTTAACAAAGGGATAATTATTTTCATACAATATTTCCTGAACACTTAATTTGAAAGTGGAAATCTAGAAATGCTATTCAATGCCTGCCTTCTATTCCACTGTTTTTTTAATCCTACAATAATTAATTATATCATTCTTGCTTGTATTTCATTGTTAGCATGGAACACCTCCACTACTGATTGCTGCTGGCTGTGGAAACATTCAGATGCTCCAGCTGCTTTTAAAGCGTGGATCTCGTATTGATGTTCAAGATAAGGTTGGGGTTCTGCTTTTCAACAGCTCTTTATAAGTTTTTTTGTACAGTTTGCAGGAGACAAGTAGTTCACACCAAGTGGTATTGGAAATTAAAAACTCTGAGCTGTACATCCTGTTTTCTGTCTTCCACAGCAAAAACATAAGACCAAGTTTTTAGCAATGTCATTTGTTACAAATACATATCCTCTGATTCACTTTATTAGCTGAAATAATTTGAATGACACTAATCTTATAATGTAGCTCATGCTCACAAAATCGATTAGTTCAAATTAGTGATTTCCCTAAAACACAATGGTGAACTTTATTTAATACAGAAATATAAATGAATATTTTAGCCATGGGGAATATTGCAACAAAAATTCATATTTGATGGAGGATATGCTTTACAATAAGCTTTTTTTACAAATATGCTGTAACAATTCTTTTAAAGCAAGCTTGAAAAAGAGTCTGCTTCTCCATCTCATAGATGGTAAAGCATGCAGAAGAAAGGTTTTTATCTCATGACTGTTCTTTCCAAAGACCTCCCTAACAAGGGAGAAGAGGATTATCCTTCCAAACAGTTAGTAATCCTGTTAATCATCCTTGCACAGAGAGGTTTTTGTTGTCACTGTTGGTATGTAGGGTTGTTGAATCAATTTGAAATTTTTTTAAAAGTGAATGTGTTCATGTAAGCTTGAATAGCTTTTCAGTGTGTCTGTGTATATCCAAATGCACATTTACCTCAGCTGAAAATCTAGAATTAGGATTTTAACTTGATCAACAATATCTGAAATGAAATATCTTTGACAGGCTGGATCTAATGCAATCTATTGGGCTTCTCGACATGGACATGTAGAAACTCTGAAATTTCTCAATGATAATGAATGTCCTTTGGATGTTAAGGATAAGGTAAGAAAATAACTCCTTTTTTATACAAAGGGCCTTTTTCTGTAACTTTATCTTAGCAAAGAGTGATGTCTTTCCATTGAATAAAATGGTTTTGAGCTCTGCCATTATTCCAAGAATTTAACTGGCCTTTTTAGTGTGGTTTTCTAAGTTGACATGTAAGGTTGTGGAAACAGAGCTTTAAAGTAGCTGGATGTACTGATTATTTTCCTGACAAATGTTAGCCAAGTGTGCATGTTAAATGTGGTGACTACATGGTGGGTAGGTGGGGAAGTACAAACCTAAATTAATTTTCACTTGAAAACTTGATTTCTCATTGGAACTCAGGGTGAAATCGTGATTCAGTTTTTCATTCCCCTTGATTGAAAATCACTTTTGTCTGACAAGTAAATTTGACTGTTATTAAGTTGAGTATAAGGAAGCCTAACAATTTATAGCTGATGAGCACTTACTTTGTCTTTGGCAACATACGCCCTAGAAACTAGCTGCTGTTAAATTTTTATACCATAGCAATGATTTCATACTAGCCAAAGCTCCAGTACGAAGAAATTATACCTGTGAAACACAGTTTGCTTTGTTGAGCGAACAAATTCAAGTCAAAGTACTTTAGGAAAAATGTTGTTAGAGTAAGGCTATTGGGAAAGGGGTTACTCTCCTAATAAAAGTACCATTTCTGTTTTGTATGATTTCAAAAAATAAAGAGTTGTGAATAGTTACACATAGTTACACATAGTGACCAAGATGTGCCAGGGTGTACAAATGTGTTAGGCCTTACATTTGAATAAACAGGACGCAGGGGGAGCATATGGAAATATTATGAATAGAAATGGGACATCTGTTTCAACACAATTGCGCACACCTTCCTCCTCATATTGCTCAGAAATCCCATCATGGCTATGATCTGGAATAAAGAAAGTAGGCAAGTAAGTGCTGGAAAAAGAAAGCCTTTGAAGAAATAACCTACCTGCCAGGTGGTGGTGTGTCTGTCACATATAACCAGTTTGTCGGCTCTGCTGATAGAGCTGTGTGGCTGGGCAATGGAGAGGGAGGATTATCCTGTGCAGGATTCAGGGCATTCAGGCTGTACATGATATACAGGCAGTGTATATCATGGTGTGACACAGGACATTACACTGGCATGGTCTCCTCTAATTGCAGTCCGGGGAGACTGCTCTCCACGTGGCAGCTCGGTATGGGCATGTGGATGTGGTTCAGTTTCTCTGCAACATTGGTTCCAACCCAGACTTTCAAGACAAGGTGAGTCATGAACTGTCTTTATTTTTTATTTTTTTTACAAATAAGGCTTTATATAAATGGTCAAAACTTCAAGTCTCACTTTTAGCCTCTGGCATGTTTGCAAAGCAGAATTACAGAGGTTTGATAACTCTTAGTAGATTAAGATTATATGAAAAACTGAGAGAACCAACCATAAATACAGCTATAAAAACAAGTCCTCTCAAAAATGAAAGCTTAAAGATGGAGAAACAACTCCATGAAGATGTGGGTTGTGGTGTGTACTCTGTGAGTTCAGCTAGAGTTTTATTAGTTTTTGCCTTGAATTCTACTTGGTTTTAGCAGTCATAGGATTTTTCTGCAGTGGCAAGGATTCATTTTTGAAAAAGAGAAGAAGTCTCAGGAGGGTTTCTTTAGAAGTCTGAACTCTAGCAAGAAAACAAGGAAGAAAAGGCTTAATAGAAAAAGAAAATCCATTTGACCCAAATTTGACTCTGTGTGTGTGAGTTCCACAAGCCTCCCCAAGTGCTGCATCCTCTAGGACTTCCTTTTCATTGTTCCAGGAGCCTTAGGCTGAGGGAGGACAGGACATGCTCTTTGTCTGTTTCTTCAAACTCAGATTTTTACAGAAACCTTGAATACAGTCCAAGTCCTCTGCTACTATCAGCCTCGACATTCTCCTCTTTGATATTTTCCGGGTAAAGAAAGGACATCCCATTTCTTAGAATTTGATAGTTACTTCTTTTAGTGGGTTTTAATTTTCCCTGCTTTTTCAGTGGGCTACTTTCAGCATGTTTTTGTGAAACATTTGAGGCTTTTAATGGTGTTCCATGTAACTGCTCTGATGTACAATGAATTAATGCTGAATATCTTGAAGTGTCCTGGGTTCAAGCAAAAAGCAGATTACTACTTCAGTCACAAATGAACTCCAAATGCAGGCAGTTTCAAAGGCTTGTTGTGATGTGGTTTTGAAGGACTTGGGTTTTTAAGTATCTTCACTCCTAGAGCATTGGGATGTACTTTCTCTGCATGGTGAGCAGAGTGACCTTCTTCAAACTGCAAGTCTAGTGGGATTTGCATTTCTGTGATAATCGATCTGTTTTAGACACTAGATTAGTAACACCACACAGGATGTAGAATTTGTTGGTGAATAAGGGTCTGTTTTCAAATGAGAGAACCAAGATAGCCTCAGGAGTATGGATAGATTTAAAGTAGGACTGCTGACATACAAGGTACCTTAACCACTGGAATGTCAGCTGAAGTTATTCTTGGTTTTAGAACATCAGCATTAGAAATTATAACATCTTTTTACAGGACTTACTTAGTAGACTTTCTTTTTTTATTATTTTTTAATACCATCTTTTTATATTTTAAGTTGGAGAATTGTTCTTCTTGAAGTTTGATTCAGTACTGTGTTTTGATTTTCAATGCTGATAGGAAGAAGAAACCCCCCTGCACTGCGCTGCTTGGCATGGCTACTACGCTGTTGCCAAAGCACTCTGTGAAGCAGGTTGTAACGTGAATGTTAAAAACAAAGAAGGGGAGACCCCACTCCTGACAGCATCTGCTAGGGGTTACCATGATATTGTGGAATGCTTGGCAGAACACAGGGCTGACCTTCATGCGACAGACAAGGTTAGTTACATCCAGAAATTACAGACTCGTGTCTCTCTATTGCTTCATTTGAGTGCTGCAAGTCAGCATTGTTTCCACAACATGAATTTTTGTAGCAGTTCACAGAGGGCCTATTGATAACTGAAATAATCTTTAAGGTTGTCAGCTGATAATTATTATTCCATAATTGGGATTTTGCTGATCTATCATCTCCTTATCGTTTATCACCTCATGTGTAACACTCTTTGAAAAATTGCAGGAATATTAGGTTCTGTAATTGGCAACAAACGGTTAACTTCTGAAAAAAAGATGGATTTGCTGTTGGTATTTGATTACTATGGGTTGGATAAATCACATCCATTTCCAATAATTATTTTAAAATATTACTCTATTTGATTCAGAATCAATTTTTGTCTTTCATGATGTAATCCAAATTAATACATTTGAAATTTCATTGCTTGTATTTTTTTAGTAAGGCTAGCCTTTTAGCTACCTTTATTAGTAATATTAACTAAATAGTTATTAAAGTAAGTTCAGAAAAAAGTTCTGAAACAATTAAAATACATTATCTCTTTAAATTGTTCCACAGAGAGAAAGCTCTGTCTTTAAAGTTACTAATCAGAAAGCAGATTGCATGACTTCTGCATCACTAATTTCTGTCTAGTAAACACTAGAGTTTACAACATTCAGCTGATTGTTACTGTTGACCACTCCCTCCGAGGGGGAAAGCTGTCAGAAGAGAATGTGTATTTCTATTTCATCTGTTCCACTGCAAAGACCAGTGGCTTAACAGAAATTTGCTTTCATCTCATGGCTTATTTGTTCTGACAGATATGGTGCACCTCCCTGCTTCCACCTTCAAATTAAAAACAATTTTGATTCTTGACGCAAAGAGATGCACCCTCTTACTTGAGATGGTTGTGATTTTACTAAATATTTTGATTTTTAACATTATTTGAATCTCATTTACCAGCTGTCTCTTTATTTCAGGATGGTCATATAGCCCTGCACCTTGCTGTAAGAAGATGTCAAATAGAAGTAGTTAAAACTCTCATCAGTCAAGGATGTTTTGTAGATTTCCAAGACAGACATGGCAATACTCCCTTACATGTGGCCTGCAAAGATGGGAATGTGCCGATTGTGATGGCACTCTGTGAAGCAAATTGTAGTTTGGATGTCACTAATAAGGTAAATGGAATATGGATGCTGAACTATGTTGTTTATTAACTCACCTGTTGCATTAGATGACCTTTTCAAGTTCTCTGATATGAAGAAGTCTTTTCCTTGATTTTTCTGTCTCTCAAAGTGGCCAAATGCAGAGTATTAAATGACTCATCTCACAAATTTACCAAAGGTTATTTCAGTTGTACAGATCATTAAGCATCCACAAAGAAAGAACGCAGGTGAATTATCACAGTATGTTTTGCCAACCTGCTTCCCTAGCCATTTAGTTTTGCACTATGTGCAAAAGAACAGATGAAATGCATTGCAGCTGGCTTTGATTTCATATGACATCAAATTATACACACAATTGAAGACTAGTATGTTTTCTGCTACAATGTTGTAACTCTAAAAATGGTGATTGCAATGATTATTGGTAGATGAATGCCAGCTAAAAGTGCAAACAATTTGTAGTTGGTGTAAGCACTTTCCAAAAAGAATATTTCATTACCAGTCCCTTAAGTTCAAGACACTAGTGCCTTTTTTGTTGCTTCTGTTGTGTTCATGCTGCAGTGTATGGGATAACTAAACAAAATGCTTTACAGGTTTATATTATGTCTTTTATCCTGGAGATCCTTAAGAGAAAAGTGAGCTGTTTCAGGAACCTTTCTTTATAGTTTGAATAGGTCAAGGTCAGCCACTGAACCCTGCTTACAGGCTGTGGTTCTTAGGGCTTGATACTTAGCTCTGCATGTCTTTCTCTGCTCTATTTAAATTTTATATGTACTACAAAGTTTAAAAGTTACTTATAGCAATTTTTATGTTGCTATCTGCAATTTCTTTGATTCAGGTATTTTAGCTTCTTCATGTTTTTTCCTGAAAACGTACTATTCTACTATATTCTAGCAATAATACTTTGCTTGTTAACACTTCTATTTCTTACCAAAGCACTTACATTGTATTAGCCAGGTAATGAAAATTACTGGGTTTTTTGAGGATTGTCTGTGCAATCACTTTGGTTTCAACAATTAAAATCATCAGCTGTCTAACGAAAAAAGTTAAAACAATGAGCTCCCCAGTCCTGCTTCTCACCTTAAATCTGATTGACTAGGCAATTAAATCCAGATCCACAAAGAACACATTTTAGAGAAGTCGAGTTAATGGACCACGAGACTGTTGTTGACTGTTTGCTAATGGAGAATGCTGAGCTGGGATCACCACCAGCATGCTGTGGTAATAATAATAATAATAATNCAAATGTTCAGTGGCTGTGGGATCATGGCTACAGAAGTTGTGGTTGTAGTTATTGTTTTGCTGTTATTCTTTTAGGAGTAATGTATTCTGGAGAAATTTTTAGAGTGCTCTTAATTTGAAATGGTGAGTTTGAGTGTTATTAAATATAGAATATTAATTTCTACTTTTCCTCTTCAAAAGCAAGCCCTGTATTAACAGGGCATTAACAAAGTGAACGTCTATCCTTGGTCTGAACATTTAACTTTGTCCTACATGTATGTAATACTGATTGAAGTCACTGTTCCTTTCAGAGATTCAGTGCAGTAACTCATCACATGCATTTATTTACAATCATGGAATCACAGAAGCATTTAAGTTGAAAAATAACTGTAATATCAGAGTCTAACCATTAACCCAGCACTGTCAAGTCAACCACTAAACCATGTCCCTAAATCCCACATCTATATGACTCAAATACCTCCAGAAATGGTGACTCCACCACTTCCCTGAGCAGCCCATTCCAGGGCTTGACAACCCTTTTAGTGAAGAAATTTTTCCTGGTATCCAATCTAAATCTCCTCTGGCACAACTAGAGGCCATTTCCTGTAGTCTTGTCGCTTGTTTCATGGCACCAGAAACCAACACCCAGCTCACTACACCCTCCTTCTAAGGCAGTTGTAGAGAGTGACACGGCCTCCCCCGGGTCTCCTTTCCTCCATCCTAAACACCCCCAGCTCCGTCAGCTGCTCCTCTCAGGACTTGAACTCCAGACCCTTCACCAGCTCCAATCATTTTTTCCAGCCATGCCCCAGCACCTCAATGTCCTTCTTGTCATGAGGAGCCAAAAACTGAACACAGGACTTGAGGTGTGGCCTGACCAGTGCCAAGTACAGGGGGACAGTCACTGCCCTGGTCTTGCTGAACACAGAGTAATACAAGCAGGATGCTACTTGAGTTGAGGTGTAGGGATTGGAGGAACCTGACCACCTTTTCATATTCCAGTTGTCAGAAAGCTGGCTTTGCTCTCAAATACTCCTTTCAAGAAATCGTTTTATGAGTTTGTTTCTGATTGTAGACAGGAAGTACAGTACTGAAAGCATAAAAATATGAAGTAGTAGTAGGCTACCAGCAGAGAATAAAGGGTAGTTTTTGTAACAGTAGCTCTGAACATGCAAAACCAGAAGTGGATGTTATGAGGACCTGTTGTCAGTGAAGAGATTAATGGAATAATGAAAATATTGGAAAAGCAATAATTTACAGGACTTTCCCTCTTCACTGAAAAAAATACATTATTTCATGCTGACTTCTTTCATTCATTCATTTTATTTCTTTGGGTGAAAAGGAGAAATATTTAATCTTCAGTAGTACTTGGATTAAAGTACAGCCCAGAGTTCTAAAGGATAAGGAATTAGTGTTAAGTGGTTCATATTTAATTAAGTAAAATCAAATTTTATGGAGTTAAAAGACATTATCAAATACAGCCAAAAAACCTCTACAGGATTCTTCCACAGTTGTGAGAGATTTAACTACAAAATTGTTTCCCCATTTTTAAATAGTCATCTAGCCTTTGTTTTTAATTGCACTTTAGACAGTTGTGCTTAAGCTGCAATCAAAAGTACTTTTTCTTGCAGTTTTTGCAGAACCTTTCCTGTGTATCAGTATATATAATTATAGAATATGTCTAATTATTACCTATAAAACTTGAAGTGAAATTCTTTGACTAATTTAGTGACTCTTCTTTCCTCATGTTAGTATGGAAGAACACCTTTACACCTGGCAGCAAACAATGGCATTCTTGATGTTGTCCGGTTCCTTTGCCTTACTGGTGCCAATGTAGAAGCATTAACCTCTGTAAGTATTGAGAGATGCTGTTCTTCTTCTTTTATGCATGATAGAGAAAAAGAACTCATAGACAAGTGTCAGAAAAGGACATTACATTTTGAAATTTTAAAAAAGAAGCTGTTGTACGTTTTACAACAGGAGTGGTATTTGTTATATCTTTCTTGTCTACTTGCTCCCTTCTTGAAACTGAATTTGGAACTGATTATGGTACAATACAGCTACCATTTTGTCTATGCCTAATAATTTCTTCATCTAAGGATTACATGTATCGTGTTTTCTATAAGCACAGTGAGTCACTACATTAAGATATACATAATTTCAGATCATACAAATGCACTGTATGTATCAAGTCTTTTTCTTGCTTTAAGAGGGTCAAAAAGTTCTGGTTTTATGGTGGGAGGTGTGTGGTTGCATGGATGAGTGAACTAGCATGCGAGTATCCTTGTAAACTAAATCATTCGTGTCAGATCAGCCAGCACCACTACTTCCAGTTAGTAACACTGAAGGATTTTTCATTCTCAGTAAGGTGAAAAACATCCTCCTAATGACATACCCACAGCAGGATTGGAGTGTCCTTCGTCATATGCATGATAAATTACAGACATCATGCACATCATTTTGTGTGTTTTGAACAAATCAATCATGTTTTGTATTCAGACCCAGTGGATCATTCTACATTGCTACTCACTGTAACAAATATATTCTGCTTAGAAATAACTACTGCTCTGTATGAGGAAGACATATTGATTAGATTAGATTTTAGTTGAGTCCACATTTTTCAGAGTTCTTTTCTTAATAAATTATTCCTGAGATGGCTGAAACAGAGAGGGGAAAGAAGAAAACTTCTGTATCATTTGCTTTACCCATTTGGTAGAAAATACTAGTTTTGTGTTGTTTTCCTCTAGATTTAGCACTGCAGTTTTTTCTTTTGAGCACAGATCGTATGTAGGAGGAGAATGCCAATAAACTTGGAATTGTGGCTTAAACAAGTTTAGCTCTTGTTAATTTTTGATAACTGTTGGACTGTATATTGCCATGTCCTGTATTAATAACAATGAAATGTGCATGCCGTGGACATGGTAGGATGCTCTACAGATTTCCTATGTCACCTGCTTTTGTCTTTTTTGTGTGTTTGTTACATGCCATTGTGTATATGTATTTGCACTACTACATTCTGTAGGAATAAGATAAAATAAAAGGCTGACGGGGGAATTCTTGAGCTGTTGCACTTCATTTATGTCATAACAGCTCTGTTTATATAATTGCTTGTCTGAACACTGTCCTTCCAAGATAAAAGTACATTTTGTCTCTTTAGTTTAGGTCAGTTTGAAGGATATAACAAAATAAATAGTGCTGATACTAAATCTACAGGAGCAGGACAATGAATATATGTAACCATCCATTATTCTGGCAGTGTGGTGGCAGAGAGAACGAAAAGGAGGAGAGGATGAGAGGAACTTGCATGTTGTGATTTTAATATTTCAGTTTTGCATTGATTTTCTAGAAGGCTATTAAACTGTTCTGAAAAGTTTATTAACAGCTCTTTCTGAGCCAGTGCAGTAAAATTGATGGCCATTTTCTTCTCTCATTATGCCATTTCTGAGAAGCTAGCTTTCCCAACACCATTAAGTAACTGGGCTGTATTATTAATTCCTTGCCTTCTTTCTGGGTTAAAGCCCATTTTGGAACTAGTCTATATTTAATTTGATTGCATGGATGGTGTTAAGTGACCTTAGAAAAACTTCTATTCCTGGGGTATACAATCATTTCAAATGTTTGAAAATTGCCCCAAAACATCTGTTGTGTTCATGTGTTAACTGGCACCATGTTGTTGGATTCTCCTTATGGATGTTTCTAAACCAACTTTAAAATTGTCAGATTGATTAAAAATTTTGGATGCAGATGCTTGCAAATGCCATTTTAATTCATGATCAGCTCTTGCAGGCTGTCTGATTTGCAATATAGGAAGCCAGTCGGCAATTGTGATGACATATTACTAATAGGGGCAAAATATGCTTTCTTGGATCCTGTAATCAAGCCCTTTTTTCATATGACAGTTTTCTTACCTATTGCTATGATAGTGAAATAGGCAAAGTACTCCTAAATTAGTTACCTCTTATCAAAATTTAAAACAGTACAATAGCATAAGATAGCTGTAAGAGTCAAAGTAGTGATCAATTTTTCTTTTAGTCTTTTTAGTATTAAACTGCTGATCTGATCTGCAAAAGGTAGGTAATAAATGGCAAGACCAGAATGCTGAAGGTAGCCTTGCTTCTCCTTTTAAACTTGCTGATGCAATTTCAATGGCATCCCTTACAAGCTTCTTGCTTTCTGGAATCCTCCGGTGGCTGATATGCCACTATCATTCTTTATCCATTGGTAAATAAACATTCACCTACTATTCATGTGAGTCAATATGCTGACTCACATGAATAATAGGTGTCCCTTCTTTGTGACCTTTTAAATCTATCCAGTAGGAAAAATCTAGAAATCACTACCATCCTCTAATTGGTGAGAAGAGACATAGAATTCAGAGGGAAGAGTAGACTTTGCTTTCAGATTCTGAATTTAAAGCATGTTGTTACAGATGCCCATCTGTAAAAGAAAAATTAGGGAACTACTGCTAATAATTTGTATTTTAACAGGATGGGAAGACAGCAGAAGATCTCGCCAGAGCAGAGCAGCATGAACATGTAGCCAGTCTGCTTGCAAGACTTAAAAAGGTTGGGAATGCATCCATTTTAAGTGAAGTTTTGATCAAAAAAACTTTTTTTATAAAAGCTGTTGCAAAATAATTCCTTTCTGCAATAGTGTCTTTTTTTTTCTTTTCCTTTTTATATTTTTAATTTGAAATTATGCCCTCAATTAAAATAAATATGTACGTATTAAAGAAGCTGACTAAGCTAGCCTGCACCACAGATTTATATCTATCAGCATCTGACAGTGCCTAGCAATGCATCTAAGTTGTTTAGTAGAAAATAAACTATTAAGAATTAGCACATCCCCCAAGATGATTTATTTCCTCACCATTTCACTTAGAAAGATTTTGAAGGATGGGGAGTTTGTGCCTCTTACGAAAATGTCAAAGACATATGGAATAGTTGCATCAGTTGTCAATGTTATCTTTTAATTCTGCAGTTTCAGGATATCCAAATATCTTGCCAACTAGAACAAAAAGTTTACCTGGGCTTGTTGTAAGGGAGTATGTCTGACACATCTGATCAATATTGATTAGTCAGATAGGCAGCATCATTCATGCTGGGAAGGTTCAGAGCCTCCTTGCCTGGAGATTACAGGCAAAAGCCAGACAAATTAAAATAATCCTGTTATTATAATGATGAGTCTGTGATTGGAGAAACCACAATAAATGATCATTTCTATTGCTAGTAGAAGATGGTGTACACCATGCATTGCCAAAGTAGAGGTAATGTCCTTTAGGTATGCCAGCAAATCTGTACTTTCTAGGATTGTAAACTATATGTATGTGAAGATGTGAGAAAGTGCAAAGTTCAGACTTCCTTTGTAATAACAGCTTTTGTAAAGTTTGTCATAATAGGCTCCATTTTGCATAGTTATATCACCAGACCAAACTCTTATTTGTGTCTGCATGCAGGCAGGTAAATTTGTGATTTATTCATGATGTAAATATGAAAATAATAAAAATTGAACAAAATAAGAAAGTCACATAGATTTCTTTTGAAAGAAATATCAGTACACTATAACTCTCTTCTTGACAGTGGAATATTACTGAAGGCCTGTTCCTATATATGTAGGGAAAATGCATTACACTTTGTAACAGAGAATCTGATCAATTGAAATTAACAAATTATATCTAACCACTGAAAATATTCTAGTACTACTGAAAATGGTCAGTATCATCTAGTACAGAGCATACCTTATGATTAGTTTTTGTGCTTGTGAAGTATTTTGCCTCTAATACAGACATGTGAAGAACCTACTGTCATTGTGGCTCTTGCGGAGGATTTAGTATTCGCTGTAACAGTGCAGTGTTTGCACTGTGACTAACTTACTAAATAAATGCCTGCTGGTGAGGAAGGAATAAAATTGCACACACTACTGTTTCTGTCAAATTTCTCAGCTCAGTTGCTGCATGCTTACAATTCAGGGGGCTCATCCTACCTGTAAATTAGGTGCAAATGTAGAACAATAGAGCCTCTCTCTCAGCTCCAAATGGGGGAATGAAGAAAGGGAAGATGAGTTTAGCTCCTTTGCTCTCACACTTCCTGCTTTCACCCTGTTTCCTTGAAATTCACCCAAATATAAGGAGCACAGAAAAAGTTGATGTAAAGAAAAGAAGAAAAAAACTGCATATTGAGTTGTCAGATGGTTCAGATGATAGCTGTCACAGCAAAATTCTTCAGTGCTGCATGTATATTCTATAAGACTACATATATTGGTTAAGCTTTTGAGACTGATGGGTTAGGAGAATGGGCACTGAAAGAGGTTAGTTTTGATGCTTTGCCCTCTCCATTGGAGGTCAAAATAATTCCATTCACTGATTTGAGCCTGAAGACATGCAGTCTTCATTAAATGTCAAGGTGACTCTTGGGAGTGAACATTAAACTCTCCCATCTGCCTGTCCAGTAACTCATGGCTTGCATGATGAACCAGATGAACACCAGTCTGGCAAGAAAGTGATTCTAAACCCCATGTTGAGTTTCTTGGGAAGCAGAAGTTCCCTGCCACATTTTCTGATTTTTTCTTTGTGCTGAATTTTAGGATACACACCGGGGGATTTTTATCCAGCAGCTGAGGCACACACAGAATCCACAGCCCCGGATCAAACTGAAGTTGTTTGGATACTCTGGCACTGGGAAAACCACCCTCGTGGAGTCCCTCAAGTGCGGCCTGATACGAAGCTTTTTCCGAAGACGTAGGCCTAGGCTCTCCTCCACAAACTCAAGCAGATTCCCCCCGTCTCCTTTGTCTTCCAAACCTTCAGGTATGGTTTTGAGCCAGAATGTTTTTATGAGAAAACAGTTTCCTCTTATTTATTCTCTAAGCTCCTGAGAAGAAGATGTTGGCTGCACGGCAAAAGGCAGGACAGCCTAATCATATAAGAAACAAAAGGAAAAGGGAGAGAGGATTGGCTTCTCTTTCTGTAGGCTTGTACCTAAAGTAAGAGGAAGAGGACCAGTGAGTGTGAAGGACACATAAGTAGTTAAGGTTTTGTTTGCTTACATGCCTGTATAATTAAACTTGCAGAGTCGAGGACAGAACTTGTAAACACTGCTGTTTATTTTTCACAAAAACTCCTGGGCTGCAAACATCAGTGTCATTACTAGCTTCCTTTTTGCTGGAGGAACTTCAATAAACTGCAATATTGGAACAGTTGCTGCATCTCTATGTGATTTTCAAGTAATAACAGGTTTCAGAACTGCCTCTGGAGTGCTTTTCACTAAGGTACAAGATTGAATTAGCCCAGTTAGAGATGTCTAAAATCCTCTTCAAATAAGCTGAAAATGGAGGTTTTCTAAACTGAAGTAAATGTTTACAAGTACTAGGGAATAGATAGCTCATGTAGTACCAGCGACAGCTGGCCTGTGCAAAGTGGGAAGAGCTACAAGGTGTATGTAGCAAGGTTTACTAGAGTGTGTGCCCAGCTTTTGAAGAACCCACAGGGGAACAGTTGAAAGACCAATGAACTGCTTGTCCAGGGCCCTTTTCTAACACTGGGAGCCTACAAGCAAGCTAAGTATTTTGAGGAGCTCAAGTTTAAATTGATGTTTAGAAGTGATCTTATTGTGGAAGTTTTAGATAAGGTCAGGGTTGCCTTTTTGAAAAAAAAAAAAAATTTCAGATAATATTTGCAGATTTGGATTTTTTTTCATCATTTTTAAGTAATATTGGAAGAGTGCTAGTAGTAGTTTTCATCTCTACTTTCTCTCTGTTCACCCAAGGGCATTCACAGAGTGCCTTAACAAGGCAAGATCCATGCCACAGAGATTGTAACTGCATTTGATGTTTACTTAACACAAGGGCCTCATATCTGTGACAATAGGAAAAAAGAACTTGATTAAATTAATCAATCAAAAGTTCTTGATTTATTTACCTTAATTTACGGTGTCATACAAAGGACAATAAACCACTCAAGGAATATCAGTTCCTGGAGGCAGTACACGAAGGTTTTGACTGAAGATAGATTTTTTTATGTAGGTTGATAAAGAACCAAAGAAGAGGTGTTATGTGCTCACACCATCATAAAATCAGAAAGACTGCATAAAATCAGAAAGTCACATTGGCAAATCAGTGTAGAAATAAAGGGGAATTAGAAGCACGCCCTTCGAAAGAACTTACTTAGATATAAAGCCAGAAAGATGCACAATTCTATGCATACAAAGTTACAATGGTGTTATTTTAGCATTTGGAAGTTCAGGTTTTGCTTTTTTCAGTATATGTTTTCTTGGGTTGTAAATCCTTATATAGCTTGTAAATTATATTATGGGCTGAGTGACATAATCAGATAAATATTTAAATTAGCGCAATTTGGTCTTGATCTCATGATTTGTTTGTTTTTGTTTGTTTAAATTCTATAAAAATAAGTGTGTGAATTCACTAAGTATTTATTTACAAGAGCCGTAAGATTTAAAATATTACACTAGGAGATTAAAAATAAAAGTGTAGTTCTACAGCTAACATGTAATATCTTTCTGTTGTAAAACCCAAATATTAGAATTTGCCATCTAGTGGAGGAAAGAAATCTTTATCCACTAGATGGTGCAAGTCAGTTAAAAAGCTTTTTTGTCTCTCATTTGCACTCTAGGAATCTGAATAAACAAGAAATTTAAAAATTGCTTATTAGTAAAATAATTTTGGTTTAGAGCCTGCTTTTCTCCCCCAGCACCCCAGAGACACTTGTTACACAGTAATATTTTCTTATCATTACTTACCGGAGTCAATAATATGAATATGTGACATTTCTATGCCAATAATAATAGATCATGCAATGAAATTTTAGCCCTTAGGTTAAAAAAAAAAAAATGGCAGTATATCTTTGCAACATAGAATTTTAACTATTCAAACCTTTCATACATATAAACTTCAGTCTTATTCCATGCTTCCCACTCAGCAGTGTATCTGTTAATGGACCTAAGTACTTTATAGAATCATTCTAATATTTTCATTTTAATCATACAGAATAAGAATGTAGTGTGTACACTCACAGCTTCATAGACATCTTTCTTTGAAGAGCACTTTGGGCTTTTTTAATCTGGTTTTATGGCTTGCATACTTGTTTTCGTGTGATCTTGTTCTGATTTTCACATGGTTTGTAATCTCATTTTCCTTTCCCTAACCCAGTTTCAGTAAGTATTACAAATCTTTATCCTGGTTGTGAAAATGTCAGCGTTAGAAGCCGTAGCATGATGTTTGAGCCAGGCCTGACCAAAGGAGTGTTAGAAACTTTCGTATCACCTGCTCATCACTCTCACTTCTCTTCTGATGACCAGTCCACCAAGGCCATTGACATCCAGAATGCCTGCTTGCATGGTAAGAAGAGCCCTGGGCTGGAGTGCCTTAATGCTGCTGGACAGTTAATGCCGTTTTACTTGTTTTGAAAAAAAAAAGAGAAAAAGTATGACTTGGTATAGTAGTAACTCTGTTTGACAATCCAGCAGTGGTAGGATTTAATTTGTTTGAGAAAATAAATCTGCCTGAAGTTCTATAACTGTTGTAACATACGTTTTAATCACTCCTGCCAGATCTTTGTAGTATTACATAGAAATGTTTTTGAGGTAAGTGGGAGAGTAGAAGAGAGGGATTTTATATGACAGGAGCAGGCCAGCAAAGTATGGCTACTAGAATGAAGGCTTCTTCACCCATGCTATATGTAGTTTGGGGATTTTATCAGATTTAGTCCTCACCATTTAAGTATATTCCCAGCTGTGCAAAGGATG
>VZTB01017342.1:0-180522 GCA_013397245.1 Thryothorus ludovicianus
CTTTGCTTGTACACACAGCTTTTACTTTACCTATTAGAGATGAGTCCATCTCAACCCTTTTTCTCACTTTTAGCTTTCCAATTCAGTTGTCCATTTCACTGAGGGGAGTCACAAGCAGCAGTGGGGGCTGAGCTGCTTACTGGGATTAAACAACAAGAGAAATGAACAGAAGCAAGAGCTTCCCAGACCTGCATACTTGTGGTGGGAGTTTTTGAGCTTTTTTTTGGTTTTGTTTTGTTTTGTTAGTTTGGGGTTTTTTTCGTTGGTGGCAAAGCACTAAACAGATGAGTGGCCTATTCTGAAGAGAGATTCCAATAATGGCACTCTGTACCTCCATATTTTAGACAATTTTTCCAGGAAAGAAAATCAAGACTAAGTTGATTTGAACTTGCATCTGTAGATTCAACAACTTTGAGAGTCTAAAGGAGGGCCATAACAGTTGACTGGATGGATGGAGCACCTCTCCTATGGGGAAGGGCTAAGAGAATTATGACTGTTCACCCTGGAAAAGAGAAAGCTTTGGGGTAACTTAATTGTAGCCCTCCAGTACTTGAAGGAAGCCTATAGGAAATATAGAGAGACTATTTATGAGAGCATGCAGCAACAGGACAAGGGGGAATAGTTTCAAACTAAAAGAGGGCAGATTTACATTAGATATTAGGAAGAAAATCTTTACTGTGAGTGTGGTGAGGCACTGCAACAGGTTGCCCACAGAAGCTGTGGATGCCTCACGCCTGGTGGCCAGGTTTACCAGGGCTCTGAGCAGTCTGGCTAGTGGAAGGTGCCCCTGCCAATGACAGAGGGGTTGGAACTAGATGACCTTCAATCCAAACTATTCTATGATTTTATCATAAATGCCTCAGTATTCTGGCCCAGCTACAGGTGACTTGTCTCCTCTTTAACAAATTCAAATATCAATGCTTCACACCGCGCTAGTGCAGCCCCACTTTTAATACTGGGCGTAGTTTAGTCTTCCTCAACACAGGAAGGATGTCAGACAGCTAGAGTGTGTCCAGAGCAGGGCAACCAAGATAGTGAAAACCTTCAAAATAAAGATTTATGGAGCACGTCTGAGCTCACTTGGTTTGTTCATCTTGAGAAACCAAGGCTGAGGGCTGCCCTCATCAGGGTTTACTTCTTCCAAAAGGTGGGCAGCAGAGATGGAGGTGCTGATCTCTTCTCTCTTGTGAGAAGTAGGACTAAATAGGCAACAGAATGAAGCTATGTCAAGGGGAGCTCAGACTCAACATTAGAAAAAGTTATTCACAGAGAGGGTGGTTGGTGAGTGGAACCAACTACCCAGAGAAGTGGCTGCAGTATGAAGCCTGACAAGAGCTCAGTGAGACTCTGAATGATGTTCTTAGTCATGTGGTTTAATTTTAGTGTGTCTTGCAAGAAATAGAGGGTGTGACTTGATCCCAGTGAGTCCCTTCCAACTTCAGATATTCTGTGATTCTGCTGGAAAGCTCTATCAGCCTGACAAAAGGAAGTCCCTTCCTTTCCTGGGTGGCAGTAGATCTACTGCTCCAGCATTGGATCTCGGGGTGCAGAGGGAATTCCTTCCTTAATCCCTTACCTATCCTGTCCAATCACTTCCTTTCTGGTTAGATGCTTGCAGAAATTTTGGCCTTTCCTGAGGGGCCTGAGCAGAATGGGTGACATTCTTTTCTTGAGCCTAAATCTCAATAACTGTCAGGTTTTCTGAGTTCAGAAATTGCTCCCAAGGGATTAAAAGTCTTTACAGAAGGAGTTCAGAGTCTTCAACTCTAGTTTCAAGGTTGTTTATTTTACCTTATCTATAATGTTCTTTCTCTGACCTGTGGAGCTTTGTCTGGCAGGTCAGTTCAAGGCACGCTCTATGCCCCTGGGGCAGGGTTAATATTTTATACTAAAACCTACTTGGACATTATTTACAATAACTTTCCAATACCTATCATCTATGTTAGACAGTTAGTTTCTACTCTAAACCAATCAACAGTGCTGCCATCGCAGCAGAAACATGGAGTGGGTGAACAAGGAGGAAGAAGCCTTAAAACCATGAGGATCCCCCATCTTGTCCTTACCTACACACCATACTAAAAACCCAAAATCTACTTTTTCACCCCGTGATAAACTAATTATTATTCTATTCAAACTCTTGTGACTTGTAATTCTTCACATAAAGCTGGTAATCATTTCCATGTGCTAAAATCCAAACCATAGGTGTCTTGGGCTCTGTGCCAAGGTCTCCAAGCCCCCTGCCTGGGTCTTGGGTCCTCCAGGGCAGTCAGTGACAAGCCCTGGGTTCCCACAAATAACACCTGTAGAACTTCTGAGCACAGCTAGGTATGCAGTTTTAGATGTTGGTGGAATTTTGTAGATATCCCTGGAAGCTGCCAATGGGCTGTGATTATTGTACCTAAAAAGGTACTGTGGGAAAGTAGATTGACTGATCTCTGGTCAGCATGTAACTGCTGATAATGGGGGGATGCTCTGGAGTTTATATATTTTTTAAAATAACCCTTCTAACAATCCTAATCATACTTTTGGTTTATCTGAGAGCCAAATGGAAAACAGTATTAACCAATTACTTCCAAACTATTGCTCAATAAATAGAGAAATTAAATAAAAGTCAATTTGTTTCAAGTCCTTAAGAATGAACTCAAACTCAAGACATCAAAATAGTTCACGAAAATAAATTCCATTTTTAAACCAGCTGTAGTCTTAAGCAATTAAATCTTTAATAAGAACTTAAATAGAAAGTAGTTAATTTTAATAATTCTTTTTTCTGAGATGTTAACCATAGTTGGATGCCAAGTTCTCACCAAGGCCTTTCTGTCATTTCTCTTCTCAGCTGGACAGAGGACAGAAAATGTAATGCAAGGCTTGTGGGACAGTACAAGGGGGAGATCAGTCACTTGTTACTGTCACTGGTGAAGCAGATTCAATTTTGAGAAATTAGTTTAATTTTTTATCAGCTAAATCAGAGTAGGGTAACAAAAAATCAAATAATAAAAATACCTTCCTTCCAACTCTCTTTTCTTCCAGGGCTTTAACTTCCCATTTTGTCTCTCTCCTTCCCCCACAGTAACACAGTGGGATGGGGAATGGGACCTGTGGTGAGTTCATCAAGTGACATCTGTGCCACTGCTTCCTTCTCAGGCAGAGGACTCACACTGTTCCATGCTCCCATGTGGGGCCTCTCCCATGGGACATAGTACCCCATGAACTTCTCCAACAGGAGTCCTTCTCATGACCTGCACTTCTTCATGAACTGCCCCAGTGCAGACCCCTTCCACATGTCCCTCAGGAACAGACTGCTCCAGTGCTGGTTCCCAGAGGGGTCACAAGTCCTGATAGCAAAGATCTTCCAGGGTGAGCTGCCCATGGGTTCACAGACTTCTTTGGGCATTCACCTGCTCTGGCAAGGGGCCTTCCATGCACTGCAGGGCCACAGCTGCCTCACCATGGTCTTCACCACGGCAGCAGGGGAATCTCTGCTCTGGTGCCTGGGGCACCTCCTGACGCTCCTCCTTCACTGGCCTTGGTGTCTGCAGAGCTGCTACTCTCCCACATTCTCACTTCTCTCTCTGGCTGCAACCACTCCTATGCAGCAACTGTTCCCCTTCTTAACCTCTTTCCCCAGAATTGTCATTACCGATGGATTGGGCCTTGGACAGTTGTGTGTCTGTCTTGGAGCCTGAAGCTTCTGGCAGCTTCTCACAGAAGCTACCCCTGTAGCCTCCTGCCTGCCACAACCTTTACCACACAAATCTAATGCACTTCTGTTGATTTGGACCACCTTTGGTCTTATTTTCAGAGCTACAAGCAGTTGTAGCTCTGACTCAGATACTCTGAATGCTGGGTCATGGTTTTGTATCTAATATTTATATCCAAGATGAAAAATGCTAATCTTCATGATTGTATTTCTTTTTTTTTGCTTTCTCCTCTGAAAAGCTGAAAAATAGTCATTAAATATATTTTGAATTTTTTTGATAATGGGCACTATATGAATGCAAATTATAACACTTTCAACATGCTGACTTTCAGTTTATTCTTATCTAGGTAGGAGTTGTCAAATCTGATTTTACTTTAGAAAGTCATAATTTTATTAATACAATATAAATGAGCTAAGTGGAAGGAATGATCAAGATCCAATGAAGTTCTATGGCAGCAAGGACTTTTTTGCAATGATGAAATGCATACAAAATTACCACCTTAGATATTTTTGCATATTTTTTTTCTTTTATGCTCATGATCTCTAAACTTCAGTTGGAGGTTCAAAAAGCGTGAGTCTTGGTGTCAGTAATTGTATCCTTACTGCATATTTATCCTGGGAAAGAGGAGAAACCTGGTGACAATCCTTATGCTCAGTGATTACTGACTTTACATATAAGACCTGATCAACTTTTGGGGGATGTCATTATCCCCTTTTCTATCCCCTTATAGCATTGCCAAGATGACAAGGTGGAGGGGAGCTCAGATACTCAGATGCTCTGTGTTAATGGACTATTAGAGGTGAGTTTATGGAATGGTCAGTCATTGACTGACCTCTAAAACAGGTATCAACCCTGTTAGCAATTCTCTTGATCTCAGTTCAAAAAATAGGAAGCAAAAATAATCTAGGTTTCAATTTGTTTCTCTTCAGGTGAAAATACAAAGGATCTTCATATTTACAGTTCTCATGATAGCTAGCCAGGGAGATATCTTGTGCCTTAATTTGAATTAAATTCTGGATTCAGAATATGCCCAGGTTAAAGCCCAGGCTGAGGCGTGAGATTATAGCTGCAGAGTAAGTAGGCATATGAACTATATGGTTTTGAGACCTCTTCATTCAAACAGATTAATTTTTAATAGGTATCCACAACAAAGCATGCTGTAAGAATGGTTATTCTTTAATGTTTCCTCTCTGCTACTTGATTTTGTAATTCTCCTTCCTGTTCCATTTTATTTCTTCATCCTCAATTCTGCTGTGAGATCTGAGGCGGATTTCTGTATCTCCAAAATCTATTAATTTATTTACTTATTCTTCTGTTCTTCTCACTCTTTTTTCCCCTTTATTTTTGCCTTGTCATGCCATTCCCAGTACCAGCAGAGAGGGGCAGGTACAAGCAAATCCCACTTAAACATGGCATTTTGCACCTTGCTCCTCTAGTAGCAGCAATCAGAGGGAGGATACTGGATTAAACACAGCCACACAGCATGACCATGGTGCTCTGCACTGCCACACTAGATCTGGCCCCAAGTGACTTGAACCAAGTTAGCAGTAGGTTTGTGGCAGGATGTAGGATTTGCCTAGGATGAGTGCTAGCACATGAGAAAGATAAGCAGCTCAAGAGACTCATAGTGGGATATAAACACAGATGTGCTGCCAATCTTCTCACAATGGGCACCAATAAAAATTTTTCCCACTGGCTTGTGGCAGAATTCATATCAGACGCATGCACTTGCAGACAGGTGTCAAGGGACTGGCAAATGCATTCCTTTGCTTTGCAAGCAAACAAAAATTCTCTTTAATAATCAAATAAAGGGGCAATATATTCTGAAAAACTTCTTGGAAATCTGCTTATATTTTGCATTGTATTCTATTTGTATTGCTTGATTGAGAAAGAGGTTGAAGATATTTTAAGAAATAACTAATGATAAAATCTGCTGTTTTACAGAGCCAAGAAGATCATCTAGATGAGCTCCATGAATGAAAATCAGCCTGACAGTTCTGATTTTGCAATAGCTAGAAAAGCAGCGAAATACAAAATAGTGGAAACATAACCCCTGCTGTCCTTTTAATTTTGACATTGATGTCAAAATTGATGTCAAAATTGATGTCCAAAGGGCATTCCTGAGTGCACAGAAACTTTCACATCTATATAATAACTATAAATTTTGGGAACAGTGACAAGTTTCTGGGGAGATCAGCTGAGTGACTGACTCCAGTTTTCTTTCTGCAGCAATAGAAGAAAATATAATGAATGTTTTAGAGGCACCCACCGAAAAGTTTATCTTTTTTCAGCTATGTGCTGTCCTCTCAAACTTTTTTTCCCAAATATTCTACCCTTTAGGCAACATCTTACAAACACAAAAAGAGCAATATTTAGGAAAAGTACGGAACTGTTACTCTCTTATCACATTTTGGATCATTTTATATGAACAGTGCAATGGACTTGGTGCTTTGTTAGTTTGTATAAAATGATGTTATTCATGTGCCTGTTCATTTCTTTCTGCACACTGATGCCCCACTCTTTTGCTGTGCACTGCAAGAAGAGAACAAAAATACCCTGCTATATTTAAATTCAAAGTGTAAGATGAGACACAAAACCAGAGTCTCTACAATGAGGACTGAAATGTTAGTGATCAGTATAATAAGCACTGCACACAATATGCCAGCTGCTTAGTTAACCAAGTTCGTCGCAGGAATCAGGAGACACATTTAAAGGAAAAGTTTGAGAAGAGAACAGTCCTTTTAACATTTTTTTCAGGAGAGCGTAGTTACTGCCAAGCATCTTGTCCTTTTAAAGGGGAGTAAGTGAGCCTGTGACAGAACCTATCCTATCTTGACAGTCACAGCTGGCGTTTAAAGGCCAGGACTGATAGACAATAGCATATTGGGGGCATTTTGCTGTTGCTTGTCCAGATGGTATTTGTCTTAATCATCCGTCAAAATCTCCAGTGATGCCAATCTAAGGCCTTTCAACAACAACTTTCTGTTTCAAAGATATCACCCTATTCTTAGACTTAGTTATTTGGGTTTTGGTTTTTTATTTTTTTTTCATTCTTCTAAGGTTAATGGCTCCTGAATGGTGTTGACAAGGAAATTCTTCTTGTGAAACTCCAGAGATATTGTGACTGGTTTTCTGAATTTTTTGGTAAAACTGATTGCTCCTTGCAACTCCCCACTACATTAAAAAAAATATGCTGCTCAACAAGTATTCAGTAAAGAATGTAAACTAGACTAGAATGTAGTTGGCCCAATTTTTGCATTACATTATACCTCATAGTTCAGGCATTTTGTTTGCCTTACAAGGTATTAGAGACAACATTGTAAATGCAGATCAGAGCTGCAGTAGCAGAACACAACAGAGCTAAACAGCTGATTTAATCAGGTAGGAATTTAATACAATGCTTTATTCATAGAATTTGAATGTTGAAGGCCAGATGGTGTCAGCAGTATTTTCCTCTGACTAAAGATCCAAAATTAAAACAGATTTCTGTTTTATCTTTTAGTTTTCAGCTCAAATCTCACTACTATTTCCAGGTAATACTTTCCTGGAATAATTTCTCCCTTTTCATTTCTACAGTACATGCCAAGTAATTAGTTCATGAGCCACAAAAATATGTGGTACATAGTGCATCAAAGATCAACATAGTAAATGGACTGTCATTTTAGGGCTTGGATAACACAGCATGATGAATGAAATAGATGTTCACTCCTGCCCAGTGAACCATTCAGAGTTCAGAACCTTCTTTCCATGAAGAGATCCTTACATTAGGTACTCCTAACAGCAGAAAATAATATTCCATCAAATGGATTTTGTTATAGAGAGATACAGAACAAACCCACTGACTCTAAAGAACTAACTCTTAACCATTTTGATTCTGAAGTTGAAAGCAGGTCAAAGTTTCCCACAGTCTGCCAAAGACAAGGCTTGCATTACTAGATCTGATTTCAAATCAGAAACTGAATGACTAGTGAGTCAACTAGCGAGTCCAGCTCACTGGAAATTGAAGAGTCATATTGCCATGATGCAAGAAGTCAGAGTGTATTTCTCCTTATCCTTTATTGACTACTTCTTATAAGTCATTGCTGTGGTCAATTCTTTGTAGGCAGGTGTTTTGGAAACAGCATTTTAATCTGGGAAAGTGTATGAGGTTGTCAGACTATCAGGAAAAAATGCATGATTGGTTCACCTGACATACTGTTCTCCTAGTTTGTACCAGTTTCTTTCACAATGTTTTCCCTCTCAACAGTGCTAATTCACTTGGCTTTGTTGTGAGTGATGGATGTAAAAGTCTGGTTCTGTTCACCTTTCTGGGTTGAAAAAGGTTCCAGCAAAAGTGTTCCCAGTGTCTGAGATCTATTCTGATATCTGAGACACTTTCTGTCCTAGAAGTAAAACCAAGTATCTGGAAATTCCTTCAAGACATGGTTTGTCTTTGCAAAAATCATCCTCATTCCCTTAGAGGCCTCAGAGGAGAAACTGCAATTATCTTTTCGCCTCTGCTCTTACTCTATCCCTTCTTTTCTCTCATGCTCAACCTTTTTAAACTTTAAAGCATTTGCCTACTTTGTTGCTTCAGCATTTGGGCGTTCACTGCATGCTGACACAAATTAAGCAACCCAATTCAGAAAGTCCTCAACACAAAGTTCAAGAGCTGGAAATCACTTCTTACACTTCTTATATAATGGACTTGGATATAGGTAAACCTGGTTCGTTTCTTTCTGCATCAAATCACTATTTTTTTTTTCTTTACAGTTGTTTTCTTGTTTCTGTGTTCCAACAGGGATGAGCAAAAAATATAATTGTGCCCTGCAGAGAAAGGAGTGGGCTGCAAGTGGCTGGAATGAAATTGTTTGCTATTGCCAAGAAGAGAACAAAACATGAGAGTTTGTGTATATGATCATTTCCTGAAAGCGCAGAAGAGTAACATTTTGTAAGCACACCTCCTAAATCATTACAAAATGGGTGAGTAAATGTGAAGAGGCTGGGGAGATGATAAGCAACACTCTAAGTTATCTTGGTGCAAATCAGAAAAACTGGGACATAATAAAGAAGTTATTTTTAGGTTTATAATCTTTAAATATTGAATTATGTCAGATATATAAATGTTAGACTCCTTAAAAATTATCTTAGTGCTACCAGTTCCTGATAACTGTGATTTACTAACTTATCCTACAATCACAGAATAGTTCAGAAGGGACCTCAAAAAAATTATCTGGTCTAAGCTTTCTTGGGAAAGGCAGTGTAAATGAGATTATCTAGCACCCTGTCCAACCACATATCTTGAAAATCTTCAGCAATGGGGACTCTACCATTTCCCTGGGAGGATATTTCTTAAGATGAAATTACTCCCAGTGCATGCCTTGTCTTCTCTGTGCTATTTCCTGTGAGGAGAGAGGCTGTGTCGTTTTTGATGCTGCCCTTTAATTACTGGAATATTGTGATGAGGTATCACCTGAGCCTTCTCCAGGGAGAAGAGACCTAATTCCTTCAGTCTTTCCTTACAGGGAAGGTTTTCCAGCCTTTTGAACATCATTGCCATTCTCCTTTGGACCCTGTCCAATATGCCCATGTCTTTCTTGCCTTGTGGGGGTCAGAAAGGAGCATGCTACTCCAGGTACAGCCTGACAGGTGCTGAGTAGAGTGGAAAGATCACATCTCTACCTCTGCTTGTAATGTCCCCTGTAATGTCCAGGATTCAATTTACCCTTGTTTTTCCAGTATCACACTGGTTCTTGTGCTCAGCTCATTGTCCCTCAAATCCTTTTCAGTGAGGCTGCTCGCCAGTCACATAGATCCTGTTCTACACTGGAGTCTTAGTTAATTCCAACCAAGGTACATGATTTTGTTAAATTTCATACTGTTCTTGGTAAGCAGTCTTCCAGCCTGTCCCATTATGTCTGTAAGATGGTTCTCCTGTCTGATGCATTTGTTCACCTCACCACCCAGTTTGGTGTCATCAGGATCCTGCTGAGCTTCTTGCACTCAGGAAAGACGAACTACAACAGAATAAAATAAATGAATTGTTTAAGCTCTAGGAATTACTTGTTTTGGTGTTGTACTTGTTACTTGAAAATTTTAATATTTCAACACCCAGATATTTGAGTGAAAATATGACTGTTGACAGACCGGTTAAATGATTGTGCTTGATGGGGATTTTGAAGACTCAATGCACCTCTTGTGTTGGTTACTTGCATCTTATATGATACAATCTTTTCAGATTTTTGTGCCTTAGCTCTCCATATGTAAAGAGGAGTGACAAAGTAGCTTTCACTATATTATTTCTAACTAGCTTAATCACAAATCTTATGGGGCTGAGACTTTCCTTACAGACATCACCAGAATTTAGGATCCTGAGCAGTACTGGGATTTCTGAAATATGTCACAGTATGACCATTAGTTTGGAGACTGTGTTTGACAAATGGATGTATCCAAACAGCATCATTCATACTCAGATAATTTTCTTGTTTTCCACCTTTTCTTGCTAAGGTTGCCTCCTTCCATTCCCCTCTTCACAAAGTAAGTAATAATACATAAGTTAGGATGAAATAAAAAATTCCTGAAGTGTCTGGAAACAGTACTTCAAATGCAGTCAATACTCTCCTTGGAAACTGTCTACTGTAAAAAAGAAATGAACAAAATAGTACTTGGTCTGAATAGTTTGAGTTCTGGCCTTGCTGAAGTCAAGAATTACCATTGATTTTGGTGGAGTGAGGATTTTATACTTTGTGAATGACTTTGTGAAGAAAAAAAAAGACCTAAGACTAGGATTTCCAAAGGTATCTAAGATGCTTCTGGGCGACTTGAAAATCCCATATCAGTTTCATTGTTCCAGCAAATGGCTCAACCACCCATATTTGAATCCATCTTTCTGCCTCTAGTAAACCAGATGGATTTGAATTGGTGTCCTAAAGGGGAAAGACACAGCCTCCATTTAGCTATCATTTGAGTCATCTAGACTTACAATAAAGAGCATAATTGTTTCTGTAATCCTTTTGTAATATCTGGAAATTAGTTATCCTGAAATTATGTATTTTAATTTATTTTCGAAACATTAAATATTAAAAGTGCAAGCACATGACCTCTAGATGTAATTAATATAAGAAATGATAAACCAGGCATATAATTAAATGTCCTTTCCAAAAATAGAGTACTGAGTGAAGCAGTCATTAACTAAGATTATATTACCAAAAGGGAAAACATTACTACAGTCAGTCATCATTGTGAACAACAGCACAACAAGGTTCATTCTTATACCAGTGGATAACTATTTATAATAGAATGGCATGAGCTGTAATAACCACATGACATCTCTTCCAGGATCTGAACTTGTGGATATCTACATCTGGAGAAAGAATACATCAGGCATTGTTTACATTCCCTGCTCTTATTCAACCAAATACATATGAAAAAATAAAAACCTCAGAAAACAAGGATGTAGATTTTACTTACTCCTTTGTTTAAAGGAGTGTATTTTTAACTGATTCACCTGACATCAAACTTCTTTTACTTCCACAAGAGAAATAGCTATTGCTCATTCTCAGAATTGGAGAAAATACAGAGTATACCAGCATGATAACCAACTTTGTCAGGAATTTGAATTTAATATTGTCTAGTTTAAATTCCTAACTTTCAAAGAAGGTATGTCTTGTTTAAATTTGTTTTAGTAAAAATTTTATCATTAAATTCTATCATTATTCTAACAAACAAGGAAAATAACTAATTGTGGTGGAGAAGAGGGACTGATTCAAAAGTTCTATGTCATATTGAGATGGTGCTGTGGAGGGAAAAAAGAGAGATAGACTAATCTGAACCTGGGTAAAATGAAGACTGAACCCTTTAGGAATAAGATTGAAAACTGTCCTGATTTCAACTTGACTGCATTTATGAGGTGGAGGGATAAGAAGGAAGACAAGTACAGTGAGGAAAAAGAAATTACAAAAACTGTCAGATGTGACTAGTAAGCAGGAAGATATCCTATCCTACATTGTTTAGGGAAAAAACATACATATATGCTCCAAATAAACAAAAAAAATTCCCCACTTAAGTCTGTGTGCCATAAAAGAACTGAGGGGGCAAGCTGTATCCTTCATTTTTGTCCTGAGTTGCTCTGAATTCCTTGGCATCAGGCTGCTCTGCATGCTAATGAAAGTGGGCTCTGGGAGGGCCATTTCTGAACAGAGACACTGTTGACTGAGTCCCTGTTGGTGAAAGGATGCATTATGTAAGACATATTTGCATGGTGTCCATCTTTTTTGCATTTTTTGTCTGTTTATTCTGTTGATGGGCTGCCTCGTCTTCTGGGGCTTACTCCTTCTAGAAAACGACTTAATAAAATTCACAAGCACATTTCTTCCTGTTATTCCTCAGCATAGTCCTCAGCACTTTAATTCTGGCCAGCTGAAAAGAAGCTGTTGCTTTGTCAACATTATTGACCTTTTAAATTAGCATGCGGGTGAGCTATGGCATAGAACAAGTGTATTTCACCTGCTGTAGAACCAATGCAATGACGTATGCTCTACCTTAGAGTACAGAAAATGATTTTTTAGTAGGAGGCATGGGCCAAAAAGTGAGAACTCACTCCATGAAGGTCAGCAGGAATCATCAGGAGTATCACATTTTCCTTTCATGGTATATTTCTACAGGTTCATTAAAGCACTCTTACATCTTCCCCCACCTTCTTTCCAAGATTCTGTGTTCATCTCTACAGACCTTACACTTATTCTTTAGTTTTTTTCTAATTTCTATACTTTTGTAGGCATGTGTTTTCTCCACATTATGACAGCTCACCACCAATGGCTTCGCTGTTCCTTAAGGGTGGCAAATTCACCTCTAGTTACATGTGTACAGCACAAAAGAACTACAATGGCCTACAATGTACATATCCTGATCTGTCAATTTTCTACCATTCCAAACTCGCAGAATGAGCACAGCTCTCTTCTATTTACTGGAGAGATGTACTAGTCCTTGTAATTGTCTTGGAACATACATCATTACTAACTTATGACTATTTATCTTTTGTTTTAAATGTATCATGTTTTACCCAACATTTGCCTCTATTTGGATAAAAGAAGGAATAGGAATTCTATAAGCTCTGGGTAAGCTGAAACATAAGTGTAAGCTGTGCTTCTGCCTGGACTAGAGGTGTGTCTTCCTCCTGTGTTGGCAGCTAGGCAATACAGATGTTTCCTCCTGAGCGATAAAGGCTCAAAAGCACACAGAAATCACAGGTTTGATTATTTCTGCTGGTGATATACTTGAAATCATGGCATTTGAATCTTCCAGCCTTTGCAGAGCTGGAAAAGTAGATCCACTCTTGCCTCAGAGGGACAAGCCTTAGTGATTTTTAAAAGTGCAATATAGACTGAAGTTTCCTTAAGCCCAGAAAACAACAGATTACTTCACTGAGCCATAATACATTGTTTTGCTACTATCATTGATGATATACAGCAATGTCAAGGTTAAAAATTTACTTTATGATGTTTAAAGTCCACCAGCCTCCATATTGACTGGATTTTTTTCTAAATTAAAGTTTTTTTTGTCAATCAGTTCTAGGAAATTATGGATCTACTTGAGATTATATTAGCTTCCTTACATAAGGTAATGAATTAAACCTTGAAAATTAGAGAAAGCCTAATATTAAAGGTTCACTATTTAAAAAATATTTCTTCTAATGATAGACTTGAATATATCTAGGAAGAAATCTAGTCCTAATCCAAACTCCTGTGGTTTTCATGTTCAGTTATGTTCTTACAGAAATAAATCTGAGCCAAAGTAATAGAATTTAATATTTTGTTTGGCAGCGTACCATGTGTAGAAATTCTGTAGGATTTCCTAAGGGAATTTATGATATTGGTTTTGTTTCCTTTTATTTTTATTTTCCTTTTTTTTTTTTTTCAAATAAAGTTTAGTCTTCTTTCTATGTCAACATTTCAGTGAGGTTTCTGTAATTAAGTGATATTTGGAATTGTAAATGCCTCTCTTTTTTTTTCTTTCAAATTATATAAAAAAATATTCTTGAAACCCTTAATTAGAGAAACATGGCTTGAGTCTTGAATGAATGCCAGTTTTTATAAAATGAGATAATTGGGTCAGGGACACTGTCCTAATTCCTTAGGGTACGTGAGCCCCAAATATCACAGGCTATGCAAATGATAATTACTTGAAGATTTCTATTGCTCAACAGAAAAAAAAGGAAGGCTTATCCTCTGAACATATTTTTAAAAAAGTAAGCCACAGCAGATTGTCTTTGGAATATATCAATGTATTGGATATGTGTGGCAATATTTTGATAGTGAGAGGGGGCTACTCTGGTGGCTTCAGTTAAAGCTGACAGAAATTTCCCCTATTCCAATGAAGCCAGTAGCAGTTGGCTCCAAGATGGAGCAGCCTCTGGCCAAGGGTGAGCCCATCAGCAGTGGCACTTCTGGGATAACAGATTTAGGATGGCAGAAAAGTTGCTGTGCAACAGCAGTTGCATCCAGAGAAGAGGAGAGTGAGAACATGTGAAAGCAGCAGCTCTGCAGACATCAAGGACAGTGGACAAGGGACAAGAAGTACTCCAGGCACCAGAGCTAAGATTCCCCTGCAGATGATCGTGCAGACTGTGGTGCCAGGACGGTCCACACTGCAGCAGAGATGAACCTGCAGCCCCTGCAGGACTACCCCGTGGAGCAGTTGGATGCCCAAAGGAGTCTGTGACTCATGGAAAGCCCATGCTGGAGCAGGCTCCTGGCAGGACCTGTAGTTTCATGGAGTAAGGACACCATGCTGCAGCAGGTTTACCATCAGGACTCATGACTCCACAGGGAACTCAGGCCGTAGCAATTCCTGAAGGACTTTAGCCTGTTGAAGAGACCCACTCTGGGCTGTTTGTGAAAAACTGCAGCCCATGGGAAAGATTAACTTTGGACAAGTTTGTGGAGTACTCCCTCCCTTGGGAAGGTCCCTGTGCTGGAGCAGAGACTGAGTGTGAGGAATCCTCCCCCTGAGGTGGAAAAAATGGTAGAGGTGTGATGAACTGATCACAGCACCCATTTCCTGTCCCCCTGTGCTGCTGTGGGGGAGGAGAGAAAGAAAATAGGGAGTGAAGTTAAGCCTAGGAAGAAGGGAGGAGTGGGGGGAAGGTGTTTTAAAATTTAGTTTTACTTTCATTATTATACTCTGATTTAGTTGGCAGTAAATGAAACTGAGCTTTTAATTGGATTTTCTCTCCCATGCCCAGTTGAGAATGGGAGTGACAGAGTGGCTTTGGTGGGCACCTGATATCCAGGTTTAACCTGGTACAGTTAAACAAGGCACTTTCATCTTCAGAATTTCTGCTTGTTCCATCTGTTAGTGTGAGATGAAAAAAATATTTTATTTTTAATGTTGTAGTTATATATTACAAAAATAAATCAATCACATAGGTAATATATTATTAATCTTGTTTAGCAACTGATGAATTGATTTTAAGAAGCTGTGGTCAAAATTACTCTTTCCTTAGACAAAATAATAAAAATGTACAAATCTTTATATGGTTGTTCACGAGCACATACCCCCTGCAAACTTACCCTTGTGTGCTGGGTCTGCATGAGTCCTGGAAGACTCACATCAACAGCCTTCTAAAACACCAGTGATGTGATGGCAGCACTCCAGCCCAGTATGAAGTCCTCACCTTCATGCCCAAAATTACCCAATCCAGAATTCTTATGTTCAGAGTATCCTTACATAATTTTTAAACCATTTCAGGCACTAAATCTTTGAAATTTTTATATCAAGATATTAATTATTAAGTCTGCTTTGTGTCATATTCCCCAAGACATAATGTAGGTAAAAATAAGAGGTATTTTTGTGTTTCTGGAAAAACAGTTTGCAGTAAGTGACTTCAGATATTTTTGTTGTCTTGTTTGGCAATATTCTGCTTGGATTCATTATCAGTCTGGTACTCTGGACTGTCTAAGGGTCTGGATGGCACACATATATGAGGCTGCAAAACCTATATTTCCTTCTCTGTAGCTGAGAAAAATAGGGCAGATTACTCATCTTTTCTGCCTGCAGCTAAACCTGAATTTGAGGGATTTTGCCACTTGAATATGCTTTAGGCTTTGCTGTTTTGTCTCCTTAGTCATCTGGTCTCTGCCACCTGTGTACTTTTACTGCTGTTGTATAATGAATATAAATTCAAACTATGCAGATCACTAGTACTCTATTCAGCTTCAGCAAGGCTGGATGAAATATAGCAGCTAAGTTCTTCCTTCTCCAAAATTAAAAGATCTTGTATTTCTTTTTGTTCGTATGTTAAACAAATATGAGATTTAACTGAGTTTTTAACACCTCACCCCATCCCCCCATTGTATATTTAATCCCACATGCAAGACTCATCTCAGATTTTAATTCTGGTGAACTGTTCAAGTTCACCTGGATCTAACAAACACTGTAGAAGCTAAAGAGTGGAAAGAGGTCACCTGCATTTACTTTTCTGCAGCTCATACTCTATTTGAACTAGGGACTGAAGGCTTTCTTTGTTGTTGATTGAAGAAAGTAAGAATCTGTATTCTTCTCAATGTCAGGTTTAAAGTCAGATGAATGGTGCTACTGTTTTCAGACTTGAATGATGCCTCTCAATCCCTTTTTTGCTGAAGACATTATTTAGTGGTCTTGTCTTCTCACAGATGATCTTAAGTGATCATACAGTTAGTAAAAAAAAAGTCTGGTCACTGTATAAAAAGGTGCATATTTGTATACTAGACAAAAGTATAAAGAGGTCATGCACTGATTGACAAAATCAGGGCAAGTCTGTAACCAGTTATTTCCAATTGATGGGGAAAAAAAATGGCAATAACTTCTCTTTGTGAATAAAGATGACGTGAACAACTAAGTCTTCAACAAAACTTCCTTAATTTCTGTCACCTGTGGTCCTGAGAATCAGAAAATATATAAGGTTGGAAGGGACCTTGGAAATAATCTAGCCCAACACCCTGCCCAGGCAGGGTCACCTGGGGCAGGTGACACAGGAATGTGTCCAGGTGTGGTTTGAGTGTTTCTAGAGAGGGAGACTCCACGACCTCCCTGGGCAGCCTGTTCCAGTGCTCTGCCATCCTAAATGTAAAGAAATTCTTCCTCATGTTGAGGTGGAACTTCTTGTGATTTAGTTTATGGCCGTTGCTCCTCATCTTGTTGCTGGGCATCACTGAAAAGAGTCTGGCACCACCTCTTCGACACCAGTTTTTGAGACATTTATATGCATTGATGAGATCCTGCTCAGCTTTCTCTTTGTCAGACAAAACAGGTCCAGCTCCCACAGTCTCCCCTCAAAAGAGAAGGTCTGCAAACACCTACTCATCTTTGTGAACCTTAGCTTGATTCTCTCCAGTAGCTTCTGGAATATATCATAAGTGCAGGAATTAATACAAGGTTCAAGTGAGCAAATTTATTTTTTTTTGGAGAAGAAAAGACAGAACAGCAAACAGTTTCTTCTATGTAACCTAGTTTCCAATTTTCCCTGAAGGACAGTGAGTACCAGAATAAAGATAGGATTTAGGCTATGGAAAATATACGTAACTCTGTTTTGAGTGGAACCAAAGAAAGATCGGCTAATGTTTTCTTCCTAAAATCATTGTACTGCAGAACCCTAGAGCCTTTATGTTCCAGGAGGAATAAAGGGATGACATCAGGAATGCTACTGTACATCTCTAATCACCACCTTGTTTGTGTATGGTGAGAGTCTAACTTCTTATAGCCATATCTAGTGCATCCCAAAGTACTGAAAGATTTGGGTACGTGCAACAATCCCTACAATATTCAACACAGTTCCTGAGAACTGGTGAATTATATCCTCATATAAAGCTTAGTAGAATCTTACAGTAGAAGTTGTCCCTGCTGGTGACTCAGGCATCCCAAAACTTCTACTCTAAAAAGTGGTTCAAGGGAAACCATCTCTGCTCCATCCCATGAGCCTGGCAGATGAAGACTTGAGAATGCAACATGGACTTCTCAGCAAACTCCAAAGGGCTTGAAGTACAAAGGAATTGTTTTGTTTTAGTTTTTTGACTTTTTTAAAATTCATATGGTAAGATTTGCTATAAGTGTTGAAAAAATAAAAGTTATGTAATTGGTGTGTATGTTTCTATCTTTCCCTTCCTGCAGGAATAAGTGGGAGTGTCTCTATTAGGTAAACACTTATTTGACCCCTTTATTCTTCTCACCTAGTCTGCTTCTTCTTTAGCTATACTCCTTATACTTTCCACAGGTTAGACATGATAAAGTAATTCTGTTTTTGATGACATTTTGCATTTGGGTTTTAAGCCTCCATCTACTAGCTGAAACTTCTTTAACATCAGCCTAATGGTTTGTTTTCCCTCTCCTGTTTCTGGCATTTGAAATGTACTGAGTGTTTTTTGTCTGATGTCTCAGACCCAGATGCCCTCTGCCTCAGGTAGCATGGGACTCAGCACATGTGAAAACTGGACTCTTCTATCAGTGATTCTTGCCATTTTCTTTTTCTGTGTTGTTTTTTTCTTTATTTGGACTTTTTACCTTCTTGTGATGGGGTGACCCCAGCAGTCAACCAACTACCCACCAGAGTGTGAGAAAAGCAGAAGTGCAAACCTCGTGCACCAAGATAAGGACAGTTTAACAAGTGGAAAAATCCTGCATATGCAAGCAAATCAAAAGGAGTTGATTCACTGCTTTCCATCCTTGGACAAGTTCTAATTTAGCAGACTCTCTGCACACCTAACAGTTGATGCGGAACACAAATGTCATAACTCTAATACTCCTTCCTCTTCACTTCCCAGAGTTTTATAGCTGACCACAATGTCATTTGGTATGGGATATCTCTGGGCAGCTAGAGTCAGTGGCTTACCCTGCCACCTTCTGTGTGCCCCCATCTGCTTGATGATGGGGCCAGAGCAGGAGGAAGAGAAAGCCTTGATGCCATCCAAGCACTGTTCAACAGTAGCCTTGTATACCAATGAAGCCAAAAATCTACCATAGTCACAAATTTTAGTCACAAATCTGCCATAACAACTGCTGTGAAGGAAATGAACTCCATCCCAGCCAGATCCAGTATGCTTTCTCACAGGAGGACATGAATTCCAGTAAATGTTCTTTTTAGGACCACTATTTTTATTGAAAATAATTGAGCACTGAGATTTCTTCTCCACTTCTGTGAAGATAATAACTTTTATTTACTCATGTTTTGTACTGAGATGCCCTTGCTGCTACTAAAATGAGTAGTCTGTATGGGAAACCTTAGTTTATCTTGAACTATGGTCATTGGGGAAATGGATTTCCTAACAGATTTTGGTGGACTTATGCTTTGGACTATTTTAAACACTAAACAAGGCAAGTGTATTTGTTCAAGGGTATCCATGCCTGTTATAAAGTAGTAGCCATACACATTGTAGTAAGAAAGGGAACGTTGTATGTATTGCAAGCAGGTGCTTTCAACTGCTCAGTATGATTGCTGTGCATCAGGATCAGATTACCTGCTATAAAACTCTGGTCCAAGCACAAGCTTGTTAATACATCACAGAAGAGTTTTGCAAACTGATGGAGGTTTCTCCTAATCCTTTTTTTTTTTTCTACTGGTTAAATTATATGTAGTAATGCCTTTTTTCATAAACCATCTTGTACATTATGCTGTACTACTCTGTTAAGCAAGTGGTTTAAGTTCTAATTAAACATCTTTGCTAAATGAAGGTCACTTTCTGTATGCACCTACTACTAAGAGCTGCTATTACAATAAGTCACAGTTGCTTGCACAGTAACTTGTTACCCTGTTACTATTGCATTGTTACCTCGATCCATTCAAGCACAAGTTTTCTGTATCTGTACTTATTATTGACTGAAAAAATAGATGTGGATTGGTGCAATCTTTCCAATTCATAAAATGTACTTTAATTGCACTGCTGATATTAATTGGACAGTCTGTGTCAGGATCAAGGGGAGCTGAAATTTCCTATGCTTCTGATAATGCTTTGATTGGAGAAACAGTCTACAAAATTCTCTTTTCCTGTCTATAGACTAGGGCACAAGACAGCAGTAAAGGGAAAAATATGAGTGAGTAATGGAGGGGAGGAGTTTGCCATGATAATGTCCAGCAGTGCAAGTGCCTAAATCTGAGCTGTCATTCGTGTTTGATATTTTTTTTTTCGTCAATTGTTGTTAGTTATCAATAGAGGTCTGCAGAATTTTGATTTAGAAAAGACAAGGTCCCCTTAAGGAGCTCTAAGAACTTTGTTATTAGGAGGGTTACTTTAATTACAGAGCCTAGGTAAGTGTGCTTTATTAAATGAGGGCACCAAACCCACCGATGTTGCCTCAGCGAAGTTTACCTCACCTGACAATCAACAAATACAAAGTTAAATAGAAGACTGGTTTAATAAACTTCTCAAGATCATGAAGGCCTCTGTGCTACATCATTTATGGTATATATGTGGTGTTGAAGCCAGCAAAATGTAGCTGTTGGAAATCTGCACAGGAAAGAAGCACCCTCTTTGGCATTTAGCACAGCAATTATTCTCAATTCCTGCACTTAAATAAAGACAGCTTGAAAGTTTGATTTGCCTATAAGTGGCCTTACTACTTTACCAATTTGTATTGTTAGTGTCATAGCAAAAATTAGTGAAATACTTTTTCCTTATTATTGCCACACTGCAGCATAGCTTAACAGATGGGACGAAGGGAAAATTCTGTTTGACAATGACCAGGGAAAAACTTCTGAAGTTTCTCAGCTGATACAATGGAAGAATGCTTATGAATCTCCTGCTGAGGATTTGTCTGACCACTAGTTTGTAATCAATGAAGTGTTGTGCACCAAGACAAATAAAGTGTTCAGGAGACCAATAATGATATTACTTTAAATATGACTTTTTTCTGCCATGACAAGATGTAATTGGACAGTAGGAAAGAGCTGTTGAGTTTGGTTGAGGTTGTCATCAGAAAGATTTCAGCTTTCTTACTCTCAGAATAAAAAAGGAGAGAATAGGCTGAGACACTTTTCTATTTCTGTTACAGGTTCTAACAAAGCTAACAAAGCACCTGGGATCAGCACAGAAGAGGCAGAAGTTGTTCTGTTCATGTTTTGTTGTTAAAAAGCAGGTTCTGGTCTGTTCCTTTATCACTGGCACTCATTAAAAAGGTATGGGACACAGCACCTTGCTCCATGTCAGTATCCCTTACTTTTAACCTCTGCCATTTTAACCCAGGATGTAGAGCAGCAATCAAAGTTGGAGCAATTTTTTTCAACTTGTCAGCATTGTAAGCTGCTGCTTCAGTTTATGTTATACCTGAAGGAAGGCTTGTGCGCTTGCAAATCTGCCTGTTTGGCAGCAACATCATCTCACACAGTAAAAAAAAAACCAACAAAAAACCAACAAAAATACAAACTACCTCTTCCACAGTAATAGATGCTGAAATCTGACCTACTGTATATCATAGGTCACTGAATTCCCCCAGATTCACTGTAGCTGAGCATAAAAACCTGTGTTTCAGCTGAAGCATACCATGTTGAGCTAAAACATAACTTCCTGAAAGGCATTTAATGTTCTTATTGAGACTGTAGCAGCTCAAGAATGTTGGGCTTCATGATCTTAGAGGTATTTTTTTAGCCAAAATGATCTATGATCCTGTGATTCCTTTGTAGATTGTTCCTGTTATTTATTTCCTTATCATTATGAAATGGTGTGTTTTATTTCCTGCTTAATTTTCTTGAGTTCAGTTTTCAGCTGCCATTTTTTGTTACCTCTGTTAGATTAGAGAGCCCTTGTATTTTCTCCCTGTGAAGGTACTTACATGCTGTAATCAAGTCACCTCTCAATCTTTTTGATAAGCTACGCAGATTGAGCTCTCTAAGTCACTTATGGCAAGGGTTGAGAGTGCTGCTGCTAGCTCAAGGATACAAGCCTTTTCTGGTCAAAGATTAGTAATTAATGTCATGAGAAATGGACAATTCTTTGTGAGTGACTGAGCCTTGCAAACAACTTTTGGCTGATGAGTTCAATAATGCTGACTGAAATACCTGTTAGACAGTTATCCATAATTATGCATGCATTCACAAAGACAGTGGAGACCACTTCTTCATTTTAAAGTGGTCTAGGTAAGGAAAGGGCATTTAGTGAAAAGAATGAGGATTAGAATCTCTACAGTATAATTATTCCCTTTTTAAAATTTAAATGCTTGTTTTTATCTTAGCATTTCCTCTTCTACTTCATTTTTTAATGCTGCTTTCTGATAAGACAAAACTGATGACATAATTACTAGGTAGAAATTGTAGATATCGAATACGTTCTTGAAATCACCTCCTCTCAGTTTCCTTGCAAGCTAGACTAACTGTGAATATATTTGTAATTGAAAGGTTGTTCAGCTTTTCATGATTCTGCACAAGTGCATAAAAGTTGGGTGGCAAAACATACCAAGCCATATTCACACAGGAACAAATACGAACTTGTTTCACTGTTCCATTAGCAATGTGCTATGTCTGATTATTTCTACTATAATTAGCAAACTACCCTTAGGATATCCTTTATCATTAACAAATCCTAGAGGAATTTGTTTTTATTTGTGATCTGAAATCAGGACTGAATTATTATTATTCTATGTTTTGGCTTCATGACTACCTTAAAAGAGAAACTAATCCATGTATGGTCAGTCCAGCAAAGTCTTTTTGATAAATGCCTTGTGGAAACCCAGAACCAGTCTGAACCTATGTGTTGCTCAGTTCTCTGCTCTGTGTTGAGTCTGTGATATGAGAACAATATTTCAGATCAGGCTTTATTTATTCTCTTCTTCTAATCAGTTGGGTTCACAGAGGCAAAACATGCAATGTTACCAGACTCCTGTCTGGAAGATTTGTCTTTTCACTCTAGTCCATTGCAGTCACCTGTCAGTGCTGACCCCTCCATTGTCAGCATTGTCAAACCTAATAGTACCTGAAGCAGGGCTAGAAATGGACAGAACAAAATCTGGATGAAACGGCTTCACCTTCACTTTTAGCAATGTCAGTTCCTCACCACACTTGATATTTCAGGCTTTTTCTTGACAAGGTTGCTGATAATTTTGGAAACACATTCAAAGCAGAAACTTCTGAACTGAATTTCTTCACTACAGAACAGGATCTATCCACATCTTTATTCTACCTGCATTTGTGACAGTAACATGGAACAAAATGCCAGATGTGATTTGAGCTTCAAACTGGTAGTGATGCCACTTTGCTTTTTGGCTGACCACCCTTTGAAGGACTAGTAAGAGGGTGGAAACACTTTCTAGTTTGTTGCTAGGACCAAATTCAAACCAGAATTAGGGTCAATAATGAGATTTAGACTGCGGTGACTAATGATAAACTATTTTTATTCTCAAATGGTGTGTTTGGAGAGGATACAAATATCATCTTATTTTTACCATGTCCATTAAATAAACTAGATGAGAAACTGTTTGTTATTTTGGTTGTCCATGCTGAGACAGCTTTTCATCCTCTGAGCAGGATGTGACTGAAGTCACAGTATTAATCTGGGCCTGACCCAGTGTGATAATGGGAGAGTGCTGCTCTCTACAGCCAAAGCCTCTCTCAATGGACAAGCTCTGCACCCATTCTCCTCTTCAGTGGGCAATCAGACATGTGGCATCATTTTTATTGTATTCTTTTTATAAGACACCCCAGTCAACTTAGTAAGTAAGTACTTGCTACTTTACTCATTTTTCTTCGGGTGTCTTAATCAAAGTCTCAGCTGACAGGCCCACATGGTTAAATAGAAGACTTTCATTCTTCCTATTTTTATTCTGTTTTTTCCACATATGCAACTATAACAATGTGACTGCATCATAAATAAAGTGTTTCCGTTTTTCATTTCAGTCTGCAGAGAATTATGTGAGCAGAGTGCACACTAAATATATGAATGCCACACACAAATAAAAAAGAAATACAATATATTATCATTAAAAGACATTTCCACGACTAGTTGAAATATCATTATTCTTTTGTAACTGGTTCTATGATTTCTCAGCATTTGGGAATACTTTAGTTGATGCTATGATAATTTCTATTTTAAGAAAATGACGGGTCTTTTATGAAGCATGACGTTCTTTGTTTCCATTCTTTGTTACAGTCTTTTGAATCTCCTCGGTGTTTCTCTAATAGAGTGAGAAACACTTTCCAGGCAAAATAATTCAATATATTTTATTTTCCCCAAAAAAATCTATTCAATGTGCTTTCCTGATGTTTTGAAAGTTCTTCTTTTGTCTAGCATGTTGGTATTTTGCACACAGTTTGGAACAATGTGAAGGGTCTTTATGCCTTCAAATCACTATTGAAAATGATGAAGCTACTTTGTTCTTAAAGTAGGCTTTAGTGCATGTTTACATACACTAAGAATAGTTCTGAGATATGACATAAAAGTTTAATTTTTCCTTAAAGGAAAATATTCTCTGAAAGTCAAGAAGACAAGAAAGGGTATTTGGTCAGGAAAAAAAAAAAAAAAGAAAATGAAAAGATCTTTGTAAGAAAATCTTAAACTTTGTTCTAGGAATTCTGATGTTGAATTTATATATAGAGTATTTACTTGCATACTTGGAAAGGGATGAGGGACCAGGTTAACAGAACAAATTGGAGGATCATATCTATCTGCTTCCATCTCTGTTTGGAGAGTACTAGTCCAAAACAACATATTGTTTGATCTGGAAAAGTGCTTTTCTCAGGCACACAGATAAATAGTTTCTGACATGAATGATTTAGCAAGACACAAGGCAGTGGCAAGCCCTCCAGAGGGGAAAAATAAAAAAAAAATTCAAATTTTCCTTCAGTTTTGGGGTAGGAAGATGAAGCAGAGCATTAAGCCAGTAGAGGCTTCTAGTGAGAAACAGGAGAGGATGAGGAGACAAGGGCTATGAGTAGCAGTGGGAGGAAAAGCCTGGAACTGCTGCAGTGGAAAATGAGTTTTAAGTAGACACACAGCTGTGCCAGGGACAAGTGGAAATTGAGAGCTGAGCAAAATCCTCAGACTTCAATACAAGTGGAACTGTCAGCCAACAACCTGTTGTCTCTTCATGCACAGTGACAGGGGATCTACATTATATTGCTGCTCTCCAGAGGAGTCTGGGCCAAAAACGGTTAACAATGCCAAGGCAGAGAAGTCCAGGTAACAATCCCCAAAAGACTGATGTTGAAAGACAGTTTTGCTTATCTTTTCTTGTATCTGTTGTCAGTTGCCTACAGGATTTATAGCTTCTCTCACGTCAACATCTGTTAAAGCCCTACCTTGCTTAATATCTGAGTTAATAAGTTCTGCTTCCCCGAACTTGCCTGGAAGCTGTGCACAACTCATCAATGGGATTTGTAGGTTGCAAATAAGAATTTAAGAATCTTCAAGTTTTATCCGTGTAGGACCACTGAAGTAAAAATATTTCATTCATTTTTGAACTTGATTTGGGTTATAAGGAAGTTTATGATCTTTCCTGCTGTTTTCCAAGATAACCACTGGATTCTTGCAGCCAGAAACTCCACATACTGCAGCACAGACCTGTTCCAAACTGATGACAGCTGGGCTTCATTCTTCTGCTTACTGATCCAGTGTGTCCTTTTGCCACCTTCTAGCCACAGAACTGCATCTTTGTTTCTTGTCAGGCATGGCTGAGGCTGCAGAGGCTGGGTTGTGTCTTATTCACCTGCAAACAGGGTCAGAAGAAGGAGTTCGGATGGTGAAATTTAAATTGGTGGTAAAAGGGGTTTCCGCAGGTGCCTTGCCAAGCTGTTCCCCCAAGGATGACTCGTGGGTTTGGGGAAGGAAGCAAGCTGCCCTCTATTGGCTAGAAGGCAAAATTTGGCCCTTTTCTCTTTGTAGACTAGGGATTAAGTGATTCTGACATTTTTTGTCAGAAAAAGCAGGTATCTGTCTTTTTATAGGATGCTACATTGAGAAGGAGTATGAAATTTGGCAAAAGATAAACATGAAAATTTCACTTTCACACTGTTTAAAATATTTCTGATTTTTTGACCTTGTTGCAAGAACAATAAAGAAATGCAAAAATTTGAATTTTCAGTTTGGAGGACTTTCTGTTCCATTTTTTGCAATACAGTATTTTTGTATTAATTTTATCAGTGTGAATATAAATCTAGGAACATGAACAAAATGTAGAGAGTGAATACTCAGTAAATGTATACAAGTGTGTTATCTCTGCTGGTAGTGATTATGTACAACATGAGGATCAACTGGAGCCTGAAAGATATCTGGAGACATCAGGAACTGGGACCTTCTCATCTTGTTTCTATAGCTTGCCATACTTATTGCTTCAAATTGCCTCCTTGTTAGCAGAATCTACTAATTCTGCTAATTCTAGGCTTCAGGTGACAACATTATGTGGCATCCTCCTAAATACTGCAGCAGCTGGCACCTCTGGAAACACTGTGCAAAATCTTATTGATCTCTATAGAGGAAGTTACAATTTACAGGAGTTTACAGAGCCTTGCTAAGCAAGCAGAAGTGTTTGTGCACATGATGAGTTCCCAATCCAGTAAATACCACTGTTTGACTCAGCTTTATGCTCCTATAGCATACATTTTTTCTTCGATTAAATATATTGATGGAAAACTTAGGCAGCGCAGTGAGTAAATAAATGAATAACATTATCATGTTCAAAGACATAATAAACCTACATTATCCCATGATGTCTCATGTTTTTCTCATGATTTCAGGTAATATTTAACAGTGGGAAAAGTTCAGTTTGTATATGTTTCTCTCTGTGCCTGCCTATGTTCTTTTTCTGGATGACAGGCAGTAATCAAATATTGTGGGTATTGGCCAATAGAGTTTTGGGATTTAGATTATGTCTCTCCTGTCTTAAAAAATGTCTTTGGACTCTGTAGAGATGGAACATGCCCTCTGCATAATCCAAGATGAAGGACAGATTCCTGAAGAAGGGAGAAATGCTTGAGCTGCTTTGGTTTTTCTTAAAATGTTTACTTTGATATCTATACTCACCTGCCACTAACTGTTATGGATGTTTCTTTGGCTCCTAAATTTCTGTGTATTTTGTTTGTTTATATTTGGTGTAAAGGTGGGAGTTTTCTTTCTCCTAATATTTCCCTGCCAACTTATATTGCCCAGGAAAGTGTGATGAGGGTGCTGGGAAAGATACAGAATTGTAATCAGAGGCAAGCTTAGGCTTTATTGGCAGATGCTGTGTTTCAAGTGTATAACATGAAGTCCTCACTAAAATGTTGTCTTGTGCAAGTATTGCACTGTTGGAAGTAGTTGTTGCTATAGAAGCACTGGAGCTGCTGACAGTGCTGGCAGCAGGAACTGCAGCAACAGCAGGTTACCTTATGGGCTTGGGAATGAGAGTTTGCTTTTTATATCCCATTGATTCTCTTTCCATTGGGAAAATAATGCTAGAAGGAGAAGAGAAGAGAAGAGAAGAGAAGAGAAGAGAAGAGAAGAGAAGAGAAGAGAAGAGAAGAAAAGAAAAGAAAAGAAAAGAAAAGAAAAGAAAAGAAAAGAAAAGAAAAGAAAAGAAAAGAAAAGAAAAGAAAAGAAAAGAAAAGAAAAGAAAAGAAAAGAAAAGAAAAGAAAAGAAAAGAAAAGAAAAGAGAAAAAAGAAAAAAAGAAAAGAGAAAAAAAAAGAAAAAAGAAAAAAGAGAAAAGAGAAAAGAAAAAAGAAAAAAGAGAAAAGAGAAAAGAAAAAAGAAAAAAGAGAAAAGAGAAAAGAAAAAAGAAAAAGTCTTCTTTTGGGTTTGGTAATTTGTTTTTAACTCATCTCAGGTGGATCAAATGGGTTGAATTAGTGAAATGTGGATAGGGAACTGTTCAGAAAAGTTTGGGTATACCCAGAACTGTTTACAAATAGCTGCCAAAAAGTAAGGAAATAAAAGATCAAACAGTCTCAATGGGAGCTGTAAATGGTGGTAACTGTGGTGTGCTGGAGAGAAAAAAAGGAAGAAAGAAGCCTCTTCAACAGTGAAAACTGACTTCAGTCATAAAGGACAATGACCTGCATAGCAAACTCTAGTTTGTAGCCCTATGCCACGACTGCCTCAAAAATGATGTCTTGTATGTGGGTCGTAATCACTTTTCAACAACTTTAAACACTGCTCTTCGAAAGAGACACACTTGCATGTCAGCAAGGATGGATGGGAGCAGTAGTCTACAGGACCTGATGAGATCTTGTGTGTCCACTTCTGAGTCCAAGGAGCTGTCCTAGGAAGACACTCTCTGCTGTCTCAAACATTCCTGAAGCAGGAATATGCACTTTTTTGCCCCAGCTTTGTCATATTTACTTCCTGACTGTCACTCCTCTTCTGCACTGCTTCCTCCTGCTGACAGCATCTCCACTCCACCTCCCTGGTTCATCTCTTCAGGATAGAGCCTCTGCCTAGCCTGCTGGGCTAAAAAGGATTCCTGAGTGGTAAAGCTCTCTCTATTTTCTTTCCATAGGATATGAGAAAAGAGGTCTGTGAAAAGGACTCCCTTATCTCCACTATTCAGATATGAAGCACCTTTCCCTCCTTTCCTGTACAACTGAGGATGAGCCCCAGCCTGAGAGTAGTCTATGTGCTCATCCAGTTTTAGGGCACAACACAGCAGGAGAAAGCAATGAGCGTTTAGCAGGGTTGCCAAGGAATTCACACTTCTACAGATTAGAGTCTGTTACTGATTTCTGACTTAACAATAATGTCTGAGAAGATCCTAAATGCTGTGCATTTTCTCTTCATTAGTTGCAAACAATGAAGTATTAGTGTCAGTTAGAATTTCATGCATTTAAAATTTATTTTATTTTAATAACTATACTGTAAGAATGGAGATAAAGCAAATACCAGGTTTGAATAAAAGCTCATCCAGAACAACAGCCTCAGTATAAGGCTGGGGTAGACACGCTGGGGTAGACGAGGATCATTCTGTTGTGTATTCTCCTCATGTCAAGCAGTCTGCGGCCCAGGATGGTTTTAAGCAAGAGGTGATGGTTGTGTATTTAGGAGCCCCAGAATGCCTATTCTTCTATGATGTTCTTCAGATGATTTTCAAACCCATGGTGGTGTTTGAGTCCAAAAGGCTGCAAGCAGGTCCACAGCTTCAGTATCTGGTTTTGGACAAAATGGTATCCACAGTTTGTCTGAGCTTGCCAACAGCAGGGAGGCATTTAATTCATGCCTCCTAGTTTTGTGGCAGAATAGTCAAAAATGTCATTAAATCATGTCTGTAAATATGGACGAACTTGATAGCAAAGAGTAAGCTGAAGATAATGATCTGAGAGTTTTGTGTGGTGGAAGAGGATTTGATACTTGTATGTACCTTTACCGTGTGTATCTGAACTGTGCCATTGCAAGATAACCTTGAAGGTAGCTCCACATATATCTAACCCTTGTCTTTCAGAACAAAATCTTGCATCCTGACAAATATTGCGACAATGAGTACTATATAGATAAGATGTGAGCTAAAGCCTACCAAAGTTTACCAAACCCTTTTACAGCCATGAAATCCTGAATAAGCTTAGTACAGAAAAGAGGTTTAAGGTATCTTAGTTTCACTGTGAGCAGCTTGCAAGGCTTAATTGACAGTATTCTACCTTTTGAAAAGATATTCACTCCCAAAATTATTCACTCCTCCTTTTTTTTTTTTCATTTGAACCTGCTAAACAACGATTGATACTGTTATTGAGATTTTCTTTTTCTGTAGTATCATTAAAGATTTGCTATCAAAACTCTATTTGGGTAGCAACAACAACATCTACTTGGGTAGCAGCAAAAAATGGAATCAGAAGGGAGGATCTTATTCCAGTACAGGGTATCACTAATGTAAATAGTCTGCTTGAAAATATTATATATATTTTTTAAACTGTTAGAAGCAATGTAAACATTTCAGATGTTGTCCCATGTAGTTAACACAATGTCTAGGAAAAGCATGAATTTGTTTAAAGCTGGCATTTCCTAAAGTAGAAAAAAAAAAGCTTTATACATAATAGCAAAAATGAAGCTTCTAAGTGAATAGTACACAGCTCATTAGAAAGAATAAACTCCCGAGGTCCCTGAAGGTAAAATACAATGAATGTAGCCTATTTAAAACTTCATTCAATGAATATGACTTTTTCATACTAAAGCAAATCATATTTCATAACACAATGGATTATTTTAAATTACTTCTTTTTACTGTTTAATGTTCTTATTATATAAGCTGCATTTTCCACTCAACTGTCTTTAAAAAATCATATTTTTATAAATGTGGTTTAATAAGGAATGCATTTAAAATGTGAATCATCAGGCAGTACTGAGTTTTCTCTATTGTTTATTCAATGTATAAATACTTGGTGATGCATTTAAGGTAAAAAGTCTCCCTGTAGTATGGTGTGGCAATTAACGGCTGCACATTAAAAGGCAAGTATTTAAAAGTTATGTATGGAAACTGTTGGGAGTCATTGGGCTATGTGGAAAAATATTGATATTCCAATATACCAATACTTAACAGAATGTCTACGATTTTACAAGGTGTTGTAAATAACATTTACCCTGGACCAGTTTCTTTTGCCTTGCTTTCAAGCCACCAATATGCACAGAGGATTTTAGAAAAGGAAATGACTCAAAAACAAAGAATAACATTTTCATTTTAAGTCAGGTAAAGCATGTATCTTGTAGCTGATCCAGAGCATGGAAGAAAGAGTCTCTTCATGTCTGTTGCAATATCCCTGCTGAAAGTGAAGTCCTTGGTTAATTGGTAGTTGGTGCCCAGTTCAGAATTCTAATTTCTATAGTATGGTTGATGAGATCACAGCAAAACAGCTGAGGTTTCTCTTTAGAGCTGCCAGCCAGAAAGGATTAAAGGTGTTTAATGGCATAGCCTCCACTGATAGATGGGTGAGCTGTGCAAAGTAAGTGAGCAAGGCAGAGGCCCTTGGTTTGACAAGACTCCCCCAGCTGATGTACAGTAGCCTGTGATGACCATGCTGGGTGAATGGTGAATTTGCTGATCATTTGATTTGTGACTCAGACTGGTCAACATGACATCTGCCATGAGCATGGCTCATGACATCTTTAAGGAGACTGTTCTGCATAAGCAAGAAGCATGTACTGTGTGGCCAAACTAGTGCTGTGAATTCAGTTCTGCTGCTCTCTTTGAAGGCAGACAATGTTCCAGCTACATTGGGCTACAAGCACAGGAGACCATATTCAATCAATCAGAAGCTGAGATGCACAGCAATAGAACACTTTGTATTTTTGGAATATTTCATGGCATTTGCATGCTTGTATTCCATCTTGTCTGACTTTGTTTGTCTCTGAACAACTCAGACTTACACAAAGAGGATTTGGCTGAAGAAGCATTATTCTGTGACCTAGGTTGGATAGTAATGGTATACGACTGTAATTCAATGAGAAGACATATAATTTATTAATTTTGTTCATAATTTGGGAATCATATTGAGTGCCCAGATGTGCTGATTGGGCGAAAGTGCTCATCAATTATTTTGACAAGTTTTTCCTGGTAGGAAAGCTGTGGCCTTTCTCTTTCAATATGATTGAAGTCCAAATTTTTTGCAGGTTGAATTACTTCAAAAGACTCTGAACTCTGTTACGATCTTAAACAAACAATTTTTTTTTCTTAGCCTAGGAGGGGCTGAATTTCTCAGATATGGTCATGAATGTATTTGTGATTTGTTAAATAATGGAGGAAGTTTAGGTGGTATTACAGATGCTTTATCTTCAAAGTCCTATCTTATCTAGTTGCAGGTACCTCAAAAAGTTTCCTCTCCTCTCCTCTCCTCTCCTCTCCNCTGTCCTCTCCTCTCCTCTCCTCTCCTCTCCTCTTCTTTCTTTCTTTGTTTTTCTTTCTCATTATCTGTTCCTACCTAGAGCTTGGACTTTTCTCTCCATGTTACCAGAAAGAGCTCCCATTTCTGGTAATAATAATATAAGATTTTTCAAGAAAATATATCTTTCAATTGGACTAAGTCCCACTGAATTTCACAGGTCACACTTGACCATCATATTTTTGGGTGCTCCCCAGCCACAAGTGCAGCCTGCCCACTAGGGATGTAAAACTGCCCAACATTCAGTTTCATCTTGGAAAAGTCATAGGGAGTCCTAGAATTTTAAAATTTTCATTCTTAATAGCTTTAGTCATAGAAGCATTGTAGGAATACTGACATTTTTAAAGGGGTCTTTTTCAGGGGAATAATAAAAAAAAAGGAATCTATTGTTGTTGAAATCTGTTGTGATGTTAATGTTTTATTATCAAAATTTCACTTACAGTAGGGAGTTTATCCCCCTCAGTTTATTATGGCAGTAGTGTCAAAACTCAAACCTATGCAGAGATTTAAATAAGGTCTTAAGAAGGGTTAGGGAAAGAAATGTTGAGAAAATTATGTGTTTTCAGTCACATTTATTGTTTGCAATTATCATTTATATGCTAAATGCTCTCCTAGGTAATTACTACCCTTTTCTGGTTAACCTGTGGACTATGCCATAAGTGTAATTTATTAAGTATCCTTCATATCTTTAATAGTCCAAACCACTGAAGAGGTGTTATATTGTTAGTTCCTTTAATTGTTTTTTAAGTCATTGTATTTCACTGAAAAATACATGTGAGATTTCTGTCATGAACAGTCTGTGTGAGATATGGCTAAAACTCAACTAAAATTCCAGGCCATTTGTTCCAGTATCTTGTATCGTATCTATTTAGCACTGGATGTTGTCAGCTCATTCCCCTATCCAAAAACTGTTGGGTGCCTCTACAAGATGACGTGTCTGGCTGAGTTGTAGGAAGTGTGTTTGTGTTTGGGTGGAAATTGTGCATCTTTCTTTTGTGTTTGAAGCAGCGTAAAGCAGTTTTCCTTGCAAGAGAGCTTCTCTACTACACACATGTCCATGCCACAGAACAGGACTGCTGGCAGAGCTGAGAGACGTCAGGGGAGCCCCAGTGCTGGGGCAGGGCAGCAGCTTGAGCATGGTGCTGTGCCCAAGTTAATAAGCCTGGTGCTGGGTTAGAGGTCCTGTTTAGCTCATTTGTGGCTCCCTGTGTGTGACTAATGCAGCCATTATTTTCACACCACACTGCACACCACGGTACCTCCAACAGCCAAGCCTGGAGAGCACTAACTGGCATATGGATATATATTTAGAGGCTTGCTTAAAAAGATTGCACAGAGGTAGGGGGAAGGGTAGAACTGTTGGAGGGGTCTTCTCCGTTTTGGAGCAGTGTTTTAGGACCTGCACATGAGTAAGTGTGTAGAGGCCTGTCCAGCACACAGGTTTGACATTGATTTAAGAAATTATGTGTTTGGGTTAAAAGATGTTGAATTGATGATTTCTAATCAGCTCCTTAGAGCCTCCAGTCCCTGGTAGAGCTTGTATATAAAAAAGATTTGGAACCAGAATGTTTAGTAAATATTTAATTAACTGAAACGTTATTAGAGTGCAATGAATATCTGCAACTAAACTTTTAGTTTCCACTCCTGTCACTCCTTTGCAGTGTGGGAGATACAAAGGATAAGGAGCTATGCAAGTTTTGTCAGTAAGACTAGCTGTGACTTTTAAATATATTGTCTACACCCTAAGGGAAGCCTATAAAAACTTGAATGTGGAATCATTACACTGTTTTGTCATGCCCAAATGACAATAACAACCATGAAACCTTTTCTGTGAAATGCCTTTACTTAGGCTAACTCGATTTGCAAAGATTTAAACACTGAAACAAATTCCCTCTATTTCCATCTTACATTTAAACAAAATGACAGCATATTGGCACCATTGCTGCCTCATCTTACTATAAAACAGCAGAAATGAGCAATCTGTCAAGTTCCTTATCTGTGCTCTTTTTAGTCTTGTACAGTGTGTGCATATTCAGAAGGAAAAAAAACCAACCCAAAACATAAATATTGCTGTGCTCCCTCCCTGTGGGGCTCTTTTTAATATCCTTGTTGTGGCTAAAGTTCCAGAAGCCTGGAAAAGCTTCATGGGTATGGATGAGTGATCTTACTGCTGAGGACAAAACTGGAAAGGTAAAGCAGTGATGGTGATGCTCATTCAGCACTCTTGGGAATGGATAAGTATCATGTATTTGGCTGGAGCTACTTCCAAGAATAAATGGCTGTTTAAAACTTGGTTCACGTCAGCACAGGTCATAAAACAGTTCTAGGGCGTTACCACTGGCCATCCTTGCAAAAAAAGAAAAATACTCTTTTCTCTAAATATTCCTGTTGTTTTCAATAGAGAATATTCAGGAAATAATAAGCTAATTCAGTCTGCCATGAATCTGGTCAAGTGAGAATATATGACTCAGTCAAAAAACTCACTTAGAAATTGAATTTGAATTTAGATTTATCTAAGCTGTTTAGATTCACTAAATTACTTAGGCTGATTTAGATACAGATGAGTCAAAGACAACTTGCTCAGCATTCAGAAGCATATAAACCATATGTGTTGATGGATTGCTTCTATTAAGAAATGGATTCCGGTTTTTGTTGTTCATGATAATATTTGCATATGATACAATACTTTAAATAAAAAAGATGTAGTACTGAATTTTGCATGTAAACATATCCATAATATCTATGTAAAATTAACTGAGGAATCTTATGTGAAGTAGTCTATTATATCTACAGTAATCTCTTCTATTGCCTTTGTTGAGATTGTCACTATGTGACTTTAAGGTGGCAAATAATCATGAGAATGGAGCCTCATGCTTTTCAGGTAGAAACAAATATGCTCTGTCTTATTTTTAATTTTTTTTTGAAGTCCAGGAGAGGTGAAGAAAAACATGCATAATGTTGTCAAGGTGGTTATTATTCTTGAATTCAAATGGAAGGTATAAACAGAAGCAGCCTGTGTCTGTACCAGTGTGAAAGTGTCAGAATAGAGGTAAGCATGTTATAAAGATGTAAAAACAGAAAAGGGGGAAAATTAAGCAATTTTGTAATTGATTTTAACATTTCTTCATAATATAGGAAATCTTATAAAATATATTAGAAGTAAGTGCATCATAATGTCCAAAGATTTTATTTTTCTGCTTATTATTTATTCTCTGATAATTGAAGAGTATGATTCTTAACATAATATTTTGCCTGGCTTGTATGTGATACACACTCCTTCTTGCTGCATATAAAGCCTTTAGAGAAGCCTCATTCCCATAAGTGTGCTGAATAGAGTTGTGCTGTTGTAGAAAGCTACATGGTACATACCATGGAGAAGTGGGAGAAGAGAGTCTATAGCTCCAGGAAACCACAGGGGGTGGCAAGAAGTTAATTGAATAAACCTGCTGATAGAAAACACGGAGTTCGTTATTCACAGCAAGAAGAAATAAAGCAATTTGTATGTTCTGTTCGTGTGGGGGCACAGGAAGATACCAAAGATTCAGACTAACATCTGAAAATATTGGACTGTAAATTGGGCATCTAAGGCTTTCACCGAGGAACAAAACTTTATTCAATTACACGTTGCATTAATATGCAATGGCTGTTGCTGCAAAAGTCTTGCTTGAAATCAATACCTAACAGAGGGCAGTATGGAATATAGAGATGGAAGATAAAAACAGCATGGAACTACAGTCTGTAAAAAACAACATATAAAGATGGAACATACAGAATAAAATTCTGTAACATTATCCACAACTTTCTTGATTCTACCATCATATCTGACATAATTGTTACCTATGGTAATCTTTTATCGTTTATTTTCCCCTTCCTTTCTCTTCCCCTTTTTTCCTGCTCCCCTACTCCTTCTCTCCCTTTATTCCTCTGCCATTCCACTCCCCTTTCCACATCTCCATTCTGTTTTTGAAAAGACTGGAAGACTTGTTTGCTCTGTTTATCTTTGCAAGAAAGAAATTCTTTTTCCTTTATGTCAAAATGCTTTCTTTCCTCCTCTTTTGTATGAAAATGACTTTACATTATGTAAGACCCTCAGAAGTGTTGTGACTCTTGAAAATCCTTGGCAAAATATGCTGGAAATTATTTGCACATTCTGATGTTCAGTATCAGTTCTATGCCTTCCACTACTCATGCCGAATTCAACTTCTAGTGGAACAGCTACAAAGACATTTACTGTAGTGTCAAGTATAATAGTCAATGTACAAAAGCTGTAAAAGAAAAAAAAAAAGCAGAAAAGTATAAAGTGACAAAGCATTAAGCTAATCTTGCAAAGATGCAGTATGCTTTCCAAATTCTTGGGAGGCACAGTGAAAGCTTTATTAATGGTTCATCATCTTGCCAACACTGCCTACGTTTCTCATATGCAAACATTACTGTTTGGGGAGGGAGTGGGTGGGATTTTCCATACATCAGATTGTAGCCATGAAAATGACAGTATTTTTCCAGGGTAATTGAAGCATTACCAAGCAAGACAATGATTGATGGTGTCTTTAGCAGTCTAAGAATACTGACTGCTTTTTTTATAAATAAGTTACATGTATATGAAGAAAAAGATGTTACATGACGAAGAAAAAGAGGGTGGGAAAATAATTATAGCACTCTAAAAATGCTGCTCAATGTATTCAGTTGATTTTATTTGTTATCATTTTCACAAACTACTTGTTCAATTTCCGTTCTTTATTTTCAGATCATTATACCATTGCCAGAAAGCAAAATTGCTGCTTTGTAATGTATGTAACATAATTGACTGGGTACATTAATGTTTGTTGCAGAGGCACTTAAGTTTTTAAGCATTCTAAGAGTTACAAAGATGTTGCGAAAGTTGTCAACAAGAAACTGATTTTCTGTCAATACAATAGAAAGGATATTGTCTGTATTTCCTGCATCTGATCAGCTCCAGACAGCAGAGACACACACATGAGGTGATGTATAGCATACACTATGCAAAAAGCAATTCACAATTATAACTAATTTACAATCTGGAAATTAGAAGTAGGCAGAAAAAAAATTATATGCGACTTTTGCGCTTTCTCCGACACAGGGTTAAATTTCCTTGGCAGAAAGGAGAATTTTAGGGAGGAGAGAATAAGTGCGGGATAGATTAATTTGTTTTCTCAGACCTAGTAATGCCATACCACTTGGTAAATGAATATTTTTCTTTTCAAAGTATATGTTGCATAGCAAATGTTACAATAATCCTTTCTTACATGGGTGACTAGAAAATAAAGGCCAAAAGATTGGGTGTTTCAAGGAATATTTTTTATATGTGTGAACTTAGTGCATATGTTACCCTTCCAAGTTGCAAAAATATTTTATTGAGAAACTACTGAGATTATCTCCGGGATCACAGAATCACAGAATAATTAAGGATGGAAATGATCTCTGAAAGTCATCAGGTCTAATCTGCCTGCTCAAGTAGGGTCATCTAGAACCGGCTGCTCAGAACTGTGTCCAGACAGCTTTTGAATATTGCCAAAGAGGGAGTACCTACAATCTCTCTGAGCAACCTGTGCCAGTGCTCTGTTAACCTTACAGCAAAAAAAGTACTTCCTGGTATTCTGAGAGAACTTCCTGTCTGCCTAATTGTGCCTGTCATCTCTGGTCCTGTCAGTGGGTACAATTGAAAAGATCCATCTTTACACCCTTGCTTCAGATATTTACAGATAAGGGTGAGAGCCCCTTAAACTTGCTCTTCTCCAGGCTGAACAGGCACAGTTTTCAGCTTCTCCTTGTATGAGAGCCTACAATCATTTCCATGGCCCTGTACTGGATCCTCTTCAATATATCTATGCCCCTTATTCTAAGAAGCCCAGAATTGAGCAGAGCACTCCAGATGTGGCCTTATCAGAACTAATTAGAGGAAAAGGATTACCTTCATCAGGTATCTGGAAAGACGACTCTTAGTGCAGGTCGGGATACCATTAGTCTTTTTTTGTGACAAGGGCACACTGTTGATGCATATTCTATTTGGTGTCCAGCAGGACCTCCAGGTCCTCCACAGAGTCGCCTTTCAGCTGGGCAGCACCCAGCAGCATTTCAGCTGCACAGCCTCTTTTCCTTTCTGCTTTTCCTTTCTCAGATGCAGACTTTGCATTCCCACTTGTTGGATTTCAGGAGGTTCCTGTTAGCCCCTTTTCCAGCTTGTCAAGATTCCTCTGGATGACAGCACAACCGTCTGCTGTATCAGCCACCCCTTACAATTTGGTGTAATCAGGAACCTCTCTGCCCAATCATTAGATCATTAATGAATATGTTAAACATGGTTTGATCCAGTATTGACCCCTGGGGTACATTAGTCACTGGTGTCTAACTAGGCTTCATGCCACTGATCATCACCATCTGGACCCAGCCAGTTTTCAATCCACCTCATTGATTCTTTCAGTATGTGTAGCATCTCTATGAACACTTTATGTGAGACAGTGTCAAAAGTTAAACTGAAGTCCAAGATAAATGATTAAGCTGCATCCTGGAAGATATGACCTTGATTTGTGGCAGTTTAAGAGGTGAAGATTCAGCTGTGACATTGATGGAGAGGAGCTGTGCAGCAACTGTCCCTTCCACCACAAAGGAGAGTGGCCAGTCAGCTGGGCAATGCCAGCCAAGGAACAGTTGTGAGGTGGCAGCATGTGCCCAGATAGTCCATTCCAGAAAAATGCTTCTGTCTACTGCTGCAGACTTCTAAGGTGGGAGCTGTTGATTGTATATCTTTTTGGCAGCTAGTGTAGTAGTGCCTCAGCAGCATTAGTGCTGATTTACAGGGACCATAAAAGCAGAATAAAAGCAATCCCCAAGATGATGGTAATGAAGAGACAGCTCCTAAAACCAAATTCTTCTTCTCACGTTTTGCACTTCATCATCCCTTTAAAATATTTACAAATCAATGATTTCAGATGCCTTTCCTTCCCATTTACTGCCTCTGTTCTTTGTGCTGTTCTTCTCACTATTATATATTTATTAACATTTCCTCTTTTTACTTCTCCATTGGTCCATTGTAGCTATGGTATCCATTTAACCTTTATGTATAGCTCTCCACTGCATTAAGGCATGGGTTTTTTTTTTCAGCGTGTGCATCAATATAAAAGTCATTCCCTTTGAGTCAGTGGAGTGACAGTACTATGTAACAGATTCAGTTGGAAGAATAAGAGATTCTAACATTTAAAATGAATCTGTGATAATATTTAGCCTTTGAATATTGATTTAGAGAGGTTAATAGGATTTACAAGATTAAGACACCAGGGCTGTCAGAGAGGCATTAGGATTATGCATTAAAAAAGAAAGAGTTGAGCTGACAGTTGAAAAACATCTAAACCAATCAACAATTATTTTATCAATTATGGATATGCTAAAAATTCTCATTTTTCTGCTCTTAGTGTGTGTTTCCTATATCTCAGTGGCCAGGAGAGTATTGTTGCTCTGAAGTTGCCAGGATAACTTTATCTCTGACTTTTCCAGCTTGCTTTTGGAGTTTTGTTACTGCAATGATACAGAGTTTTAGTATGCATTGGAAGTGTGGTTTTATTATTTTGGGTCTTTATGTTTAACACCACAAATAAGTCCTCAAATTGACTGTTATTAGAACTACATGAAGAACAACGTGTTTCTTGCTGATCAAAGAGGAATAAAACCTGAATCTCCCACATTATTTTCTTCAGCCCAGTTAAAAATATCTTGTTTAGTATTGGGGTTGCTGAACCCTCCTTGCTTTAATGTTCTAAAGTCCAAATATATTGAACTAAAAAAAGGCTTTGAAGAAAAAAACAAACTGGATTTTTTGTCAAGACTAAGACAAATTCTGGAAGATGATTATTCAGTCTAAGAACTAATGATACCATCCATGACTGAAGCATTTTCCAAATGAAAGTGTTTCAGGTGCCTTTTAGAAAGGAAACTCATTCATGCAGACTTATTATGCCACACGTACATTTGACCTAAGACTTTTTAAGAAACTTGGCATTTGCATCACGATCAAGAAAGGTGCTGTCTATACTGAGGGTTTTGCTGGCTTCATATTCTCATATTCTATTCTATTCATATAAAATAAAGAAGAAATATATAACCCACCTCAAAACTGGTTAAAAATGCATGTTTTCCATCTTATCTCTAACATGACAAATCGAAACTTCTCATAAACCTGCCAATTGTTTTTCTTTCTTCCTTAAAGTAAAGCTGGAATCCAGCTGCTGAAACAAAGAACTACAGTTACAGAAATACATGCACAAACAGTTCTAAGAAATTATCTTTAGCTGGTTTTGGGCCAGCCATCTTTACTACAAGTTTTATGCTACAGACTCTGATTCTGTACTAGACCATTGCAGAGGTGGAAATATATATTTGTGGGACACTGAACAGTAAATTTCCCCAATGGAACACAATTACAGAAACATCTGTGGAAAACATCTTTGATCCAACTCACTATGAAAATATACATCACTCATGATGGTCTAGTAACTGCAGATTTCCCTGCACTGCAAAGCCAGAAACAATGGGGAAATTGCTTCAAGACATACCAATAGTTTTTGTTCTGGCACCTGTGCATCTCAGCTGCTGTTCCTTGCCTGTTAGGGTGTAATTCGATTTAGTGATAGGAAGAAGACAAGTACATTTTACATGCATTAATGAAATCACACACACAGCTTGTAAACACAAGAAGGAAAAGCGTATGAAAAAATCACTTGAATAAAAATATGTTGGACACATGAACCAGGTTTGGTAAAATAAAAATCACTTTATGCCCCTACTTGGCTCTTGATTCAAGACTCAGTTGGAATTTGTTTGGAAAGTTGTTGGTAATTTACCATTCCTGCACTTTGTACAAATAGCTTCAGGCTGGGTAGAGACCCAAAAGCCAATATTTAATGAAAATCCTTATTTTAGCTGAAAAACTGTAAGATTTTTGTTTTGTGACTCCTATCTGTCTCTTTCTGTCCCTTACAAACTTCTCAGTCTGCGGTTGCAGCCAACTCTACCAGTTTCAACCAAATTTGACAAATGGATTTTAGGATCTTTCTGTTAGTGATGTCTCTTGCTTCCATTGAAATGCGTGACTTAGTAGGCAGGAGAGGTCCTACAATGACCCTTCTAAAGAAAATTCTGCCACCTGAGTTAATACTTTCTTAGTTACCAAAGAATACACAACTGCAGGAGATTCAATAAATACCCCACCTGTGGAAAATCTTGTTGGAGCACTGATTAGCTACTAGAAGATCAAGACACAAAAATCATATCAAGTTCCATTAATTTTACAGCTTTGGAATTCTTAGTTATGAAGTATCTGAGGGCTAGTTTCATAAATACAAACTTTTACATTATGTTAAAATTCAGCTGAAGACACAGTAGCTGAACACATAATCTGTTTAATTTTCTGTGGCAGGTAAAGAAAGCACAGCAGTTGTAGGCTCTGGGCATTTCTTTTCTTCAAGCTTTATTTGTAAATTACATAAACACAGGGGCAGGTATAAACAAAATGATGGCCCTGAAGGGTGATTTTGATATATTGTTCCATGGATCAACATGTTTATTAATAGCACTGCTCTGAAAGATATGGAATAGGTGTTGACAGTCACTAAAAGTACGAAATTGCTTTTCCATCTACCTATTAATCTCTTGGTCTGTCAAAGTGAATAGAAGCCTGACTGGCCTTCTCATTTAGCAAGGGTTTTGAAAATTTTAGATTTCTCTGTAAGGGAGTTTTTTTACTCTGCTTTCGTCCCTTCCTCTTCCAAAAGTAGCATCACTGCCTACAGGAGAAAACTCAGTTCTCTTTATGTAGACACACTGCAGGATGTTGGTGTTTGGAAGGAAATAGGCAAAGCTGGCTCCTTCAGTTGTCATTAAATCTTACTTACAGGAAAAGATGAAGATCAACCAGTGAGTCTAAAATGCAAGACAAGATGACCCTGTAGAATATCTTTTGTTAGAAGATGCAAGTATATATCTTTCTGCTTAATTTATTCACTTTCTTATAACTATTCTATTAGCAAGCAGACCATTTAAAATTATCTCCCATATTAATTTCAGAAAACTACAGCATGAGAGAGGTGGATTATTGTATTCCTAATTAAAACACAAATACAGCAATTACAGTTTATATGCCATTATCCTGAATCTACACAGGATGACGTTAAACAGCAAAACAGCCATTAATTTTACTGTTCAAAGAAATGCTCATAATCTTTTAAAAATGTCATATAAAATATTCATTTTGAAATGCCCTACGGTGATTTCTGAATTTATTTAAAGTGGGCTGTTGATAGCTCTTTTATAAATAAGCAATTACAGTACACTAAATATATCATGGCCCATCACATTATACATTCTATAATTTCATGGATGAAAAGCCTACAGCTGATCTGCATAAATGTGGTATGTCTCACAGCAGGTGAAGAGTTTGATTACACAGGATAATCAGTGTTATTATTTATAGTAACAATTTATACCTGTTATTTATTAAAACCCAGCAAATCAGATATTGGTTTATTTAAGGAAGTCACTGTATTATAGGCTGAGCTAGGCATAAGAATATTAAACACATGTAAAATACACTGTTACATTAGTAGTTTGAAATCAGCCAAGGTCAGTAGGGAATGAGTAGTTAGCATTTGGTAGCAATGGAGAAAGCTGCGTTGGGTGAGCAGCTGGGGTCTGTCCACATTCCCCCTGGACAAGTACCATCGCTGCAAACATCATTGCCCCCCTGGCATTATCAGAGATCCTTGCAAGTGTGCTATCTGAAGAAGCCAAGGGTTGATTAACTGCAGAAAGGTTGAAACAATCTGTGAAATATTCAGGTGATTTTTTTTAGACCTGATATAAAGGATTTTCATGAGGGTTGCCTGCACAAATTACCACACAGAAACTTATGGTGTTCCTTGGCCATTTAGGAGAATTAAAGTTTATTTAAAAAAAATAAAATTAATCATAAATAGATAGTCTTGTGTATTATTTGAGTGCAGTTATAGGATCTGTGAAATTATACACACTCAGTATGTCTGTTGGTCCTTGCCTGTTTGTCACCTTGTCTGAGTAGTGTTATACTTGCCCCCTCTTGCTCATCCACTTGTTCAAGCAGCATCGAGATTCATCATGGTGGGCACAACAAAAGGGGAGAGGTACCCACAGAGGATCCTTTCAGCCACTCCCATCTGGCTCTGTGCTAGTGCTGCCAACCTCAGCTGAGGGGGAAAGCAGAGTGAGGCTGAGGCAGCACTAAGCCATGGCTCCAGGGGAAATGGCAGAGCTGTAGATGCTGTAGATGTTCTGTGAGACAGGTGGAGTTCAGCTTTTGGTCCTTGAGGACGGTGCCTGGTACATCTCTGAGACTAGTTAGACAGAGGGGCAGAGGTCTGGGAACCGCCTGCTCTTTGAAGAAGGGAACAATGTCTCCAGGGAAAATTAAGACACATAAATCACAACCGGATGAAAGTTAGTTTAAAAAAGCAGAAAAACCTGTTGAGAGTACAGACCACCTGGAAAATCACCTTGCAAATGCTGACATTTTGGTGGTAGTACTATGGTAGATCACATAGTACTCACAGTGTATGTTTCTGAACTAAGTCTTTGAGTTTATAGCAGTGAAAATTACCTCCACACAAAAATTCTATTCGACTTTTATGTATATTTTAATTTTTAAGAGGATGTCACACTGTGCTGAAATGACTTATTATATATGTCTAGAAACAGATCCACTTCAGCTCTTCTCTTTGAAAAAAAACCAGAAGAAACAAAGGCATGGCTGTGCAGTGTAAAGGCACAGAAAGGAAAATAAACCCATTATTTTTCATGCTGTTAAAGATAGTTCCTATGATCATACCAAATAAGCTTGACTGATTTTCACAGGAAGATGAACTGAGTTTATATTAAGCAAAATGGAAGTTTTGTGCATGCATGCATCTACTAACTATATAGGACAAAACTTTTATGCAATTTAAAAGGTAAGATCCTCTTTGCAAAATTCTGCAAGGTCTCATAATAAATTTGAATAGGTAACTGTAATTACTGTAGCCAAGAGACAGAGATTTAAAATATTTGGCTTACTTATCCCCTTAATTTCAAAGTACATAAAAAGCTGAGAAGAAATAGATATAATATTTCAATGCAACAAAGATATGGTCTAATTAAAATCTAGTGCAAATAGAAAAAAATGCAACTGTGTGTGAATTTCTCACCTCTTGTGAGAATTGGTATTGTTTCTCAAATGTAGACTATAGAATATATGGAAGATGCTCACAAGTATTAAGATTAGGACTAAATATTAAATATCTTAAACATTTAAGAATTTAAAGTGAAAATAGAACCCTGACATTATTGGGAAAATCAAAGTTAACATGGTTCTTAATAAAATAAATACAAATCCTTTAATATATAGATAAATATTTTTGTGCTGAAAATTACCTAATATCTAAAAATATGCAAAATAAAATAATAAAGCAACAAGCAGAACATTAAACAGTGATACTTCTCTTTTCTGTATATGAACATTCTGGTTATTAATCTATTTATTGCATTTGTGGATCCCCTGTATGACATTACCCTGTATATACTAAACTATACTACTACAGATAAAAACACCTAAAAATTTCTATTCTATTCTATTCTATTCTATTCTATTCTATTCTATTCTATTCTATTCTATTCTATTCTATTCTATTCTATTCTATTCTATTCTATTCTATCCTACATTTAAAATTTCAAAATAATTAAATTCTCTTTGTTTTCCAAGAGGTTAAAGTCTCTCTGAAGAGATCAAGTTCTGTTTGAAGAAAAGAGCTGGATAAATAACCCTATAACTGGATTATGATGTGGAAATATAATTTACTACAAAAAAATTGTTTTTTTTGTCACCTAAATATTGTTTGTTTACATATTCCAAAGCAGCAAAAGAGAAATTATTTGATATCAATTTGGCATGAAGATTTCTGGATATTCTGAGACTGTTGTACAGAATCTAAGACTGTTAAGAAATAGCTTTTGACACAGAAGGCTTTGAATTGGAACCCGTTCCTCTGTTCTTCCAATATTCTGGGTTGATATGGCACGAGACTTAACATGCTAAAATAAAGGAATTTTTTGTTGGCTCTTCGGTTGCAATGGAAAGGAGTCACTCTGTGTACAATGTGAGTTTCAGTGAGACAGTTCCTGGCTGAAAACAGTTAAGTTAAGCTCACAACTCATTCCTATGGAAACATTTAGATGGTTATTTTAGGAACAAAGGTCTCAATTCTGACTAATAAATCTTCTTAATTACATATAACTACATATAATAAGGCCAAAGAGACAATTAGATCAGGTATTATCTTATTTCTTATCTACACATTACAAGGATACATTTGACACATATGTCTTGAAGAGTGCCACACAATATTTATAGGTGTGTATGAACAGATAAACAACCCCTTGGCAGTTCATGTTCATAGTCAATCACCTTCACCAGTAGCAATTTTTGACACATTTAGCTGTGTAAGGCTTTAGCTTCCAGCTGTTATAATATATTTTTTAATCTTCCTCTACTATATTTAGAGCCAAGGAGATAGAAATATTAATTTTTTAGTAAATGATAGTTGATGCTGAAAAGGAAAAAATTTAAAGATGAGAACTAGTTTCAGGTAAGAATTTATTTCCTGTATAAAGAAATTTTCACATAAAACCAAAGTATTTCCTTTCTGGAAAATTGTAAGAAAAGCAGTGAAAATGATGTTCAAAAATAAGTCATGATATTTCTTAGAGTCACAGAATCACAGAAAGCTAAGGGGTTGGAGTGCACCTTAAAGATCATCTTGTCCCAACTCCAGCTCCCACGGGCAGGGACGCCTCTCACTTGACCAGGTTGTTCAAGGCGATATCTAACATGGCCTTCAACACTGCCGGGGTTGGGGCTTCCAGAACCACCCTGAGCAACTGGTTTTGGTGTCCTACCACTCTCATGGTCAAGAATTTCTTCCTAACTTCAACCTTATATTTCCCTACTTTCAGTTTGTACCCACTACTCCTTGTCCCATCACAGTTCCTGATGAAGTGGCCCTCTCAGGTTTACCTGAAGGACTTTTCAGATTTAGGAATATTCCTATGAGGTCTCCATGCAAGCTTCTCTTCTGCAGGCTGAACAGCCCCAACTTCCTTAGCCATTTCATCACAGTCCAGTGATTCTTTCACTAAAGTTACCAGTGATTTGGTTTGGTCATTAAAGATACCTCTGCTTTGAGAGGAAATGAAAAGTCATTAAAAAGCAATGGAAAGAGGAGAGATCTTTTCCATGTTCTCAATCTAAGACAGGACCAACTGCACCTGAATCCAATATATACTGCCTATAAAAAGTCAGACCATGAAATTATCAGGTACTCTGTGGGTTAAAATGACCTAATTTTTAAGTGATGCTGTTCTATTTTTTAAAACAACCTACCAACCAAACAAGGATTAAAGGAACATTTAGATGTTTAATGGGAAGTGGAATATCTTCATGAGGAGGAAGTTATATTTTACAATACCTGTAAGTATTCAGCAATAATTGACTGAAAGGCTATACACATATTTCATGTTGGTATAAATTCCCTTAGACTGAAAAGGGAACATAACCTAGTTCTCCTTAGGTTTATGTGACCGCCCTAACTTATTTTCTATTGAGGAAACCGTGAAGAAAACTTATTAAAGCACTGACAAACTCATAAAAAATATTCAGGATGGTTTAAGGACATTGTGGAAGAAAGTTTGTCATACTTTTTTATTAAAATATTACTGGCCAACCTAGTTCTTTCCTGTAAGGGAGACTTTGTGTTCATTTCAAAACAATCCTTAGAACTGCCATTTTGGGTACTGTATACAAAGGTTTGTTTTTTACTCTGTGAAGTTTTTTGTAATGAGAATTCTGAATATTAACCTTTACAATCATCATAGTATAAGAAGAGGTCTTTTTTTGTTCCAATTTTGTGGAAAATATGCTATATTTCTATAATATAAAATATTGTGTATAAAATATGCCAGGATTTCCATTCAAATATTATTTTCATCTTAATAAATAGATATGACAGCTTGAAATTCAGCAATTATGGAGAAAAGCATCTAAATGCCTTTGAAAGTACATGTCAAAGAAAAATTCTAGGTATTAAATGGAATGAAGTTAAAAAAAAGTCAAAATTCATGAGAGTTTTTAATAAGTTTTTGTCTCTGAAGACATCCAGCAAAGAAAATGAAAACATCTGGGGATTGCTGAATGAAACCAGAACATTTGCCTTGGCTGACATGAAACCCAACAAACGTGAAAAGGATGAAAGAGAAGAGTTTTTCCATAAAACAAAGTGAAAGAACAGATAACTAATATTAGAAAAATAGAAAGACATCACTGCTCATTGGGACAACTTTGCAGTTTGCTAGCCAAAAGAGTTGCAGGTATGAAGAAGAAATGTAGAAGAAGAGACACAACTGTTAAGTGGAAAGAAATTGAGAGCAATGTACAGTGGAAAAGTCAGGGAACTTATGGAAGATATAGGAGGACCATGTGACAGTAAGAGGAAAAGAGAAGTATGAAAATCATAATTAGGGTGAGGAAGCTGGTGAAAGATGGGAAATCCAGCTGCAGAGAGTCAAGGAGATACCTGCTATATCTCACTATTGAAGGCTGAATCATAAAGACAATGGGAGGAGGAAGGAAATATGATACCAACAATGTTAATGTACTCAGCATTTAGGAGAAAATATTTTCCTCCTATAGATGACCCATAAAGATGTTTAATGTTTTTGTCTTTAAATTTTTGTCTTAGAAGAAAGCTTATGTGTCACAGTGAACAAATACTACAAGCAGTGGATCAGAAATCATGTAAGGGAAATATCTCTGTAGTTGCTTGCAGGGTAGTATTTCTACAAAATGGGATAAATCATAGGGTATAGAAAGCATCTCAGCATAAGAGTTCTCTGTAAAATTCCAGAATTGATATGCTAAAGATATTTTAATAAAAACTCAACTTTGTATTAGCAAGTTGAAAATAAAAAGGCCACAAACAGGTAAGGCTTTTTCATTCAGAAGTGCAAGATGAAGTCGCTACTATATCAAGGAAACTGAGGGGAGACCTCATTGCAATTTACAGCTTCCTCCTGTGAGGAAGAGGAGGGGCAGGCGCTGACCTTGTCTGTGCTGATCAGACCATAGAGTGACAGTCCAGTGACAGGACATGAGGGAGTGGCCTGAGGTTGTGCCAGAAAGGTTTAGATTGGGTACCAGGAAAAGGTTCTTCACCCAGAGGGTGTTTGGGCACTGGGACAGCTCCCAGAGCAGTGGTCTTGGCACCAAGGCTGAGCGAGCTCAAGGAGCATTTGAACAATACTCTTGGGCACATGGTGTGACTCTTGGGAAGGGTGCTATGCAGGGCCAGAAGCTGGACCTGATGGTCCTTATAGGTCCCATCCAAATAAGCTTATTCTGTTTAGATTATTTTTTTACAGAGAAATGCTTAGAAATCAAAAAACCATGCGTGTTTTTCTGGGAATTTCTTAAGCACTTATTATTATAAAGATGATTTGGATGATTTTCCCAGGAGTAAAAAAAATTGTTCTAGCATAAAAATTTGCTTAAGTGCTACCTGGCACTTTATGGGCAGCAAAGACTGGAGAACAGGTAAGAGGAGATTTATGAAGAGGATTTTTATAATAGGTAAGAGGTAAGAGTTAGGTGAAATGTGAATAATAACCAAATGGAAGACTGAATGTTCTGAACAGAAAATAGTGAACAATGGAAGCTGAAGGCATATAAAATAGAAATTAAAGTTGAAGACTAATGATGGAAATAACAAGTAGATTTAAATTTTGATTCCAGAATTTCTCATAGAAATAATTTGTAAGAAAAGTGCAGCTTCTGAAGGTTTGATCATTTTCATAGGAAAAACTTTCAGTTAATTTTCTATGCACAATTTCCATGGAAAGAGTTAGATTTTTTTCCTTTAAAAAAGGATTTTTTTCCTAGACAACAAAAAAGATTAATCTATGAAGAATATCTGCATTGCAACAATCTCTTGGGGTTTTTTGGCTAGATCGTCACAATATATTTAGCAATTGAAAAAGACAAACAAAAATATCAACACCAAAACCAACAGTAATGAGTCAAACCTGCATATTGCCTTATGGGTGTAATTCAGGAAACTGCTGTCATAATACATACTGCACTGAATAAACTCCGTGGAGTTTCATGATGTAGAAGATGCTGTGAGAAATATGGTTTAGCTGGGAATTCTCCCCCTGCTATAAATGTTGAGATGCTAAGAGTCCAGGCCAGTTTCTGAATTAAAAAGCAAAACAAAATAAAACAAGCACAAGGGACGGAGAAGAAAAGAAAAAACAAGACAACAGCAGTGGCCTTCTAAAGATAAAATCATGGAAAGTTGGAAATTGTCCTGGGACAAATATAATGCAAGGAAGTTAGAAGCATGTTAAAGTTAATAAAACATTTGAATGGTGCTAAAAAGAATAAAATCTCATTGTAGGTGTGGAAGTTTGTGACATGTTGTTTGACAAGATAGGATTAATGTCAGGTAAGAACCGTACAATCTAACCTTAGCATCACATAGGCATCACCTTTGATATTGATCACTTGGAAGGCAGAAACCTGTATACTGTATTTTCCCAAAAAGCAATTATTTCTGTAGGTATTCTACAGGTTATGTAATACTGCATGAATTTAGCCTCTTCTATTTAGGACTTTGGTTTCTAGGAAAAAATTTCAAATTCTCTAAAACTTTCTGTCACAGAAGAAAAATGTTCATTTAACTGTTTTGTTTTATTTTGTTTTTTTCTATTAGTTATAATAATAGATAGTTATTATGTAGTGGTTTAATTTCTGAGTCCTGTTGGAATGAGTCTTAATTCTCCACATCTCTTGTGTTCTAGCTTTTCATTTGCAGCTGTGAGACTCTGCCTTGTCAAAATGAAGATAAAATATGCAGCAAAAGCAGCAAGGTGACAAATTTTAGCTACGTGATAGTTGAGACTTTTCCAACTTCCTCTTTGGGTATGTAAATCAATCAAAAGATAAGGATTTAACTCTTGACTCATATAATCTTTAGATCCATGGTGAGAGAAAGATAGGTTTCAGTCTTGAACAGATCCAGAAAAATAAAGTCTAAGGTTCCTAGGAATCTCATAATTGAGAGACTGGCTGTCTCTACTTAAATATATATAATTAATTATAATAATACAATTGCAATAATTATATCACTATTAAAATAAGATTTAATTATATATTATAAATATTATATAATAATAATAAAATTATATTTTTAAATGTTAAAATTTGCAGGTTTGTTATAAGACCATTTCAATTTTATTTTCTTGGAAAAGCAAGGCAGATAGGTTAGATCATTTGAAGTGAAGTCAAGAGCAAAGCATATTAGAATGATTTTAACATCCTAAGGAAAACTGTTTTTTCCATATTGACAGTTTGTGTCCTCCTTGTCAGATAAGCAGTTTTTTTTAAGAGTACATTTTATAGATATTGAATGGTAAGAATTCAGAGAATTTCCCTGATGGATGTATGAAATAACACTAACTGTTTATTTGCCATTGTTAAGTCAACAGTCAGAGACTGATGATGCAAACTATGCAGTGGTGGAAGTAGAAATGTGAGATAAAAAGAAAACGTTGGCAGGCAGAGGGGACTAAAGCCATCGGGCAAGGTTATCATATTATTATCTCTTCATTATCTGTCTGTGAATGATCAAAAAATTAACATACATTAACTATGTGCCACTGTTGCAGAGGCTTTTCAGTATTTCTTTATCATTTCAACTAGATAAGTTCAGGCAAATATTTGAACATACTCTTAGAGATCTTTGCTCCAAAAAAGGACAGATTACATAAGGTGTGGATTATTTTTATACTTTCAAGATCCACTCTAACACATGGCTGGGTTTTTCAGGTCATGACATATACATTTTTATGTATGCATATGTGATAAACCATGAGACTATAAAGAGGAATATATTATCTGCCATAACAGCAGTATAAATGATAGTGCATTTGAAAATCTGTACATTTTCTTTTCAGTGTCTGGCACTATTTTAAACCAAGAAGAAGGAGATTTCATTTAGCCTAAATAATGTCACTGAACTTCTGTCTAAGAAGAAGACAAGCTCAGCTAGTTCAGATGGGTGAAAATTTATTTTCTTCTCTCTCCCTCTCCCTTACTCTGCTGTAACTACACACCCTAAGATGGTATCACCAGAAAAACTCATTATGCTCTGGTGCTGAGCAGAAATGATGAGCTAGTAGCTGAGAGACTTTGTAGAGGCAGAACATACTTTTATTAAAATATATATTCTTCAGCTAATCTTAGAGAAAAAAAAAGAAATAATTCAGAAAATACACTTAGAAGGCTGAGGAGGTGTAGTAGCACTGTATGATCTTGCAAGATTGTTAGTGGGCAGAGCCTGGGTGTGGTGTAACACAAACTAGCTAGGGGTTAATCAGTGGGAAGCAAAGTGACAGACATTGGAGCAGCTTAAAGAAAACATTGTTAGAAATAATATCCTTAAATTGATCCCATTAGATGGAATCTGCCTAGGAATGAAAACTGAAATAGGAGAACTTGTGAAAAGAACGTTGCCATTTTTAGCTTGGTTGATGACAAATGATTAAGGGAAGAAAGAAAGTTGAGAGCTGAACTGAGAGCAGAAGCTGTGGAGGTTGGTCAATTGCTCCTCAGGCAAGGAAGAAGCACAGAGGGAGGACTTCTACTGGAAATGGACCCACAAATGACTGGAAATTTTTAACTTGTTTCTTTTCTACCTCAACTGGTTAGAATGAGAAAATCTTCCCATAACATATGGAGAATTAGCTACTTACATTCCAGTGTATAAACAGTTAAAGTCTCACTTTCCATTTGTAAATTATACTGAGTATGCCTAGATATTAACTTACTCCTTGCAGTTAAAGCTATTAAATAAATAGCTTCTTATTTCAGTAAATAAATTACTGTGAACTCTTTAGAATTTCGAGTATTTATTTATTTTGTCACTGCTTTTCTCACAATTCCGTATTTCTTATTGTCCTATCTGACAGTTCACATTGCATATATGGTTAGGCCTACTAGATTTTTATGCAGATAATTTCTGGATAAAGATTTCTGTATACCCCCCAGATATTTGTTAACTATCTTCTCTGAAATCTTTTTAAAGCAAGATATTAGTTTCTTGAATGCCTGTGTGAAGCATTCCAGTGGTGACTATAGATACTACTAATTTTTAAACTTGGTGATGCTGCAAAGGTAGTTTGCAGCATTTGACCTGTGACACCAGGATCCAGGGAACATGAGTTATAGTGGTGATGTGAGGGTGAAATTAAAATTGGTCTTGTTACAGCCATAATGCAGAGGAGCATCTGAGTTGTGTGTGTGCATTTGCATACCCGTGACACTTAGAAAATCCCTGCTACTTCAAGGATTGCTCCAGTTACAGCTTTGCAGGTGGAGAAAGAGAACTGCCTTGCAATAAGGTGAGGACTACTATGGCAGCCAACTTCAGAGTAAAGCATTTGACTGTTCTAGGAACTCAGACAGTTCTGGAGAGTACCTCAGCCATCTCCTGATACCCACAAACCAGCAGATAGGTACAACCTTTATGTTTAAGATGTGGTAGTTAATGCCCTGGTAAGTGAGCTGACTATGACAGATATTTCCCTGTCAGTCCTTTTTATAGAATTGATTACCGCACATTGGTAATTTGATGTGGCAACAGAATTAGATGGGATAGATCAAAGTTTAGCCCAGGTTCCCTACATGGAGGAATAAACTTGAAACCCTGTGAGGTGGGGTGCTGGGGAGAGTTCTACCTTAGACTTACAAGGTCAAGCCCCTCGACAATTGGACACCTACCCCAGGTAAGCCCTCTGATGCATTAAAGGATATGCTGGGCTCTCCATCACACCCGTCCCGTTCATTAGCCACGCTCAGACCTGGCATGAATCCTGCCAGAGGTGACAGAATCCCACCACGTAGAGTATATCACAACTTGATATATTTCAGTCCCATACTGCAGGTGTAGTCATGGTCACGTAGGATAATCTTTTCTATATAGTTCAGACAACGAAGAGATACCTTGTGCATTATTAAAGATCATAAATAGAAATGAGTTCTGTATGCATTGCAGTGATCATGCAGAACTATGGACCTGGGCTGGGCTGTAGATCCTAATTTCTCTGGAGAAGTTCTTGCAAGGACCTTGCAATAGTTACTCTGTCAACATCCCAATAGTCGCTGGCCACCCTGTAAGAGATTTCAGTCCCCATGTAAACAATAGTCCATGGAAAAATTGAGTACACCCTGAGAGGATTTGTGCAAAAGCCATTCATTTCTATGTATAAATAATTTGAGCAGAATAACTTCCAAACCTAAGCTCAAGTGTTGCTACTAAAGGAGATTCAAAGTCAGATTACTCTTTTTTTTGGTGGATAGTATTTTTGTTTTCAACATCTCTCTGAAGCTAAAATGTCCCAAGCCCAGGTAAGTAAAGATTTGTACATAGTTCAGGTCAACACAGAAATAAACTAAAATGAAAATAAATGGGAGGCCAAAAACCAAAAAGTATGAACATTTAGATAATAATGTAATAATCATGTTGCTTTTCCTTGTACACATTTCTGTCTGAGATATTAAATATATTACCCGGTGACTTGGAAATTAATTGGGAAGTTATAATGCTAACTGGACAGTTAGAGTTATTAATTTCATTTGGTTTGATTAACGGTTTCACTTTTAATGAACCATTAGGATTTAATTCTCACTTCAGTTACCCATGAGTAAAAATCTACATTGAAGTTTCAGGTTTGCTCAGATTTTACATTCATTTAGCAAAGATATATGACAAAGAGATGACATTTTCCATGCAAATATTGGCACTTTTGTAAAGACAAGGTGTAAACGTAATAAAAGCAGCAAGAGATCATGGCTTTAAGAGTATGGCTTTGGAATAGTTTCTTTATATTTTTGCCTGTGTCTTCTAGCATTTTCAGATTATTCAGTCTTTTTATACATACCAATATTTTGTGCTCTTTTTTAGTACATTTTAATATCTCTTCCTCTCCAAGATGACATTCAAATAGCACAAAGAAACAGGGGAAATTTAGTAATTCCTTAACATTTTCCTTAATTTCCTTGTAGCTTGTATTTTATGCCATAATGCTCCTTTAGAACACGCATTGGCAGGGGCAAAAGAGACTCTGGTTGGTGGCATCTATCTGCTTCACCCTGGCAAGTCAAATTACCCATGGCACTCAGATTTCTGTAATTAAAGAAAAAAAGTTCTAATGTCATAAATTAGGATTAACTTCTGGGGCTCAATTTTTTCCTCTTATTCCCTATCATTCCCAGGAAAAAGAAAGGAGTTGAAAGCTGCTCATGTGACATAATGGTTTATCAGAGTAAAGGATGCTCCAGGTGCAAGATAGAATGCCTCTGCATATTTCTGAAGCCTTCCATAACCTTTTGGAGACACTTTCCTATGCATCACACTATGGGCTGAAATTTTACCCTCTACAGCAGCTTACACACAAAAGTTTTAAGAGAATGCAAAATTTTTGCCTTAAGCATTTCAAACCAATGAATAAAATATTAACAAGTACAAATCTATACAAAACCCAAATTGTAAACTTTCAGTGCCATGGGCAGCTTTCTGGGATTACAGGAAGCTAGAACAGGAAAGGAAGCTTAATGAAGTAAGGGGAAAATCACTATCAGAAGTGAAGAGCCCTAGGCCAAAATTTTTAACTTGAATTAAATCTTTTATCCTAATGGAAGCACACAGCCATAAGATATCAAGATGTTGATGATGATTATTAGTATTATTGGAACAAACCATGAACATTCTGACAGAAAATATGAAGAAATTACAAGTTATTTAGGGATAAAACCAGGGATGTTCTTGGTACACTAAAAAACCCCCAAAAGTGTCCAAAGTTAATCTGCTCTGTGACTCATTTTTATTAAGTAGGGCCTCAGATGTTCAGTGCTTAAATAGATACTTTTTTTTCACTTCCCCCAAACTGGTGTCCTCATTTATCTCCCATTTAAGCAGACAGTAGTGCTGTTGACTTAAATGACCTCCATTGGCATCAGTGGGAATATTTGCACGCTTAAAGTTAAATTTCTTTAATGTTTTACAAGACTGACTCTTCAGAGACAGGTATTTTGTGCCTCAATTTCCATGAATGAAGACTAATAATTTGAAATCTGTTGTCTTTCTTTTTTTTTCTTCATATGTGTGGCACCAATTTGTAGTTTATTGACTCTGTGCAAGGTGTTGATAGTCAGGGGAATATATCTTTTCTCAGCTGAAAGCAGTAAACTACTGGCCTCAGAGTTGATATTGAGGAAGTTGGGGCTGAAAGGCTGATACAGCATAAGATGCCAGGTTAGATGAATAACTCTCTCCCAGCAAAAGTTTTGATATGCAAACTACAGTTACAAGTATTGTTTAGATATCATTTTTTAAGGAGAAAGTATGAAATCTCCGGCTGCTACTGGATGGCAGACCTGATGACAGTAATATTTATAACCTAAAAATAGTATAGTAAAGGGACAGCAATTCGTTGGCATTAATTTCAATTCACAATCTCTAATATTTAATGGCAGAGCAACTCCAGATGCAGGTGTGAAAGCAATTTTCTGCATCAGTTTTGGTAAGAAAAACACAAAATAAAACAAGTCACAAAGAAGCTGGTATTTTGGAATAAAACTTCCCAAACACTTCATAGTCACTAGCATCTTATGATATTTTTCAGGCTTCATCAGAACTTACCTATTAAGGCAATGTAGACACAAGTAATTTTTATTGCTTCTCTTTCCTTATCAAAATAAAATCTGTTGATTTGAAATTGTTGTGCTTTTTTTTCCCCCTACAAAACATCACTGATATAATTTGTTCTCCTCTATGCAATGATAACTTCTTGGCTTTAAAACAAACCTGAAAGTCAAGCCTAACTAAATGATAGCACACTGTATTGTGATGGGCTGTGTAACTGAAGCTATAGAATGTTAACTAAAAATGATTTTTGAATGTGATACTGATCTTGTCAAAATACATAATTAAAATTCCAACAGTTTAGTTGGGAGAAGAAAAATGATCACAGAAATGAAGAGCACAGGACTGTCTGAGGGAGTTATAATGCAGCTGGTAGTTTTTCTGATATACTGAATTGTATGGAGTTTAAATAATTCTGGAAAAAAAGCTTTGACTCTTAAGGTGCTTTACTAAGTCATTGCTACAAAAGATGAAACACAATCTTTGTAAATAGCAGCATCAGAAGGAGAAAAGACTTTTACATATATTATTCTATAGCATACAGCACTTTTAGTGAGACATTCTGAATAAGTAATTAGATGTAAACTTCCTTTATTTCATTTGCAGATTTACATTCCTGTAAACCATTGCAAAGGTCACTTTCTATGGGTTTGCAGCAAGATCTGAATGTCACAAAGTATTTGTTATTGCCATACAAATAGTTGCAGGCAACATCTTTATTTTTAATTCACTGGCTTACATTGTTGATTTTTACCTCATCAAAATTACAGCAAGAATAAATGAATTTATGAGCTAAAAATAAAATGAACTTTATGTAAGTAGTTCTGCTACAAAATGTTGCATATATATTTAACCGTATCTTCACAGTTGTGTTACCTTGTGACAGTTTTAGAACTAAGAGCAGTGCAGGGTAAAGATGCTGTTAATTTTTAAAGGAAGCAGAATCAACCAAAATATTTTTACTCTGGAAGGTTTTGTAATACAAATATTTTAATAGTCTTCCGATCATTCCTGCTCATTTTACAAGAAATACGTTATTAATTTGTATGACACTGCCCTGCTGCAATTTTAAACTCTGAGATTTTAAGAAATGAGTGGTGATTTGCATCAGCATTAGTAGTGACAGAAGTGTATTAAACACACACAATCCAACTTCTCTGGTGCATGTCTAATAATGAACCTTAGTGGAGGGAGAATAACAGTGGTCATCCGCACACAAAATTATGATGAATTGATGCATAGATTTTTGCCATTAAAAAAAATTGAAACAACTGCTTATTTATTACTTAAAACAAAAGAAAAAGAGAACCAAAAAATTTTATGTAGCCATCAACATTCTCCTAGATGTCATTTCTAGTCACACTAGGAATTAATTTTAAAAGAGCAGGTAATTAATTGTTTTTAGAAACTATGCTTCTATAGTTGCATATTACTCATAGCATTCATATAAAAGCAGACATCAATTATATAATATAATTCACAGGGTTGAAAAGTGCCACAAATTGAAAGTGATATTTTAGCTCATTGATTGATTTTTGTATTGGGTCTCAAGAAGAACTTCGAAAGGCCAAATGCTGTGAAATTCCAGTGGATAATGACATTTACTTCTCTTCCTCAAAAATGGAAAAATACTTTTTTTCAAAATGTGGAGGAAAGAGAGTGAGAGTGAGAGAAAGAGAGAGAATACATGTATATTTAGATAACATCCATAGAAAAAGAAAACTCACTATAAAGTCACACATTTAGGTTGCATAGTGATTTTGTGAACATAAGATGGTTAGTGCAGTTACATGAATCTAGGTAAATGTAATTATCACAAATTAATTTATCAGAAAATGGAGACAAAAAAATTATTTGAGGAAAAGGTCACAGGAACAACTAATAGATGCAGTTCCCCTTGCTCTGCATGTATTCCAAAATTTGTCTGTTTTAAAAAAGGTATGGGGAGTTTTTGTTTGTTTTTTTGTTCTTGCATAGAGAGATTTAGGGTACAATATTGAAGTTTTGTTAAAGACCTCACTTATATCCAAGGTTTTGCCTTCAGAACAGGCTTTTTATAAAGCTGTTTTGAGTCAGAAGCTCCCAGAGAGGTAGAGGTGCTGTTGCCTTCTTCAAGGGGTAGAGAGTAGAGAGTAACCACTGCTCTTTGATAAATATTGTGTCAAGTCCCACCTAAAACACACACCTTCTTTTCTTTTTTATTGATTGTCAGTTTGAAATAGTCATAGTGCTGACATAATTTACTGACTGATAGTTCCAAAGACAGAGGTTTCTCTGGCTTGTAATGAATTTGGCAATGGCAACACAGGTATTTCATATATTGCCCAGCTGTTCAGTATCAGAATAATTGTGAGCAAGAGGCTTGGGAAGCCTTTCTGTTTGATTAGACTCTTGAGATTATCAGCAGGAGGGCTTTTTTTGATGTGAACATCTGTGCTAGACTAAGAAACACCAGCCTAAAGCTGCTGAGTGGCCATCAGATGGTAAAAATCCACTTCTGACCTTATCAAGATCATCTTCTCCCAAGTGAAAGCTTTTACAGCTTTCTTTCAGTGTTTCACAAAGTCTACTCTTTAATTCATTCATTCATAAAGGTTATCTATAATTTTTTAATTTACCATACTCTCAGAGAGACTTTATTTCAGGTCATTAATTTTTTTTCCTCAGTAATTGCAACACTCTTCCCTGCATACTCTCTAGTTCTTCTGGAATATTGTGTCTAGTCTGTAAAGGATTTAAGACCTCCTAAGCCAAAACTTCCACCCTGAGAAGAGAGGAATAATCACTTCAAAATTTAAGCAATTTTAAGCACTTCAGTCTGACAGTGGTAAAAGCAGCAGCAGACATGTTAACAGCTTTGGAAATAGAGCTATTTTTTTCCAAAATTTATAGCTTGAAATTTTGAAATACATTGCTATTTTCCTCCCAGAAGCTTCACTGTCAGTTACTAAGTAAAACCATCATTAATCACAAGTAGCTATAGTCATGTGCTGATTGTAATTTGGTCACATTGAACAAAAGACGAATGATATAGAATACTATTAGCAATGATGGTTTTAATGTAGACATTTATCATTGATTCAGGTTCACTTGATATGACTTTGGGATAAAAACAGGGAAAAATTGCCTTGCTGTTGAAAATTTTATTGCTATTAAATCATAATTTTGGCAAAGATGTGCAAATAAAACTGGCAGAGTTTCCTTTCCCATTTTTCCTCTTCTAAAAGACACAATTACAGAGGACTTAGAAGAATCCAGATGCAGTGCAATTAGAAAAGTAAATGCTGATTAGTTGTCATCTATCTAATATCTAATAATAGAAGCACAGTCTTTGGCAAGCTATCTATTTATAGGAGTCATTCAATTTACCCAGCTCATCAGAATAGGTAAGATCCTATAGGAGAAGGATAGCTCTACATGCAATTTTTTGAAAAGGCATATTTATTCTCCCCCTCAACTCATAAAACTCTTTCAAACAGCCCTACATAACAGTGCTGGTGACACTGAGACTGATGGCACATTGAAGAAAATCTTCATTATCTAACTTTGTTCTAAAACATGAGCCAGAAATACAAGGCAGTTTTAAGTTTGTGTAGCATAAGAAAAAGAAGAAAAGCAAAGTGATATATGCTTTGGTTGAAAACAATAATATATGCTTTGTGTGCTAAGCATAATTTCTCTTCTATGAGGTAATTATATAGTTGCAAAACTAACAGGAGGAACATAGCATAGAAATGCATCTATAATTCAAAATCATCATTAAACCTTGAAGGTGATCTAGACCTACCTGACTTCATAAATATACACAGACTTGATATTGAGTCCTAAGTCTTCATCAAGAAAGAAATATACTATTTTACATATAAAATAGAGAAAATGAAATGTATGTCAATCTTGTTTTGGCTTTGAGTTCAAGGATGAAATCCAGTAGGCCATCTGTTGGTTGCAAGAGGGCCAAAACGGCCATGAGTCAATGCAGGCAGACAGGTGCACACCGGGAAGAAGAGGGAGCTGTAAAAGACAAACCTGAGGAATACGTTTAGGAAATAGTTTAAGGGAGATTTAAAGCAGGTTGGAGGTGGTGGTGGAGTGGAGACAGAGCTAAAGATTCTTAGTAAATTTGTAAATGTCACGGATCTGCAGGTCAAAAATATCATATGGATTCAAATAATCACTTGCAACTAGTATATGCCATGAAAGGTGGGCTTTTTATTTTTCACAGTTTCGTTTTGTTCTGTGTTGTTTTATGCATAGCTGGATGTATCTGCAAATGCTGTGACCTGTGATTAAAGCCTTGTGGAGAGCAATCCATAGGCCAGCATGTGTGAAAGAAACTGTGGTAGTGTTTATTGAGAAGAAAACACTTCACTATTCACTAGCAATGCAGGAACTGAGGTCTCTGTAGTATTTTTGGTTAGTTGTTCTTTGAGAATTGTAACTCTTTTTCATATTTTTACAGGAAAGGTTTTTTAACTCAATATTAGGAATTATTTTCTATTAAATTCTATCCCTATTTGGGAATAAAAATCTGTTTATTAGCCTAAATAAAATCTTGAGTACTTTTTCCAAATGTTGTGACATATAGTACTGTCATGTTTAAACAACATCAGTGCAATCCCTTGCTGTTTGATGTCTTACCACAGCCACACAGTAACTGGACACTGAAGATGAACTTTTCAAATAACCTAATCAAAACTTATTTGTCTGGTTTTAGTAGTTAGATTTCCTCCATTTCAATATAGACAGTGCATACTTTTTGTTCTATTGATAAAACCATTTAGAAAGCATTTCTACATTTTATAAAGAAAATTGCCCTGAAAATCATTACTCATGAGCATATTTTTAGGTTTGAAATCAGCTGTGCAATGCAATATGTGTAACATAAAATAATCTTTAAGATTCCTGCTAGCTGGCACTGAAATGAATCTTCAGATCCCTTGTTTCCACTTTCCTGCAGGACTCCCTGAAGATTACATGGAAAACAGCTCTGTCTTGATGTGTAACAGAGTTCATATAAAAGCTCCAACCCATAGTGACACTGGTGAGCTCTAGCGGTACAGCACACTGCATAAATTTGTACATATTGTATATAAAGTTTGAAGAATTTAGACCTTTGTATACATATTTCTAGGGTGTCAAGCTGTCTTGCTGGGTGGGAAAAGACATCTAGCTAGTGAGTGGTGGCACAGGGACATGCATGCTTTTGACGTACACTGTCTCTGATGACAAAATGGGGAGTGATCTGGTCCATTACTACTTTCAAAGCTGTGGGAAGTATCCTGTAAGCCTAACCAGGTCATATGCAAACATATCAGCAATTCTCAAGTCTCCTCCAGAATGCTCAGAATTTCCAAAGTAACCAAAACTGACTTCTAATACTTATATTCTATGAGGCAGGAGTTTCAGTGGGCAACAATTCCATTTTTGTTGTAATGTCTGATATACAAAAGAAACAAGGGTCTCAAAAGGAAAACTTTTCACCAATCATCAAGTTACTTAAATTTATAACTCTCAAAATATATGTTGTGCTGAAGAACATGCATATTCTGCAAGTGCTGTTCTGAAATATAGTGTTTTTTCAGATCTGGATTTGTTGTTTTATTGTGGTTTGGATTTTCTTGTTGATGCTTTGATTTCAGCTTTGTTTTGTTGGGCTTTTATTGTTGTTGCTAGTTTGGGGTGTTTTTTTTTTTGTTGTTAGTTGTATATGCATGTGCACATAAATTGGGAAATATCATATTTCTTGTATTCTTAATTTATCTGAGTTTCATAGAGTAAGACTGGGGTTGTTGTTGAGGAATGATGTTTCTCTATTTTTGTCACAGTGCCATGTAGTTCAAAGTGTAGTTATAGATTTTTGCTCTTAAAAAATCATGTTAGATCTGAATTTTAAATTATTTTCCCTCAATTACAATTTCTATTGCTCAAGTCCACAAGAAGGCCCTTGAATTTCCAGTGATCCACCTAGAGAATCACATTGATTTTGCCAGATTCTTTGGAGACAAAACATTCCCTCAAAAGCACTAATATGCAGGTAATTAGACCAAGTAGAAGCTGCCCACATCATCCAGTTACCAGGACAAAAGTCCTGTGCTTTCTGTCTGATGACAGGAGAGCCAGCAGCCAGTAACTGCACTGAGTAAAAATCCCTGAACAATCTCAAGGCTCCAATGATTTACTGAAACCTTTAACAACATAGTTTATGCTTCTTTATACTTTTCCTATCACTGCTGAAACTGTGATTTATATAAGGAGTGTCTATGCCCACTTTGGAAATATAGTCTGATGTAGTGCAATCACTTCCGAGCTGTTCTGCACGCTGTGTACTTTGATGAATAATACTTCACACAGAGACATTCCTAGCAAGCACAGAATTCGGGAGGGAGAGGAATAACCCAGCCCTGTCTACTACTAAAAATGTTTCTGTTCTCTGGTGAAGGTAACCACGAGTTTGAGTGTAGTGGCATTTTTTCACTGCACACTTCAGAAAGGCCTTGGTGACTGCAGGCTAGTGTGCTCTTGCCCTTTCCTAAACCCACAACAAAAGGATACATTGCTGGCACCTAAAGCTATAATACTAAAGGTCCTATTTAACATGCCATTTTAAAATAACCCTTGGGATAACAGGAGTGTATTTAAAGTCCCTGCAACGTGTTTAACCAAAAGAAGTTGGTGATGTGATTGACAGTCACTACTAATAGGCTTAACCTATGCCAAAATTTCCGTTTGAACAGGCAGAATGCCTGTACTAAACTGACAGCTTGAAGGCCATGGAAAAGTTTGATTAACTTCCTACAGATATTTGATCAGTGGCCATGGAGGTTAAGGCTCCATATACTAGGGGCTTTGTGGAAATCTCTTTCCTTTATTTATTATCTTTGCAGACTCCCTTTACATGTACAGACTGAATAAAATAATCCTGGTAAAGATGTAACCTAACCCCTGTCATCTCCAGACTTGTCTAATCTTCAGAAAAGTCTTGATAGTGTTTCTTCTTGTAATGACTCTTCATTTGAAGACACCACTTATGTCTTCAACTATTTCACACTCTTATTTTATGTTGAATTAGTCTGTTCCCTAAAGCATTAAGATTTATGGTTCACTCCTTTCTTTTTACCTTCTCAAAATTTGTAGTGGTGGCTGATAATCATGATTAGTAATAGAGGCATGTTGTTGTTATTGAAATGAATCAATCTTTTGTTTTGATTTTCACCTTTAGGTAAAATCTGAATCTCAGACCAAGAGTGAAAAAACTTTTAGTTTTCCTTGGCTTTAGGGGTTCTTTCATAGTGATTGTCATAAACAGATGATTAGATATTAAGCTATCACTGTGGAACTATGTATAAGACACAAGAGAGTTATTTTAGTGGGGTGTTAAATTAAATACAACATCAAATGCTCCTGTGTTTGGTGTTTCTGAGAAACCAATGAGGAAGTGATTTAGTCTTTGATTCTTCTGTATTCTAGATGAGTGTTGTCATGACATATTTGTCTCCCATCACAATCCTGAACAGTAGTCTTGGTTTAACTGCCAGTAAAAGTTGTCTTTTCAATAACGACAGCAAAGAATTAACAATGATGTGAAGCAAAAAGTGTCTTTCCACCATGATGGATGGAGATGTGGACCTATTAATATGCATTTTCCACTATGTCAAGGAGATCTTAGCCTCTCTTCTCTGTTCCTGCCCCTTGACTTCCCCTGTCTTACAATTTTCAAGCTTGCGCTGAAACTGCAGCTTCTTGAAAATCAGTGTGATTTTTGCGTGGGTGACAAAGTTTATACAGAGCTTTTTGAAAACAAATCCTATGATAGAATTTGCTGCTGTAACTACAAGGTACATTAAACTGTTTTAAAAATCCTTGAATCTAAACATGCTTTTGGACAAAGTAGCATAATTTAGAGTAATTTATTTCTGTCTGCATCAATTTTTCCATGTTATCTTCTTTGAAGAAATATCCTCTTGACATACGTAATGCTGGGCAAATATTTTTCATTAATCAGAAATTTGTTTTGAAGCATTCTAGAGGTGAGAAAACTACTGTAATAATACTAAATGCCGTTATATAGTATGAGCCCACAAAACTTAGCAAAGAAAAATAGATCATTATTTAGTTACAAGAGGGAAAATCCAGTGAATTTACTGTGCAGTAGTTACAGATCATGTTTCTATTTTATTTTTATATCTCATGAGATAGACAAATGCATCAACTATTTGCTGCTAAATTGTTTCATCTTTTCAATGTATAAGAATAAGTAAAAAGCTTCCAAATCTTGATTTGTGAACTATGAAGAAGTTACAAGAGAAATGCTTTCTCTAAAGACCCTTGGATTAAGCACTTCTCACTCTAAATATTCTTTGGCTCTTTGCCATTTGCCAGCTTTATCAATCATTTGCACTTATATAGCACTTTGCAAACATTATTAAAATTATGTCTTGCATCATTCCTGTATTAAAGGTAAACATCATGCCATATTCATTAGAAAATGTGGCTAGATTTATGTAGATACTAAGGAGAACACAGTTCACTAGTAAGTTTTCCTATACATACTTGTGCTTTTCCCTCATTTTGTATATTTGCAGAGAACAGGATTGCCATGTCATTTATTTAACAGATGTGTTTACCCTACCCATTGAACCCATTTTACGTTCGTAGCAATGTATATAACTTTACAGTCACAGCATGATGACTCTCAATTTATGTTGGTATAATCCATTTGAAATTATAATGCCATGACAGGCCGTGTTCCTCAGCTTCTGCCCGGCACATAGTTAACATTCCTGCAGTAACCCTCTAAAGTACCCTAATCACTCAAGGGTATTAAAGTAATGATATTGCCCACTGAAAAATGAAACATGGGTGTTAGCACAGGACTCCTGGATTGGAACCTGTTACTTGCTCCTATTGGCAATTTATACAAAATGTCAGAACTGCCCGCTGTTAAGTTATTTAGATTATATAATAGTCTTTGATATGCATACAGAGAGTGGGACAGAGCATGCTACTAACATAAATATATGTGTATATATAGTGAAATGTCTGTTGTACATTCAGGTTTTATGTTTTTCTTCATATACATTAGAACACATTTTTACACAGATATTGCATTCTGGAATCAATGCATCACAAAAAGCAATATTTAGTTTTTTGAAGCGTATTCTTAAAAATTTTTAAGAATTGATGAAGAAATATTCTTCCCCCTGCCACTGAAGTTCTATTTTCTGGGCCATGTTGAACATGGTGTGAGATAGCTGTCAAAAACAAAAGATGGGAACGCACAATACGGTTGTGCTTTGTCTTCATCCCTGCATCCTCTGCTGATCCCTGACAAGTCACTGGAGCAGGCTTTTCCCTCCTGCCCCCTCCACCCGATGTTCAGCCCTTGTTCCCTACAGGCCTGCTGGTCCCAGGTTATTCCTGGTGCTACTGATGAAAAAGGAGGAAGCTTAGACTAAGTAGCAGGGGCGATGAGTGAGTTACTTTGGGGAGCAGGATAAACAAAGGCTTCACTTAAGGGGATTTCCCAGTTTGTTACTTGTCAGCAACTTTCTCTCTTTGAGTAAGCTGAAGAGGCTCAGCCAAGACCACTCATCTTCTGTAAGTTTCGAGTTTTTCTGTTGCTACGGATTTCTCTCATATTCCAAGCATGTTTGCTGGGCTACCTCTATTACCAAGAATTTAAAAGCGTAAGTGCTGTGAATGAGGAAATAAGTCCAAAGAAAACATCTGATGCCAGACCAAAATACATTTCTTACAGTTGTGACTACTATGTTTGACCTGCTGAATTGAATACTAAAATGGGGCCAGGTAGGTCAGAAGTCCTGTCTTGCATTTCTGGCTTCTGATTTAGAAGAAATAGTAGTAACTCTCTCAGTCCAATTCACAATAACAATGCCATTAAGTAGAGGATCAAGACCTCTTTTCTTTAACCTGCCAGCAATTTGTCTTGGAATAAGTTACTAGCCAAGATTTGAAAAGCTTTGCGTATGATTTTTCCCCCCTTCAGAGTTGAAAGATTTTTCCATCTTTTTCCCCAACAAGCTAACTCTTTGAATAATATATACTTTTATTATTTTATTAGTATACATTTAATAGCTCTACTATCTGCCTACGGCAAATTTTTTGATGTACGACAGTGTAGATAAGCTATCTCAATTGCTATCTACAACATAATTAAATCTCAGACAGGATTGAAAAAGAGGTCTATTTGGACCTAGTGTCATTTAAGCTGAGTGCTCTGATTGAGTTTTAGTGCTTAATTTATATAAAAATTTTATTAAATAATCATTATTTTCACCAAGAAAAAGAATCTCTTTTCATGAGGAAAACTAAGATGTCTTAATTTCAAGTCCAGTGTTTTATTTTTCAGTTCTGACAGCAAGCTCAAAAGTCATTGATCATAGATCTCTAACAGTGAGTATTCTGATCTTCTTGTAAAATCTGGTTTTCTTGCAATATAATAAACTCCATTCTTCTCAGCTATTAAGCCCTCTTCCACAATCCCAGCTCCAAAGAAGATATTTATGATACAGACCATCATTCTTCATGCCCTACATATAAAGTGTTGGAATAGTATTTTTTTCCTTTTGGTGTTTTAGTTTTTAAGCCAGTCACCCAGTCCACAGTGACCTTACAGAATAGACAACAGTAATTCCACTCTATTTATTTCCTGGTAGTTCCTTTCTCCTGTTAAAACACAAGACCAGGAAACATATACAGAAATAAAATATGACATTCATGGGGTTTTTTTTTGAAAGCATTTTAAAAATAATATCCCCTCTACGGTTTTTCAGTAACTCAGGGAACATTTTCATCCCTTTTGGAAAGGAAACAATGCCAGTGAGGTTGTGTCATCTGTGCTACAAGGGAGGGGTAGACAAGACAGGCCTGACCTAAACTCAGATGAGAGGAAAATACAAGCTGAACAAAACATCTAACTGCTCCATAAGAAAGGAACTACTTTCCCAGTTCTTACTTGGATAATGACAATTGGCATGTGCCAATCAATTCTTTCATATCTCAAACAGGTAGGATTATTGAGATGAAGCTGCAAAGAAAAGGGACAGTTTTTATCAGGTGTGAAGCACATGAAGGAGAGGTAAAAGTCTTGTGGAAGGGTGCAAGTGCAGCTGTGGAGGCAGGGAAGTCTCTCTTTACACAATATTGCTGCAGTAGGGGCAGAAAGTATGAAGCCACAAACTTCACAAGTTCAGCTGCCTCCCTGATCCAATCAGCAAAATCTGTTATTCCAGGTGTTAGAATCTGTGGTTAAATACAGTGACAATCACCCCATGAGTAATTAAGTTACATATGAAAAAAAATTTGTATCAAAATTGATTTTGCATCTAATTAGTGTATAGATCGTACATACTATGAAAGTAAATGAGCAGGTTAAAGGAGGGGATGATTCTAAAAGTGAATACGGAAAGGCAGGAGCACCTGCCTGTATGAGTGGGTCAGTTCCTCTGCCAGAATTCCAATGAAATATGCTTTTATCTTTGATAAAAAAGTATTTTATAGTTTCTCCTTGCATGTATTTCTTATAATACTTATGCATTCTCTCTGGTACACTACTTTCATTATTTTCCTATCACTTTACTGACATGTGTAACATGCATTTTTGCTTTGTCTTGCATTAGCCACAGCCCCACAACTGGACTTACAGTTTAGTCCATGGATAAATTTGACTAAGCTAGATGTGGATAAACTAGGAGTGAAATTATTTTGAATAGGTATGATACAGTACATTTGATCTTAAATCTGGCTATTAACTAAAAGGCATATTCTCCAGATTCATGATTAGAGCTTGAGGGCTACATTTGAATATATGTGGGGGGGAAGTTGCATGAATAAATTTTATAATTAGCAACAGGATTTCAGTATTTATCTCCCCAACAGCATTTAAATAGCAACAATAATTTAAAAACTCACATTCAATAATTGCATCAAAAGTGTAAAGAATAAATTTTCAAAATTATCCTTTCCTCTGCTTTCAGATTTGGATTAATGGATTGTGGATCATATGCAATGTTCTCCAAATTCAAATCGGAAGCTATCATGTATTTTTTCTATTTTGTGACAATTGATAACTTTTAACTGGCTATGTAACTTTGGAGCAGATCTGTTCCAAATAACAGAATCTGCTTAATTCCCATGATAGCACTTAGGCCCTGATCTTGCAATCACATTTGCACAGATGGGCTCCTGTATCCAGACTGAGCCCACATATGCCAAAGAGGCTCCAGACAATGAAGGCATTGGCTCATGGAAATCCAATTGCAAGATCAAGACCCTAATTCCCTTTGGTTTTGTCTCTTCCTAATGAGAGCTGTCAATTACTTATAGTAATTAGGTGGGCAATGGATGTTAATAGGACGAGATTTTAAATATGCTACTTCAAAATTATATGAATAAATCATACAAATTTCTTTGCCTGTCTTTAACCATATGTCCTCCTTTAAATCTATATCATTTATTTTATATCTGTTAAAAAAAGGCACATAATATAGTGGCACCACAGTTGACTTTGAAGAACTTTAAAGGTGAGATGAAACTTTTCAATAACAATCATGAAAGAGAAATTTTAGAAAACAATTGAATTGTTTGATTTGAAAAGAAACTTATGGATTTACTGGTAGCCGTGCACCATTTTGTTTTTTCTTTTTTTATGTTGTTAGTACTCACTTCTGGAACAAAAGTTTCTGCAATAAATGGCTTTTAATTTGTACATCGAAGGGAATGAAATTGCAATGCTTATTTTGGTTATAACGGCACGATTCACCCCTATATTCCTTATGTTTAAAGTTGGTGTCATTTATTAACATCAGTAGAAATCTGATGGGATATTTTTCATTTCCTCATAAGACGGACATCATGCAAACAGTTGTCAGTAAAATGCAGATTTTAATCCATTTTCCTGAATTTAATGAAACCTTATGCAAATGATATAATATTCATAGTATGCTGGGCACCGGATGTCTGCTGCCAAAAAAACAAGTTAAGCAGATATGCCTTCACCCTGAAGAATGCCCAGTTGCCAGATCGGGTCAGTGCTAGAAAATTACAGGTTCCAGTGTTTTAAATAGAGTCTTTGCAGAGAGCACCATTAAATAACAGCACAGATCTGCTCGTTTCTCCAAGCAGAGGCAGTTATTGGTAACTCCTGTCATTACGCACAGACGCTGTGTTCCTCCAAGAACAGCCCCGTGTGATGAGCTCTCAGTAGATTGGCTGTTCCTGCACGAGCTCTCGAGTGGCTTTTCCTCAGTGAGCATTTGCACATAAAGCTGCTGTGACTGAGCACAGCTGATGAGTCATCTCACTGAGTTCTGTACGTCTGTTCCAAAACAGTTCATTGCTTTCTCGAAAAAAAACCTCCAAACTTCTATTTTTAAGAAAGTCTGGGTTCCCAACATTGTTATTAAGGGAAAGCTCAGACAGACATCTTATAATCTTAGCCTGTGAGTGAAGAACACTCCTGTTGCAGTCCAACAGTAATACTTAGTCTAAAAATGTTTTTTTTGACATTGTTTTTCTGTCAGCTTTTTCTCTCTCTCACCTAAATGCAGAATTCAAACTGTGTTTTTCTTCCTAAATCACATTTTATTTCTAGGGATTAGGGGTAATTCAAAAGTAGTTGAAAGCAGAATGCAGCTGGAGTGCTCATCTAGTTCATGTGCTATAAGGACTTAGCACTTCTGCCTGTTTCTGATCTTTTGAAGTGCAATATTTCACCAGGCTATTTAGTTTACACTTCTTCAAATAACCATAGATAAAAACACCTAAAAGACCAAGAGTTTAAGCTTTCATTTAAAAATAGACAATTGGGTATTTCTGCACTATTGAGGAGTCACAAAGGATGATAAAAATGTACACTTGAGCAAAATCATGTACTGTGTCTTAAAGTTACTAATTAGAATGGATAAGTTTAGATATGACTACTGGTGTACTGTAACACAATACTTTAACTTGAAGCTCTGTTGTCTAGAATTTAAATGTTTCCAGGTTGTTTAATATTGACTTAGCAATCATCAGAAGAAATTTTTCAAACCAGATTAAATCACTGGTTTGAACATTTGTTTAACTCTTAGACACTAATGTCAACTTTATGACTGCTAATGCAGTAGTTGGGTAGGATCAAAATCTGGGAATTGAGGAAATAAAGCTCATCAGTCAGAAAAACTGGAGTGTAATTGATACTGCCTTTGAGCTGGGAAATAGACTTCTTGATGTCAAAAAGTTCTTTGTACTTCTCTGAAGAGATCAGGCTCTCAAATGCTAAACCTTAACACTTTTGCAAGCAGTAGGATTTTAATTTTCACAGTGAATATATTATGAATTTATGAGGTTTTTAGGACAGTAACTGGAACAAACTTGCTTCATAAAATGATGGAAGTGAGCATACAGACAGAAGTGTTGGTAGTTAATAGCATTCTTTGGAATAATAATTAAAAATCCCACAACTGTAGGTGTTTTCTAAGAGATCACACCAGGTGAAAAAAAATTACAATGGTGGAATAAAAAACTGGTCTGAAGAGCTGAATGGGGGTAAATATCTAAACGAGGCCTGCAAAAAATCTGGAGTAACTTTTTGCAAGTGTAAGTAGTGGTGGGACAAGGGCTAACAGCTTTAAATTGAAAGAGGGTAAGTATTTGGAAATTAGGAATAAATCTTTACTGTGACAGACTGCAGATTGCGCAGGAAATTTGTGGATACCCCATCTGTGGGAGTGTTCCAGGCCAGGCTGAATGGGGATCTGAGCAACCTGCTCTAGTGGAAGGTGTCCCTGCCCATGGCAGGGTGTTGGATGTAGATGATCATTAAGGCCCCTTCGTGCCCAAACCATTCTATGATTCTATGTTTGCTTCTCTTGAAGGGAGATGCTAATTGTTTACAACACAGAGTTATAGGCATAGTGAGGAGGGGACTCTTATTCTTCCTCTTTGAAGCTTAAAGTAGAAAATAATAATTTGTTTGCAATACTGCAAGAGTCAGAAAATTTCCCTTTGAAAATGTCCCTTATGCCTTTGGTCTACTGCATTTAGGCACCAGTAATGCAAGAATCTATAAGATTTCACAGGAAGAATGGTGAACACCATCTGCTTCTTCATATTCAATTTCTTTCAAGGCAAGGATGTAATAAAATCTCATAAACAGAACAATTACCAAATAAAAACTCACCTTTTAAAACCTACTGCCCATACAGGGAGGCCTTTGAGTGTTCTTCCAGTGTTCTTACAGCTGGAAAAAAACATGCTTAATTTTATTCCTGGATGAATGTCCTTGTGTTGACATTGTCCTTTACCTTAAATAGCTGTCCGTCTTGATACTGTTATGCATTGTAGCCATGACCCTGTTCAGTATTTGCTTCATTCAGATAGAGAGCTCAAGCTTTTAAACTTTATTTAACTTTTATTTAACTTGAACTTTAATTGTTTAATTTTTCTTCTCATAGAATTAATCTTCCTTTTACTTCTGAAATCAGAGCGTGCTACTCCAGTTGGTATCTTTGCAAGACCTCTCCCACAGTACTCAGTGATTTCCCAGGTTCCTTGTATACTGAAAATGGTAAATGTGGTGTTCATATTGCTGTTGTTGAAAGTGGGAATGCAGGGTTGTTTGTTTCAGTGAGTATCTCCAGGTCTTGTTTTTGCAGTATAAAACCTTTAGCAGTTAGGTAGTGTTTTGAGATTAACACTTTGATCATCTTGGCCCTCCCACAGCTTTGCAAATCTGAGGGAAACAGACTGAAGTTGCAGTAAAAAAGGAAGTATTATTGGTGCCTTTCTGTCAGTGAATGGGTCTTGAAATTTGGAATTTTTCCCCTTCCTGAATTGTCTTTCACCCTTTCACAGTCTAGACTTATTAACTTTGGACACTGCAAAATTTGTATTGCTCATCTGTGTAATCTTAGGGAAAAACACGTTTTGGCAGGTAGGGAGACTATTAAGCCCAGTTGGCCAAGTATGCATTTATTTTATTATAGTTTCAAAGGAAAACAAGGCTTACACATTTATGCTCTGTGTTTAGCTTCATGTATGTGGCACACACACATATCAAAGCTGTGTGCTTGTTTTTCACACCTTCAGAACAACTTCTGCATTGGTTTCCTGATTCTAAACAAATTTGACCAAAGGGTAAAGTTTACAGATTATGAAGTTCCTGTAGGATTGTGGGTAAGTAGGTAAGGGGTTTAGATTTAAGTATCAATTCCCTTCCAACTGTGGAAGAAACTGCACTGTTAATTTGACCTTTATGAGACACCAAAGACCCCATTCTCTGGAGAAATACTTTATGAATGCTCAACCTGGAAAAGTTCCAGTAATATGTTATATCTTAGACTCTGATGTTCTTAGGAAAACTAGTTTCCTTTGTCCTAGAGCTCAGGGACCCACTTTGTGAACTGTGTTAGAATTAAAGAAAACTGTATGTCTTAAGTATTTGACTTAATCATTCTGCTCTCACATCATCTAGATATGTCTCTCTTGAGTTCTTCTAAACTCTTGCTATTTGTTAGTCTGAGTGATCAATCACAATACATCTAATGCTTATACAAAATCACAACTTCCACATCTGGCTGCTTGCCTTTGCACCTAACGATTTCTCTGGAGAAACTGTATAAATTAAAGACAGAAAATAAAGGGTATTGTAGAAGTAAAGGCATAACAAATATACTTAAAATACTTATAGTTCAGAGGAAAAAAATGTATGGTCTTTACTCTTGGGGTTTAACTGAGGATTTATTTAAGGAGCCAGAAGAGACCTGACAATAGTGTAAAAGGAACAGTATAAAAAGAATCACAATTGTACCGAATGAACAGAGAAGTACAAATGAATAAAGCTCTCAGTCAAACTCCAGTTTTTGTAGCTCAGGAGAATGCTGTGGTGATATCTGTTCCCCCAGTCTTGGTCATTAGCAAACTTTTTACTTGTGAAAACTGTAAGATTGTACTGTGGCTATGGTAAAGTGCAAAGCACAGAACAAGTGAAGGAAAGCTTTTAGATCAGCTAGAAAGCACACATGGTGCTCTGTGTGCTAGTAATTTTTTACAAACATCTGAACTGTCATTACTGAAAACTTTCTTCTCTCAGAGAATTTCTCTATCTCTGACTTCTCCCACCTCTTTTTGTGCTTTTCTTAGAGAAAGGAAAGATCAAATAAATAAACAGCTCTATCTATGAAATTTTATTTGCACTGATGTTAATTGGGCAGAGATTTGGGGTTTTGCTCACTGGTTGTAACTCTTGCCGTCTCATGGGGTTTTGTTTTTTCTTATTTTCCTTATTAAGCTCTTTTTTTTACTGAAACCCAGACACTGGGAATGTTGAACTGCCTGTTATGGCTGAGTTGCATAAAATGAAATGAGAACTGATCTTTTAATGCTTCCTATAGAACTAAAAGCTATTGTAGAAGAATATTTTTTATTTTTACTAGTACATTTACCCATCCTGTAGTAGTCTTTCTCTGCAAACATAGTATTCCATAAAATCTCTCTCTTCCACCTCTCTATACCCTCTATCCCGGATGTTTACATATATTTTGCTAAACTCTTCATCAAATGTAGAAATATCCTAGAATCCAAAGATGAAAAACAAGGAATGTTATGGACATTTTGACAGACAATTGTTTATTTATTTAGAGATTAATTATCCTTTCATTACCTTCCAAAGAAAGCTTATTGGTCCCAAAAGGAGACTGAAACAGAATGTCACTCACAGCCACATGTCTGATTTATTTTTACAGTTGAATAAGGAGTGCTTTTCTTCAGTGGCAGCAAAATACCTTCAATAGGAATTGTACTTGCAGTAGCAGGAATGAAGAGAGACAAGTTCCCTATTTTGCATGTTCTTGTCCTTGTCTGAAGAAGACAGCCACCTATTCCTATAAAGCAGTGTCAAGTCCAAAAATAGCCAGGACTAGGAAGCAAAAGAAAACTTTGCCTCCTGTATTCATGTATCAGAGAACTAGTGCATGGCCCATATTTGTTTATTTAATAGTCTTACCTATATGTGGTTAGTTTCTGTTCTTTTATCTGCTATAATGTTATTTTGTTTTATTAATTAAATCAGCAGACATCAGTATAAGATGACAGAAAATTAGCTTTTAAAAAAATTGTTCTTCCTCCTCTCAGTTTTGAAGAACTTGTCTTCAAAACTCAGCCTTTCCTGTCATATTCAGGATAACACTATTGTGTCCTTTGTCTGAGATTCTGATAAGCATTTGTTGCCTGGTTGAACACAAAGACAGAACTGTTTTATAGCCCCTAATGGTATTCTGGTATCTATTTTTGTGATGTCTTTTCCATGTGAATCTGAGCTTGTGATGAGCTATATGCCTTCTCACAGCCTGTGCCCAACCCTTGGGAATATGATACTGGACCCCAGAGTGAAGACTCAGTATAACTCGAGTACATTTCTGTTGCTGTTCCAATCCTGTTTGTCCAATCAGTATCCAGTAATGTGTAAATTGTGAAAAATCCAGTTGCTACAGTGGTATTGACTATCAACATTAGTTTTATGCTCAAACCTCAACCTTTATAAATATTCCTGGGTATATTAGTTAGATGGACACTACTATTAGTTTATTGGAAAGAGTTTGTGTAGACACAGAGGTTTACAACTCCTTTCTACCTGAAGAGCTGCTGACAAGGAAGTTTGAGCTTTTCGAGAGATAACAATATTGGGATTTGTTCAGCTTCCAACTGGAGAAGCACAGGAATCCTGTTTGCACACAGGATTCATTCCAGAGAGGTCTGCACAAACAGCAGCCTGTTTGGAAATCTGTCAATGCACAGGCATTTATAGAATTGCCTGGTTTCCCTTACAGACTGTGACTAGAGTGGAACAGAGTAACTAATCCATCAATTCACTTTGAGCTTTGACGTTGGGCACCATTATCAGACTCCATGGAAAATATGTCTTCAGCTACAGGAAAGAAACGAATAATCTTAACACCTTCTCAGATGTGGAAAGCATAGTAAAATTCTGAGGTTTGAACAAAGTATTTTTCCATCAGAAAGCTGAGCCTTGAAAGAAGCACTACCAATTCCTGTTGTTATTACTGAATATGCACACATGTTCATGCACATGTACACAGAGCTTGTAGGCAGTGGATACCCCAAGTTTTATAGATTGAGACTTCTGAACTATCAGTTAGCTGTGACCTGGTGTTTTGCTGGGGGTTTGACAATGGGGAGAAAAACATCTGGTATATCTGATTAGAAGCTTGCTGTAGATTGCAAAGTTAGTTTCAAGTATTCCTTCTAAAAAATATTGCTTCACAAGGCAGTCTAACACGTAAAATTTTATGGGGCAAAATATTCTTACTCTGAGACTATCTATCAAAGACACCTTGAGAATTTTGTTATTGAAAGTGCACAGAATATGGGCTTACATAACTCAGTAATTGCAAGTACCTAAACGACCTGGAAGACTGTTCCTCATTTTAGGAAGAAATTTAACCTTCAGATTGTCCAACACGTCCCAGATTCCCAGATTTAAAGAGTCCAATGCTTTAGAACTTGATCATTGATTATGACTGTGATTTACTTTTACTTTGTTTGACAATTCATGTAGGAATGAGTAAAAGAAAATATTTGTCCTTCTAGATGTCCTATTCTGCCTCACATTGGGTTGCTTCAAATGTCACATCTTCTCACTCCTCTCTCAGCAGCAGTTTCTGCCCTGAACTCCTGAGCTCTTCTTTGCTTCCTGCCTGCACTTCCCTTCAGACCCTGCCCCAGGCCCTTCCTGTCGATGTGATTTACACGAGTCGGTGTTTTTCATTCAGCAGGATAGGTGAAGCAAGCTCATAGTGGGGAAAGGAAGTGCAACCTGCCCATGGTGGCTCCTCATCTCCTCAGAGAGAGCTGCAGGTGCCAGTGAAGGGGTGAGGAAAAAGGTTTGCTTCTCTTTTGGAGTGAACTCTCAATCACAGGAGAGAGGAGTTTTCATCCAGGATACCAGAGCTGCTAATTTTCTCCAGGGAACAAGGTTTAGTTTCCATCAAACGCTTTTTATATTCCTACATGACTCCTAAAAAGATAATAGTGGGCAGCCTTTTAAGTGAAGGATTTAGGTGTTTTGGAAAATGTATTAATATTTCCCAGCTGAAATAAGGAGTTATTTGTGTTGATTATTTCCCTTTTTCTAAGGCTTGGGAAAGGTTTTGAGTTGACAGCCTTTTACTAACCTAATGCCATACCCACGGATGGACACCTTGATTTGTCAACTCAAATATTGTGGAGAGTGAGGGGGTGATAGTGAGAATGAGGCAATGGGTGTGGCTATCCTGGAAGCCAAAAGCAGAGCAAGGCATGTCTCCTCCCAGCCAGCTTACCCATGTAGAGAACAGGTCCAAGAAGATTCCTATCCTGCCTTTGCTGCTGTGCTGTGCACTCACATCCTGCTTTAACACCAGTGAACCGCAATGCTTCATTAAAGTCAACAAGATTTGCAAGGGTTTTCTTTTTTTTTAAAAGATGTATGTAAACCCAGCAAGAACACTAATGCTGGTACTGAGACTGTAAAAGTCAATCTTGCAACAATCAAACATGGATTAACTATACTTAGCTCTGCAGGAACATTTAGATCTTTAGATCAAAATGAGATACCCAAGAATAAATCTGTTGTAACTTATATTTTGATCCCAGAAAGATCTTCAAATGAATGGGAAGCTTATTCTTATCACTGCGTAGTACAGAATAATTGATTTTTCTATGGGTGATAATTGAAAGTGTACTAGCCGTACTCTTAAAGGTCACAGAACAAAAGTAATATCTTAGAGGAAATCAAGCTGATGTTCCATGAGTTCATTCCTTTCTACTTTAAAATGTATATTTAATAGCATATGTTCCCTAACATTTAGCAAGTACATGTTTTGATTCCATTTATTCAGGTTTATAGTTAAACATATCCATTTACACATACTGCTTTAAACACAGCAGGATGGAAGAGCTATTCATTTTATCCATCTTAAGTTTTTACATTTATTTTCATCTTTTCCCACTGTGCAAAGATCCTCAGAAACATTAACATTTTTGATGCTGTAATGTAAATGAATCACCTCAACATCGTGCTGTAAGTCAGTATTTTTCTCCCTTGTGTCCACAGTACCTTGGTTTCCTCCCCACCCTATCAACTTAACTCACACCCCCATCATTGCATAGATTTTATCAGCTGTGTATAAATATACTACTGTTACTGAGGGGTTAAGCAGGTAGGATGATTGCACTAATAAAAATTGATAAGTAGTCAGGTTATCCTTCCTAATTTATTGCCATGGCAACAGACAGCACATGTGGCTTGTTGCTGAAGAACAGAATGCTAATAATCAAATGTGTCTTACCCAAATGAATATATAACACAGCTTACTAATACAGTGCCTTGACATTGTATACATTACTGAACAACAGCATGCATTAATTCTGCATCTAAGCTCCTTGATGCATATGCTCTGGAGAACAGGAAAAATGAAAAAGCACGTCTGTTGCATCAAAGCTGTTCATTAAAGTAATGTATTTTAAATAGTATATACAGTGAAAGATCCAATTCTCCAACACTTATCTTGTTTATTTCAGTATGTGGTTGGTATACTAGGAAAATGAAGTAATGCATAGTCATTGTGAGATGGCATAAAAATAACCAACACAGCATAGGAGTTCAATTAAGCAATAATCTCAGGGAAAAAATGGTCATTACTAGGTGTTAATGGTTGGTTTGTTAGTTAATGGCCCAAGGCAAAGCTGAAAGCAGTTAAGCCTCTAACAAACTGGTTATGAATTATGGCAAGAATGGTTTTGCTGGGCATTTTCCCCCCATTATGATGGTTTATGATAGAAATAATGTATTTTTAAAGAGTAGTTTTTATACAAGATGTTAACTGGAAATGTGATGTTTCAAGGAAATAAAAAATTTTCCACCCAAAAGGAAGAAAAACATGCACTTTAGATACCTATGTAATATATATTTTATACATGTATATCCTATATGTATTTCATATTAAACATAAAAACTATGCTATGCACATATGTAATATATTAGAGACTATGTATGAGTGTGATTGTCAATTTGAAAATTTCTGTATCATTGAAAATCCACAGTTTATCTGTGTGTACATACACATATATACATAGGCCCATATATGTATAGGCTTTCTCTGTGCTTTCTCTACACTTTTTCTATTTAGCCTTTTTACCAATGTCCTCTCTATATGCTTCAGTCAACTGATAAGAAGAAAGGACATGAAAAAAATTTTTCCAAGTTGGCAAATCAGGTCATACCATTTCTCCCAGTGTTCTACAAACATAAAGCCTCTAGTTCATCTGAAATCCTTAATACCATCATTGCTCCTTAACCTGAGATCTTGTACCATACTCTTTTACTTTCCACTTAATATTAGAATTAATTTCTTTACAAAGTCTCTCCTCTCTCTTAAAGGCCACAGGATTTGCTCTAACCAGAATAAGCAATGGACTCAGGAAGCTTGAAACAGTTATGCTGGGGAATATAATATTGTGTCTATTTTAACCAAAAGCTTTGTTACGTTGAAATGGATATTTTGCTCATGGAAATTGTGGGGATGTAAGTTCAGACTACTTCAGAAAGCAAAAGGGTGATGGGGTTTTAATCAACTTCCTGGAGATTTAAAAGTATCTTGATAAACTGAAATGGTTGGTGAAAATTGCTAGGATGTGACAGTAAAATAGCTTTACAGTGAATCTGAGGTGAAGCAATTTCAGATAAGACAGGAAACCATAAAACTGCCATGAACATAGAGCAAACTATATTTACAGTATGACCATAAATTCATTCTGAAAATTTTCATGATTACTGTATAGCATTAGACCATTTATTTAGAAGCTGGTGTAGGTAGGGTGCCAATTCTAGGAATGGTGAATTTAGACTAGATTGTATTCTGGTTCCAGCTATTTTTGTACTTCTAAAATAATTTTAAGTTGGATATGAAAAAAAAAGGAAAAGAAAAAAGAAGACCTTTTTCCCAGGATTTCCCAAGTATGAAAGTTTCCCATAAGATCCTCAAAGGATGGAATTTTATACAGAAACATCAAAACTTTTTTTACTCTGGAAAATTTCTTAAACAGATATAAATATATATAAAAAGGTTTTAATTTTTGGATAAAAGTCCAGAAATGAATGGGCAATCTTCAAACATGTGTATACATTTTCTAAGCTTTGCCTTCTTCCAATTTTTTTTTCAAAGTATCCTCAGAGCTGTACAATAAAATAAAAGAACAACCACACTGCATAGTCTCTTTGTAGACTAGGCTTTCAGAACACTGACAATATTCTGTCCTTCCTGCTGTCTGGCAGAGTTTTAAACTAGTGCTTTAGGATACTTTTCTTCCTTTCTTATCAGGTACTTGAGACTCACCAGTGAGAGATGCTTCTCTGAACAGGTGTTACTGGGATTGCAAAGGGAATTGCTACTTTTTCAAGTCTGAAAACAAGTAATTGAACTATGAGACAGTGGGAAGGTGGTAGAGATGGGAGCAAAAACTCCTTTTTTTAAGCTACTGAATGCTGTTATAAATACTTGTAGCAAGGAGAGGATTCAAAGTTCATCAGAGATACCAAACAAGTCTTGTAGATCAATTTCAACTTCATGTACCATGAAGAAAAAGGCAGGACCACTGTGCTGAATCACAGAGCCAGGTAGGCACAATTAAGGGATTGGACCAAGAAAAGACTATTGCTAACATTTCCTACAAGAACAAACTGCAGCACTATGTGTTCATGTTCCATTGGCTTTGCGTTGGGCTCAGAATGTCAGGAACTACAGTAGTTTAACTACTTGAAAATGTTAGAGGAAATATTGCCTGCAAACCCAGAGTCCTATTATCTTTGACAACTAACTGTACCAAAATAGCTCTTCTCCCAGTAGCAATCTAGCTCTTCATCTTTTTAAAATCATTGAGGTTAGGTCTGACCCACTGATAATATTTCTATCCATTTGTTTTTTGGGGTTTTTTGTCCTTTTAGAAGAGCATTAATTACCAATTCTAGTATCATCACTGAACATAGGTTTTGTTTTAGCATCTATGAACTAAAAGGACAGAAAATTTTTAGTTGTAGTGATGGTGACTCATACAGAAGGGTCTACAAAATATGACTAAAAAGAGCACTGCCTTCCTTAGTTGCGCATCCTAGGGAAGATCTCCATCCATTTTCACAGTGGTTTTGATGTAGAAAATCAATAATGTGAAATGTAGAGATTGAGATGTCTTCACTTATGGTTTTCTGACATTGGACTTCCAAACCATCTCAGTAAAGAGTTGCAATTATAAAATGACTGTTAGCTACCTCAGGGCTATCTGTATCAACATGACAGGGTGAGACTGGAATGTTTTACCTGCTGCTGTAAAGTTTCATAAATCCCTGATTCAATTACCTGAAAAACCTTTCCTCAAAAATCCTTAGATGATATTGTCCTTTCTCAGAAAATGGATAGTGGATAAAAGAAGTTTAGATTATGCAGACTGAACTGCATCAAGTCTAAAGTGAATCTGGTATATAAGTGGACACTTAACACCACCTAAGTGACTTTTGGAATTAGGAACTCTGAGTCAGTGCTATATTCTGTTTTCAGTGTTACTTAGACATCAAGGACTAAACCCACAAGAGATGGAGGTATTGCAAGGATGAGTACCTAAAATAGCACCCAGCTCTGCAAGTTGAGTGCTTATATATAGAGATGTTTAAAAGGGGAGTACAGGAAGCCAAATATATAAGATGACCACTAGTGAAGTCAAGGAAATAAGAACTTGGGACATTGAAATAAGTCCTATATCAGACTACAGATGGAAAAGGGATCCTCCAACTGTAAATGAGTGTGTGGAAGACCCCCTGATATAAGGAAAGTAAGCTAGTACAGCCAGGTTTGGTATTTTTTTCATATAAAACAACCTATTAGAAAATCTAACACTGTTAAGAGGGTTCTTGCAAGATGTTGAAAGACCCAGGTTTAGTCACCTCTTTGAAACTGCCTTTACCTGTAAGGCTGAATGGTTATATTATTGGTTTCATTATAATGTCTGCTAGATGTCAGATCTCAGAGGTTAAACTAGTATAAACAAAATATTTCACAATCCAGATGAATACTCTAACCCTTGAATTATTTACTAAGAGTAGACAGTGGGTTTCATAATTATCTTAATTCTCCTCTGAGTAAGGCTTGAAACCTGAAAAACAACCAGTTCTGACTCTTCTGTAAAAAGGGAAGATATATAGTTAAAAATATTCACAGAAACCTGGATTTCAAGGACCTTTATGGACTTAGACACCTAATGTATCATTTTGAGAAATAAGCCCTTTTCTGTATACAGCCCCAGGACCTTGCTGTACAAAGATAAAATAAAAAGGCAGCCCTATACCCTGGCTTGAAACATGTGGTGCTCTATATAGTTCTACTTTTATGTATATAAAATGATAGCTAGAGATATTTTTTTTTTTTTTACAATATTCAAGCACTAATTAGATTTCTTCTCATTTTCAGACACTCTTGAGCAATTACTCAAAAAAAATGAAGTCACTGAACAATGAGTACACTGTATCACTGAAAAATCACTCCCTTAGTGTTTTCAAAGCACATTCATGGCTAAAGATGCTGTATAAGTGTTCAGCATTATTAGTGCTATGTGTAGATTATGTTGCCTAAGTTGTTTCAGATCATGTCTAATCAGGATTTTTCAAATAATTCCCCTCTTTTTCTGGAGAGGAAATTAAATCCAAAAGTGTTCTGTACATCTGAAAGTATTTTGTGTTAGAATTTGAGAGAAGCTAGAGTCAGACATGAGGACAGGGCAGAGAGGGGGGAGCTGTATTTGTCAGGAGAGCAGCCTTAGGCAGTGAACTATTTGTTCAAACAACAGTGAGAAATAGCAGTGGAGATTGAGAGTCATATATACAGAAAGTATCAAAATAGGGGCAAGGCACAGAAACAGAGACAGAAACATGTTTCTGTAAATGAACAGAGATGGGTAATAAAAAGGAAGCTGAGGAAGAAGAATAGTGGAGGATGGGAGGGAAATAGGGCCTTTCAGTGGGGAGCAGGGTAGGTACCGAGGAGAAATGAAGCAATCAGAAATCATTACAGAACTGACTGCATGACCTTAATTTTGCCCTCTTGTGCATGCACACCACAAGTCTATCTTTCATTATGTAATCTCATGCTATTTTTTCCCCCAGATGGGCTGTGTCTCAGGGATGCCTCAGAGCTGTGCAGTGGAGGAGACAGCTGCTGTGCAGCCTGGGCTGCAGGGAGAGACACCATTCTTGAGAGTGGGGCTGCACACAGAGCTGTTCCCCAGCTACCAAAACCTCTCTTAAAAGAAGTAAAAAACCACCTTTTAAACATAATCCTGTGTCAGCAATGAGAATTTCAGACTAAAATCTGTGCATGCTTTCTCAGAATACCCTTCTTGGTAATATAAGAGCTGTGGAGCCTTGGGCTTCTTGATAGAGTAAAACGCATTTTAATCCCAGACTTCTCAAAATTCACAGATCAGGGAAATTCAGGGACTGATACTCAGAGCTGGGTTTCAGTATACTTCAGAGTGCAACAACATGACACCCAATGTCATACATCAGCAGAAGAAAATAGGACTGAATATTGAATAGCTATCCAGTCAGGATATGCAATCGCTATATACCATACAAAGGATGTTGTCAGATTTATTTTAAATGCTTTATAAAATATAGATAAGCAGTGATTTTGGGTATACCTTGGAGAAGTGGGGAGAGAAAGGCAAGAACAGTTTTTACTTCTCATGTAGACCTGATTTGTATGGTGATGGTTTTTTGCCTCAATTTTTTTCATAGTCATCCTCATTTCCTTCTCTCAGTTTGCATGCCTTTCTGCCTTATTCAGATCCCTCTTTTTCCAAATTACAGTAGAGAATTTCCAGCTTTCTTCCCATTGTCCAGGAACAGCAGGTACAGTATTGGATTGCTGGCACAAGAGAGATGTTCTCAATCCTTTTGTTCAAGGAAATGGCAGCCCTTGGGTTTTGGCTAACCGGAACAGGAAGAAAAGCTCTGCCTCACCCCTATGACCTAGATTGAAAGTTACATCGTTTGGGTGGAATTGTCAAATAACTATTTGCCAGATTAGGGTTGAAATAATAATATGAAAAAAAACATAGCCTTTTTGAAGGCAGCTAAAATTGCTAAAATTTGACAATTTTTTAATCAATCTCAAAAGAATATCTCATAGCAGGAAGATGGTGATATCTGTTCCACTATAATTGCAAAGTTGCATAGCAAGGAGCAAATGTAAACATATGATGAACATGATATAGGTATCTAGACTATACAGGAAAACAGACACAGTGCAAGAGTTAACAGCTAGTTTCTCCTAGAAGGTGAATAAATATTATTAGCCAATATTTTTGAGAGATTTTGATAGTCTTCCACAGTATTTTTAACTAGGAAAAACATCTCATTTACCTTTTGAAATGTAGTATGTTTAAGGCTAAACTGTAATTAATACATACATTGATTTTGTGATAGGAATTAAATGCTTCAAAACCAAAGCTGAGAAATAGCACTTGTAATTTAACAAGAGAATGAAAATAGATGTGGTAAGTATTAAATTTGGAGGCAATATTGCTAGATAAGGAGAGATAAAAGGTGCTGGTTCTTGGAGAACAGCTGGTACCGGGTGGGACTTGCTGGATGAGGTTTGACATTGGGAGGCTGAGATGGCAAATAGTAGAGAAAGGAAAGCAAGTGATGGAGGCAGTCCGGGAGAACAGTAGGCCAGGGCTGGAAGCTAGGAGGCAGATGGGCTTATCAGCTGGAAGAAATACACAAGCTGTAAAATACACCTTTAAAATAGCATTAAGGAAGCAAAATAGCACAACGAAAAGCTGTAAGATATAAATTAAACCTGTGCAAGCACAATTTATTGCAGAAGTAACTCCCTAGGAGCTCTGCTGAGTGAAGAAGTCTTCAAGGACTATAGTAGGTCCTCTGGGGAAATCAGTCTTTAAGGGTGGCCATATAAACAACCTCTGCTTCTTGTGGCTGGAACCATGTATTTACTTCACCTTTTACCATCACCTCTTACTTTCCTTTGAGTGGAGTCCAATCTCCTGCTCAGGTGCTGAGGTTGTCCCCATTTCTCATACACAAGACAAAGAAATCAGAGAGACCCTCCTTTACCTGTCTTTAGAGGATGATATGTGTGTCAGTCTCAGTGCTTAAATTAATCCCATGCCAATCCTCTGATGCTATGGTCTATCTTTGTAAGAGAAATGCCTGTTCAATTATCAGCTTTTACTGGAATCATTCAGTGAATTTCAACAGAGAAGTAATGTGGGAACACAAGATTCATCTCTGGCTGCATTTAAGGCACAGAGACCTGGGCAAGGGGATCGGAGACCTTGGCACAGAGCCCAAAACAACTGTGGTTTGGATTTTAGCCCATGGGAATTATTTCCAGCTTTAAAAGAGGAATTACAAGTCACAAGAGTTTAAATAGAGTAATATGTTTTCCACAGGGTGAAAAAGTAGATTTTGGGTTTTAGTACATAGGAGTGAGGCCAAGATGGAGGAACCTCGTGGTTTTTTAGGTTTCTTCCTTCATCTTCACCTTCTCCATTTTCTGCTGTGATGGTGACACGGGTGATTGGTTTAGAGACAGACTGTGTAACAAGAGTGATAGGTATTGGAAAATATTTGTAAATAATATAAACGTAATTTTTAGTATAAAAGATTAACACTACCTCAAGGGCACGTGGAGTGCCTTCAACTGTCCTGCTGGAAGGAGCTTAGCAGGTCAGAGAAAGAATATTTTAGATAAGAGAAAATAAACAACCTTGGAAGCAAGAGTTAAAGAGTTTCAGCTTCTTCTTTCATCATGGGCATAGAAAAAAGGACTTTTATTACCTCGGGAGAGTTTCTGCAAAAGCAGAAAACCCGACAAACTAAGAGCACAGTCAGGTGAGAAATTTTTTAGTGGATGTTGAAAATGTGGAAGCAGCTATTGGTGTTCTGAAGGAGAGGTTGTGCTGTGTATAGCTTTTATTCTGAAATAGAGAACAGTAGCTTTGTCTGGGTTGAGGAAAAGAAAAGGGTATGTCTCTGCTACTGTTTGAAGCTACCCCCAGTTTCTACTTGCAGGTGATACAGCGAGTGAAAGGTGGCCAAGAGAGTGCCTCCTGGATATGAAGAGATCACTTGTTTTCAACTTCTGGTTTCATGAATTGATAAATCTCTTGTTATAGAAGACTATAAATGAGAATGAAAAGAGGACCTATCCCACAGACTCAGCTCTACCTACTGCCTAAATTAATAAAAAGAATAAAAAAGGAAGAAACGTTAAAGCCTTTAAAGAGAATAAATGAAGTCTCGTGAAAAGGTGTGCTCAGCAGCTCTGTTGTTTTTTCTTTGATTTTTCTTAGGTAGAATTAATCTTCTGGAATGCAAGTAAATCTTCAAAAGGTGATTTTTCCTTTGGAATGCAAATTGTTATAGTGATGCTTCCCATACCACTGAGGAAATACAGTAATGTTATTATGCACTGATCCAACTACTTCCATTTAGAGCAATCAAATATTCGTAGACTTAGCTTCATGACCCCCTGTGAAACAGAAAAACACTGGAATTGGACTTTTACTTCTTGGGACACTGAGGCAAAGCTTACAATCCGTGGCCTTCCAGTCAGATTCTACTCAAACCTACTCCATGACTGTGAACTGCTTACAGCTGTTAAATCCTAGTTTTGTGGAGACGGTAACTACATGAAATAAATGTATGGGCATATTTATGTCACCTTAAGCTTGTTCTGAAGATCAAATCAGGTAACTATTTATACTGCTGACCACTGCATCTGCTTGCATGAGCTGGTTCCTCTCTATGGTCAGCAGTCTGGAGGAACAGAGTCTTAACATGCTTTTAGTTCACCTCTAGACACATAGTTTAGAGTTAGGAATAGCCTCCTTTGTCTGCCTGAAGGTATCCTAAGGTGGTCTTTTCCTAGGCATAACATTTTTTGAGATTTTGGGTTGGCTCCACACACCCTAGAAATGTGAGTGAGAAAAACAGGGATCCCAAGCTCATGCTCAGATATATGCTTGAGCTTTATCTTCATCAGTGAAAACATGGTTTTGTAGTATTGGAGCTGAGTCTTTAATTTCCTAAGTCTCTGTAATCTGCCTTTTCTACATAAATTTATGCTTTTCTTCCTGATGAACTTTTGGAGGGACCTGAGACCATCCCTCTGGGGACAGGTTTTTTCTGTTTTATTTGTGTATGCCAAGGGTGGAGGCACTGCTGCCAGTGATAAATATATTCATTTCAAAGTGAGAAGATGCAGAAATATCTGAAGACATATATGTATCCATTGTATGAAAATGATGCTGTGAAAGAACTGATTCACACATCAGGTTTGTGCCTGTAGTATAAATTAGGGTCTGTTTTTCATATTTTTTTGGTGCAGTGTGAGAGGAAATCAGACTTTGTGGGAGAAGTTTGTTACTCAGAAGAAGTGTCAATCTTTTGGCACTTAAATCTTTCTCATATACAGTTAAAAATGAACTGTTGGATATTTTTCAAACTAGAAACCTTTCTGACCTTAGAAACAGCAGTCTAATAATATTGGCTGTAAATGTATTTATTGAAATAAATGTTTTGTTAAACCTGTAAGTGGGAGAAAAGTTCATGTTGTATTGATCTGTTGTTCACTCTAAGTTTTGAACTTAGTGGTTTGGTACTAACCCTTCATACAGATATTGATTATTTAGTAGAACAAGGAGAAAAAATTTGTGGGGGTGGAGGGAGTTTGACAGGCAGGGTTGTTTAAATTTGTTAAAATACCCACTGAGAAAATCTGAGAGGCCTTATTCAATGGGAAGACCAAGGTATATTTATATTGAAATGCATATGATTGTGTTTCATTTGAAGCATAAAAATTGTGTGAATGAAAATTTGTTAGAAAAGGAAGACCTAATGGCAACAGAGATATAAACTGGAAGCAGAAATTCCTAAATAGGCTAACTGTTTTAAAATATGCTAAAATTTTAAAATATTTTAAGGGATATCTAAAGGTCATTATCAACATTTTTACTGTCCTGTCCTGTCTTAATTTTATTCTTCCAAATATCAGTCAAGATTCTGAGTTTCAATGGCTAAGATTTTCATGTTCTTACATGGGGAGAAGTTTTGATTTCCTTATTTATCATCTGATTTTATTAATTATTGAGTAAGTCAAGATAGAATGAACCTGGAATTCACTGCAACAAGGTGCCACCAGGCTCAGTGGGATTCAAGGAATGATTGTGCATTTAAATATGTTCTGAGAACTTCTGTGGATTCAATTCTCATAAGAACGATCACACTTTTTCTTCAAAAGATAAAGTATGACCCCTAAGTTTCAAAGCTGAAATCCAGTTTATATCATGAAGATATTTGTCCTATAGGTACATTAATCCTCTTGATTTCTTGCATTTTTCTTTAAAACACCACAGATTAAATACTGGATTTGACATATCACCAGTGTGATAAGGAAATTAAAATTCTGCTATTGCTATCATATTAATGTGCAGACTTCAGTTTGGATTCTTTTTTTTGTTTTTGTTCCTGCTGTTATTGTTTCTGACAAGATTTCATAGTGGTGTGTATTGAATCTTAAAATTATCAGTGCAATCCTGTATCTCCAAACTCAATATTCCAGACTGTATTAATTTTTAGAGCTGAATAATTTGCACGGATTTTTTAAAGGTTACATTGAAGTACTTAATGAAAAATATCAGGGAAGATTACTATGCACTACTCAGTAAGGAGATCCAGTGATAAAATTTGAGATGTCCCATTTTTGTGGGGTCTGATTTTCCATGCCACTTAGTTGGTATGGATGAGGTTTTACATGTGGGATATAAGGCACCACATTTGAACTCAGATTAATCATATTCTGTAAAACCTTATTCAGAGAATGACCATGTAGATATCTGAATTATGTTATGGAACATAGTTGTACATACACCAATATTAAATTTAGAAGGAAAGATCATTGACAGTGTAAAATGTAAGAACTTATCTTTTTCTTTTCCATTTTTTGTCTTTTTTTCTTGACAAGGTTTTTACCATACACTATATGTGGTTGTATGCATAATAAGATGATTTCTATTATTCCTTTATTTGATGGTACATGCATCAACTAGAGAAATCAGAATTCCCAAATATATCTTTTCTCTCTGATACAGTCATATCCATCTTGCTCCTTGATGTAATATGTGTTGCAGTTTGCTTCTTCACCAATGAGAGGGTTTTTTCTGTATTTTCTCTCTGTTTTCAATTTCTAAAAAAGAAACTCTTCCCTATATAATATCCCTAGCACTACTATGAAATCATCTGAAAAAATAGATGCTATTGTGTTGTTCTTGATATTTTTTGCCAGTCTAGGCATAAATGATCTGCATCATGCTAGGGGAGAGTACTGTGAAGAACAACCAGCAGAGGATATCCCTTCCAGAATTTCCAGGTAGAGGTACATAACAGAGCTGATCCACCCCTTTATTTTTGCCTTGAACTCAGGAGAGTGGTTTGTAGAAGAACAGGACTGTAGCATTCCCCACAGCTTTGTGTGCATCCTTGCATCTTTTCTTCTCCTGCTTATTTAGGGAGCAAGCTGCCCCTATAAATGCCTCATTGGCTTGTTCCTGACTGTATAGAACAGACAACCTTCTTGTGGTCCTGTGCTGATGAGGAAGGAATGGTTATGAATTGAGTGCTGAATTAAACAAATCCCAGTAATTGAAAATCAATATTTTTCTCAAGCTGCCATCTGCAGGTGTTTAGCTGCAGACCGCTGATGCAGTAGCTGAGCCTTACGCATGAGATGCTGAGACACTGCTGGGAATTAATTGGTGAATTAATTAGAATAAAGAATGAGCAAACAGAATGAGGTTCAGGAAACAGGTCTATCTGTGTGGATATTTTCACCATAGGAGTCTCCCTTTACCCTGCTGGGCTCATGGTGTCTATCTATAATCCCGGGGTAAGAAAATTCAGAGCGGGTAGTCCTCTGAAATAGCTGTCAGCACTTTACTTAAATGTTGAAGACTGTCATAACTTAATCCTTGCTTGTATAGCATGAGTCCCTTTCAGGCATACTGAATAAAGTTAACAGTGACTTACATGAAGGAAGTAGATTGTTCTATAAAGCATAAACACCTTTAAATTCAGTTTTTAAATTCCCTTGCAGCTGGTTTACATTTCTTTGTAGAAGACAAAAGTAAAAATGTATTTATCATTTTGCCAGATACTTCTGAGAATGATAGCATTACAACTGCAGGTGTGCAGATGCCGATTATGTCTTTTGTAGGCTAGATAAAGGAATAGCAATAGTGTGATGTTTGTAAATATTTACTGCAGCTACATTCAATATTTCTTTACCAAGTTACTCATCCAGACTAACAGAATAGTTAGAGTTTGTGGAAAAAAGGTCTTCTCTTTTTCCCATCTCCTTTCATTCACATGGTTCATCTGTTTCCCTTCCTTTTCCAGCATCTGCTTGTCACTTACACTTGCTGTAAGTACACAGCTACATTTCTGACTGCTGTCTGCAGGATTCTGTAAGGCTCTCTTGCAGCCTTCAGTGTCATGCTCTGCTTTGCCTCTTCCAGGATGCACTTCACACCCTATAAGTAGGGAGAACTCAGCAGGGTGAGGTAAAGCCACCACCAAGGATCTGCTTGCAATAGATGAAAAAGGTTCACAATGCCCCAATACCTGAAATAACTCAAGCTTCTAATGTTTGTGTAAGCAGCAGAAAAACAGTCTTTGAAGGTGCTCTGAAAGCTGTTTATAACCAAATGGCTGAAAGATGCAAGTTGAGACTATAAACGGAATGATGAGAAGAGGCTACTACAATATTATAGCAATAAACATGTAATAATAAACATGTAATAATACACTTCAGTGCAGCTGTGTCAAAGATTTTTGAAAGGTAAGAAGGAATAAAGGATTGGGAAAGATGAAAATATAAAAGATTATTTGGAAAAATGAAGAAAATTCTTAGCAATATTTACAAAGATCTCTTGCCTTTACCCCTGAAAAGATAAAGACTCTTAGCTGCCCTACATGCCATGTACACTACTCAAAACCTTACCTTGGAGAGCAGACTTTAGTTACCTTGCATCCCAAAACAGAAGAGAGAAGAAAGAGCTACTATAGAGGAAGAGAGAAAAATAAATTTACCCAGGGGATTATTTCTAGGCGAAGAGTGTCCTTGAGCACATAAATCATCCAGTCTTCCTTGGCTGTATTAATAAGCCCACTCATACACTTCTGGAGCCTACTACTGCATTAAACTTCTGCAGTGGGAATATCAGACAAGTCAAGAAGACCTGTGTAGGGCAGAAACTTGGAAAATAAGCATTTTACTATTTTTAAAAATTGACTCATAATGATACTAAAATTAGATCCTCAAAATCCTGTGCTTGGCTCAGCGCTGGCTGTCATACTTAGAGTCTGAATCTGTTGGACAACTAACTGCTGAAGTGCCCAGATATCTTGTTGATGTACACATCATGCATGAACTCAAAAACCCCACAGAGTCTGCAGATGTTGTCTCCAGCTGCAAGCATTGCTGAGAAGAATCAGAGGCTGAGACATCTAATGTCCCGTTTGAGCATGGTCCATCCTAACCAAGGAGGCAAGGCTTTGCAAATAGCCATTGGGAATTATGGGAAAGAGAGAAAAGATCTGAACTTTTGTTGAACTGATACCATAGAACTGTTCAGGAATCAAGGAGTTTTCCCCCAAAGCCACAGCCCGAGACTGACTGATTGTTCCTCTGCTACATAAACCAATTATTTTGCCTTTTATTTGATGCTACAATGTTTGAATAATTATTTTCATTTGACTTTGCCTCTATGTAATGGAGTTTCGCCATAGGGGTTCATTGACAAAAAATTCTCTTCTTCTTGCTCAAAAAACTCCTCATACTATCTTGCTACTTGATTCCACCAAAATTTTAGCTATAACTGTCAGATTGTAGTCATCTTGAAGATGACACCAACAGTTTACATGTAGCTTTTATGGAAGATCAATTTCAGGTTTAGCTTTATAAATTGAATATTTTTCTTAAGAAGCCAGTTATCTTCCTAACTGTGCCTTTAATATTCTCACTTTCAATTCCTTCATAACACAGTACATTTTGAATTTCTAGTAACATGGTCAGTGCAGAAAACTTTACCTTGCCAGAACTATTTTCTGGTATGAGCTGTGTGAGCAATGCCCTGTTAATCAGCCTCCTTAATAGAGCAGACCAGTAACAATAAGAAAATGCTCTTTTTGGCTTCCATCTGACCTTTTTTCATAGCCTTCATGAGAGTTTTCTCTACCATAGTGACAACACAGGCATTGACATAATTACATTCAATAACAGAAATGAAAATAACAATTTAAGAGGTATTCTGATAATGCTTTTCATGTTTGAATCAACAGCCACTTTTGATTTCTGACAAGAGAAAATATTTCATTTCCAAACAGAGATGAAATTTTTTCTACTTATTATTCTGTTCTTTATCCTTTGCCAGCCTTATTAAAAAGAGAAGAGATATCATCAGCCATTTTCTGTGACCCTTCTTCTCATCAGTCATCTAAATCACACTATATTCTGTTTTTTTAAAAAAATCAAATGGATGAAGAGATGGAAACAATCTCAGAGGAAACTGTTTCAGCAAGACTGGGAAGTGGGATGTGATACTAGAAGATCCCAAAGCAAAGTGAAACACGTGAAAACTCTAGAAATGCTGCAACAACTGCTGAGGGTTGTATGCAAAGGAAACTCAGGAAAAACACAAAAAATTTAGGATTAAATTAATCTCAGTGTTAAGTCTGCTTGCCTAAATTTCCAGTGCAGTAACCTATTTTATATGACAGCGTCTGTCTGTAAAACAGACTTTCACAGTGTGCTAAGTGACAAAAAAACAACCAGGCAAAACACAGGCCTGCCAGTTGTACCCTATAAAATGATTAAATAAAAATTACATTATAGGGTTCTATATTCCTTTTCCTACTGATTTCCAGCTCAAATTTGCTCTGCTTTCCAACTGAAGAAAAAAGAAAAGTTTTTATTCCACCCTCCACCTCCCAGTAGCCAGTTCTATAAGCACTTCCTGGAACTGGGAGTTAAGCCAGAACTCTGTTTTGGTTTTGATTTAGACATTACATTCGACAGTGTTTATAATGCAGGTGCTGCTGGCCAGATTAGGTCTATCGGGACACCTGTACAATCCCTTGTATTTTCATTATGCTCTTAGTAACACCTCTGTGGAAGTTTCACCATGTGAGGAAGGTAAAATCAGAAGACTCTGGGTTTGCATGACTGTAGCCAGTGATTTCAGGCAGACCGCTGTGTTCAGGTGTTGTAAAATATAAGATAAAATGAGCCAACCCTGACCATTAGATTCAAGGTTTGTTTATAAAGGAAAAAGAAATGGAACTCTATTTACCTTGAAATGGTAGCACACCACGGCCAAAAAGAAAGAAACCTGATCTCCCTTTTAATCACATGTATTTGTAAGGCAGAAACTCAGATTGTAAGAATGCTAAGAAGATATTTCTTGGGATCGATATTTGCGGCAGGTAGTCCTTTTTATTCTACAAAAGCCCGATTTTTTAATTCCTAGTTGTTAATTTAAAAGTTCTCTTAGAATCATCCATAGACTATCTATACAGGCTATTATTTTCTATTTTTCTGCTCGGAAGTGCTCAATCATTTAACAAATATAGAAAAAATACATTCAGCCACACCACATCCCTTTGTTTGTGCCTACGGTCAGACTTCTATAGATCAGGTGTCTGGATGCTTCTTTCAAACACCTAAAAGACTTGTCCCATGTTATGTGCACATAGCATGTGAATATCCATAATGTTACTCTTCTACTGAATTTAACAAGATTTCTTCTGCAAACCAAGTAAAACAAATCTTGAATGTGGACAGAAGGGAACATATTGGTCAAACAGTAAATTTTTGCAGATAAGGTATTAGCTGGAAATTTTACTACATTTTATTGGTCATATATGCAAAGTAATTTGTGAAAATATTCGTAGATAATAAATGCTTCGGTTAGTCAAGGCAGTAATACCCTTTTGTTTGCCAGTCGACTGTAACTCCTCAAACCAAATAACTTTCTGCAAGCTTTTTCTTAGTTATTCAAAGCATTGTGCTTAAGATTGCTGAGCCAAGACATTGTTTTAACTGGCCATGTAGCATAAATGGTTAAATTTAGATATGTCAGCATTTTGATTTGCTCAAGATACTACCCATTATCTCTGAATGTTTTCAGAATAAGAGACTCTTAATTCAAAAGGCTGCTGACAGAACTGACATGAGTGGATCACATCAAGCACAATATGTTGCTCCTTATTTGGAACTGTACATATTGTTTTTCTTCCTCTGTAGATGTTTATTTGAAGGATGAATAGGTCACTCTTAGCAGGAGACCTCATCATATGAGTGCCAGATACAGAGGACAGATGAGTCAGTTCCATACAGACTACAAATTATGCATGCAGGCTAAAACTATATTCATATTTGCATTTGACCTAAACTTCAACTTTCAAAAATAAGTTTAAAAGAAATTATTCTGAAATTCAAAAATTGTTTTGCAGAAAGGAAGCTGTTCAAGCAACACAGCTGAAGAACAAAGAAGTCTCTGCTGATAGAAAAAGAACACATTGAGGATGAAATACTGTACATCAGTGTGCATGAGCTCAAGCCTATATTTAATACACATTTTGAAATATGTTTATCTGATGCATGACTGATTGATACTCCTGCTGTGTTCAAATCACAGCCACTGTCCAGTCATTGCTTGTCATCATAAAATATGTCTTGGTGTAGAAAAAACCCCACATTTCTTTTGTGAATGGCAGTACAAAAGTTAGTTGATTTTTTTTTTAATTAAACCTGCGTGTTTTGGTTACAGAACTGTTACTGAATGCTTTTTCTCAATATGTACAAATGAACATGAGGTGGGAAAGTCACACAGCTCCTTACAGGAACTGCAGTAAGGTCTAAAAAAAGAAAGCTGCAGTGAATAAAAGCACAATGCTGAATATGACACTCATATCTGTATTCTCTCTTCACTGTCTAAGAAATGGGAACTACTGGACATATGACCTAATATTTCTTTACTGTTTTGCTATAATACAGGCATTATATTATTTGCAACATGTGCACAGATTTCAGAAGCATAACTGATGATGAATAGTATACAAATAAACATGAAAATAGGCAAGGCATATTTGCAGCAGTGTTCCAGGGTGATGGGAATTCTAATGTCCACATTAACCAATTAAAATGAGGCCACATGTGTTTACCATATCAGGAGAAAGGCCAGTGATCTTGCAAACAGTCTTATGAAATAAAAATGTGTATTTGACTGTTGAGGAGGCTGTTGTCTGGGAGGATGAGGGGAGAAGAGAAGGTATTAGTCATTTTACTATGTCAGCTCATTATACCCATTCTTGTCCCATTTAAAAGTAATTGGGAATGGGAATGTGGGTTCCCTGAATGACCTACATTGTCAACAGATCTCTGTATTCCTCCTGGGCAGAGCATTTTAATAATTGCAGAATTCCAGACTGTGCTGTGACTTTGTTAGGTCCAGAGTTGTGACGGGGGGTGCCCCTAACAGACTGGCAGTGACCATAACCTCAAGTAAGCATTCAAGGTTCTTTCTTCTAACCCACTTGCTTTGCAAAAGCCAGAGAGACCTCGACAAACCAGAGAGCTGAGCAATCACCAACAATATGAAGTTCAACAAGGGGAAGTGCCAGACTCTTTCCCAGGGCAGCCCTGGATATACAGACAGGCTAGGGAATGAGAGGCTGGAGAGCAGAAAGGTACCTGAGGGTCCTGGCTGATGGCAAGTTGAATCACAATCTTTGTGCCCTGGCAGCCAGGAGGGCCAAGCATGTCCTGAGGGGCATCAGGCACAGCATGGCCAGCCAGGCAAGGGAAGGGATTGTCCTGCTCTGCACACTGGGGCAGCCTCACCTCGAGTGCTGTATGTGGTTTTGGGTGCCACATTATAAAACAGACATTAAGCTGTCAGAGAGCATCCAAAGGAGGGCAATGAAGTTAGTGGGCCTTGGGGGAAGCTGTGTGAGGACTGGCTGAAGTCACTTGGCTTATTTAGCCTGGAGGAAGGGGAGACCTCATTGCAGTCACAGCTTCCTCACAACCTAAGAGGAGGGCAATCATTGATCTCTTATCTGCAGTGATTAGTGACAGGCCTGAAGCTGAATCAGGGGAGCTTCAGGCTGGATATCAGGAAAAGATATTCCCACACAGGGTGATTGGGCACTTGAACAGGCTCCCCAGGCAAATGGTTACAACACCAGCCCTGAGAGAGTTCAAGGAACATTTGGACAATATTCTCGGGCACTAGGTGTGACTCTTGGGGATGGTGATGAGCAGGGCCAGGAGTTGGATTCAATGTTCCTGACAGGTTCCTTCCAACTCAGCTTATTCTATGATTCTGTGATCGATCAGCATGCTGAGTAAGTGCAGCTAACTCACCTCACTTTTAATGGCCTAGGATATTTAGTAGATCTGACCTTCTGGTCAGTGGTCAGAACAATAACTAGGTGCAACTTGGATATACTAGCATCTTCAGGAGAGAGCATTTAGACCCAACATCATTGGTTTGGTTTCATTTGGTGTTTTGAGTTGTTAATAAAGCAAACCCCACCCTTTCAATGCATAAGTTAGATTTTATTTCAAATATGTAATCTTTGTCCAGAATAGGATCACTAGAGCAGCTGCCAATTTAAATTGTTGTACTTAGGGGAAAAGAAAAAAAAAAATCCTTGATACAATTTATAAACCAGAGATACTCCTAGTGTGAACTTAGGAAGAGCAGGTGTTACTGAGAAGAGACAAGTGGGAAAAGGAATGAGTTCCAGAATGATTACTCTTGAATTGATGATTGTTGTAAGAGCAAGATATGCTTGCTGAATCACATCTTCAACTCCTGTTTCCAAATAAATAGAAAAATTGAAGATTATGGCTTTTCAAAAGATTATATATGGCTTCTCCAGTAAGTAACATTAGTTAAACAGTCTAAGACAGTGCCCTGTCTGCACCCATTTAAGCAAGTGTCAGTGTGTTGTGTCATCTCTATACATATAATTTGTTTGTAAATGGTGACCACCTTTGTGCTGACAGATAGTGTCTCCAAAGGATATTCATTGCCAGCTAGTTTTTTCTTGTGATCATATCACTGAAAAGGAAAACCAAACGAGTGGGAAGACATTTCTGCCTTTCCTTTCCTTCATACTTTTTATCAACTGTATAATTTATACTCTATTTTTTCTTCTAATTTTAAGCACATATGGGCATGACAGATTTTTAATGAAAATCTCAGTGCCGGAATACCTGTTTCTGACACTTTCATACAACATCCCATGGAGAAGAAATAGACCTTAACATATGTCAAAAGCTGTGTAATCCAAAGAGTAAGTATGAAGACATTTCAAGTAATACAGCTCTCTTTTCCAGAGCTGTAAACAGGTTGGGTAAAACTTTAAAGTAAAATACCTTTACCTCCTGCTTATTTTTTGCCTCACTTACTGGTAAGATTGCATAACAGGACTGGTCACTGCAAAGTAGATTTCTTTTCCAACAACCTAACTCCTGACAGATTTGGGGTTTTGTTTGTTTGTCAGTTTTTTGAGTGTTTATTTACTTGTTTGTTTGTTGAAAAAAGGAATGAAGCAAATTTCTTTTAGGTCCTATAATGAGTAAGTTCATAAGTAACTCTGATAGTCTTTTTCATTTCCTTTGCATATACAAATCTTTCAAACCTTTCAACTCCCATTGGTGTCTGGCTGTAACCAGTAACTATGTTTGCTGGTGTATGTAGTACTATATCCTCTGCAGTCCTTGAAACGGTACGAAAATAGTCCTTTTAAATCCCTGTTTGTAAAAAATAAAAAGAAAAATCTGCTAAACTTGAATGTGTGGTTGGACGTGCTTAGCAGCAGAGAAATTTAAAGTGAAAAATCTACAGGTCTGGGCAGTATCCATGCTTGCAGGTCACTTCTGTCACATTGCCCTTAATTAACCCCAGGGTACAGACCCATTCAGCACAGAGCTGTGGTTACTTTCCCAGTGTCAAATGAAATTTTTGGGAAGAAATTGCCATAACTCTCTTTTTATAGAACAAAGAAGATGCTAAGACAGGAAAAGAACACACCTCTCACTGCCTTTTTTTTCCCCTTACATGGGTTACAGCAATGATATGAGGTGCAGAGAAGAGTGAGTGACATTTGTTCAGAGGATGTCTATGACCGAACCAGGAATAATTTTTGCATTTGTGAGGAAGGTACAGTGTGCATAGCTTACAATGGCAAGCTTACTTTTATGAATAAAACAATGTTTCTGCAGTTTCAATGGCTTTTGGTTCCATAAAGCCTTCTATGAACTCTCCAGGGTCTCAGTGAAGTTCTTCCCATCTCACCTCTCTGTGCAAACCTGGTGCAAAAACCAGCTTAATAAGGCCATTTAAAGAAATACAATGCAGTGAGTATGGATTTAGATTTCCTTCATTCTCTTTTAACACACGGCTAGATACTTTGTTGGGGCTTACTCATTTCCAGGATCATTGGAGCCTTGTCTGTCCTCTAACACAGACATGCCGTCTCTGTCAGCACTAGGGATAGTCTATACCACCTCTGCAAGCGTAACCCACTAGGAACAAGCATAAATTGATTAGGAATCTGTACAACAACACTTGGAATAAGCGTCTACCACGATTTTATGCCAAAACTCCCATTGAAGTAGGACAAAGATTAAACCATTAGATAATGGATCTGTGGTAAGCAAGTCATTCAAAGTGTTTAAACAGACTTCTGTTTGCTCATTACTCTGTTTAATTTTGTTAGGCTTATGAAATATAGTGAGCCAAAAGTAAGCAAGCAAGCAAAATACTATTCCTTTATAGTGAACTTTCATACTTTGCTGTTGGCTGAATTGCTTACTGCAAAAATAATATTGTCTGTGAAAAAAATTAACTTGATAATACTTACAGTGCAGTCCAAATTTTTAAAGCACTTTTTATTAAGTTTTTCAGTTTCCTAGGTGTCAGGATATCTAGAAACACCACTGTTTTATTTCAGACCTCCTGAGGTGAATTTGCACTGAAATGCAACATCAAGGTATGATGATGTGCATCATAATGTGAGCACATGATGCAATAATGCAATGCCATCACCCAATGAGATGCTATAAGGCACATAAACAAATGCTGTGATTCAGAAGGGCAGACCTACAGTGCTTCCCCTCTCCCCATAAGATAAATCCAGAAGGTATTGCTCATGGTTCACACTGAGCACATTGCCTGGAGGATGATATTGTGGCAGTGACAGAGAACAGAGTGGAGAAAAGAGCAAAGGACCCATAACAGGTGGCTGATGTGTGTACAAATGTGTGTTGAAATTATTTGCAATGACTGCTGGATATTAAAGAATGTATTTGAAAAACAGAAGGTAACATTTTAAAAAATGTTGAAATAACTATGTCCTCTCTTCCAAGAGATGCTTATTTCAAGTATGTCTAGCTTGCAGTTGCTGCTGCCAGGGAATTGTACTTATGTTGCTAAAGTGCGAAGCATGAAGTGCAAAAGTACTTAGCTCTAAGTGTTGTCTACCTTGAGCCTTTAGGCTATTGCTTGCCAGAAAGCAGCAACCAAAGCTGGTTCAGATATAGTGAACATAACAGAATATTACCACCACTCTACAGGTGTAAAATGCTTCATAATCTCAGTAATATGGGCAATTAGGACTGTAGTTATTTGGTAAGACACTTTTGTAAATGTGCCGCAACATCACTATTTCTAATGCTGTTGTATGAGCTGATCTGCGACACTCTTTAAAATGATTTTGAAGGGAATGTTATGTATAAATGTTAATGCCTTCTTTAAAACATAAAAAAAATAAAATTCTGGGGAATAAAAATGTTTATATATATTATTAATATTAAATATTTAAAGGGAATTTCTCCTTTGAATATATAATGACATACATTTGAAAACTGCAGGTTTGAGTTCTCAAATAAGTTTTTTTCTGTTATTGAAACTTTAGCCTACTTGGAGGATGTTTTCTTTCTTTCAGAGAAATCTGCCTACCCAGCCAAATTTTCCCAAGGTCACCAGCTCTAATTAACATGCAGTTTTCATAGTTCGTTGATGAAACTGTGAATCATTAAAGCCTTAAAATGTATATCATCCTTAGTAACTCTTACCTTTTCACATCATGAATATCTCTTTCTCTTCTTTCTGATGGAAAAAAAACAGGTATGAACATGGTGATAAGGAAAGTCTATGTATATACCGGTGGGTATTTTTTTCCTCTGTCACCTTTGTTCCTGCCAAACTGTTTTATACAATTGATTTTTTTCCTCTTGAAATTAATGTTCTTAACTAGCTTCATCTTCTAGCCAAGCTATGTCATATCAAACACTGCCCAAGTCCACAAAGGACCTTTGAGCTTTTCCCTACAAAAGTATACTGTTGGTTAAGGATGTTACCTGATCATTTTCAATAGACTCTATAACTTAAAGAGATAGTAAGTTTATACTTTATCACATTTTTCCTTGATTGGATGTGGCTAGAAGAATCTAGGCTCCTTTGACCAGGTATTTAACTGTCTTATGTTTTGTCATGTTTTTCTGTTTGTTTCTCTAATTCTTTTCCTTTCTAGTGCTTTCCAGAGGAAAAGATGATTTTAGATGAGTTACAGTAAGTCCTGTAGAGTGTATAAATTTCTTTCTGTTTGGGAATACTGTGTCATATGTGCTCTGGTAGAGGAAAGGCATTTTCAATTTTCAGGCATAATGTTGGTCAAGAGTGCCTGCTGATTCATTCTGAGGAGAGTGAGTCAGACAAGCTAAATTAGGTTTCTACTCTGAATCATCCTCTATAGGAGACTATCTTACTCTGCTGACTATAGACAGAGCCTAAAGAGATTAGCCATACTAGGCTAAAATTGCACTTTGTCAATACCCATTTTCTAACTGTCCTTTTCTGAAGTCCATTCTATTCTGAACCCTGAGAGTTAATGGATCAGACTTGGGTAGCTGACACTTGACATTTTCTTGTTCTTGAAGAGGGGATAAATATGGAATTTATATAATCCCCAAAGCATTCTTCTCCAACATTTTTGTATAGTAATAAGTCTACTCTTTCAATAGAAGCACGTCTTGAGTTCTTCAAAGTTGCAATAATATTTTTAACTTCTCATGTTTATTTTACAAAAAAAATAAGCAGAGCTGCCCTTAAAATATGAATGCAAAATCCTTAAGAAAATGGGCAAACATCTAGCCTGATTCTGATAATAGTGCCTTGATATTTACATCAATAATATTTAGTTATTTTTGTTGATTGTGCAGTCTAGATGCTGATAAATAGTCAAAGCTAATAGTATTGGAGGAGGACTACAGCTCTCCACTAGTATAAATCATTTAAAGTCATACTCCAGTTTTTCTTCCACTTGAACTTAATCTAGAACAGTTTACATTTATGTAACTATATAGTCATCTCTTTAGCTTTATCTTTATACATTTATCTCTTAAAATGGTTAGCAAAATCATCATAATTTACATATTTTACCACTCCAAGCCAAGTTTATTTTGTGGTAAAATGTAAGATGTATCACCTTTTCAGATTAAGGCATTTTTAGTTTTTCTCAGCTCATTTTACAGCTTTAGAGTTGCAGGCTCTTTTTAATTTTCCTTAATGCATTTTTTAAGCAGTACATTTTACCCTCATCTAAGGAGTTCACTGTGTTCCCCTAGTCCTATTCTCAGAGATAGAAGCACAAGAACAAGGCAAATTTATATGACAGGGCCTAAAGAAATAACCCTCACTAGCCCAGGCCCTATGGACAATATTTTGAATTGTGTGCACCAGCTGTGCCACCCTTCAGCCTCCATTCTCCCCATTGATATTGCAGTTGCATCCAGCTTTGACAACGTTCATGTATTATCAGGGTGTTGATGTGTGGCACCATTTTTATGACTTCTTTCAGTTTGCTTGATCTCATAACTCTTATCCTCCAGAGAATTCAATTGCAAGTAAAAATACATGGCAAATATTTTTCATGTGGTTGACATAGAACATATATTTGCAACCTGCCTCTCCAAGAGTATATCGCGTGTAATAAAGGCAGCAAACAAATAAAGCCTCCCACTGGAAACCATGAGGGACGGGTTTGGAAGGCTGGCCTGTGTCTGTTCCATCTGAGATTCATAGTTGGAGAAGTTTGATTTGTGCCATTAAGTGTTCATTTTAATCTGGCTAATGCATTCAAAATTCACAATGATGGTGCATTAAAATGCAGCATAAACAACTGCTGCATTAAGCATTACTCAAATTGAAAAATCAAGAACTTAAATTTTAGGAACTGCTGGAATACAGTTAATGCTGCATCATTAATTTTGTCCTCCTCTGCCTGGTTGGGTTTAGTAACCCTTATACAACTTACAAGGAGATGAGGCTTATTTGTTCACAACATTATGGCCCTGTTCATAATAGCATGACTCAACTGAACTTCACCAGGAAAGTCTCTCAGAGGTGTAACACTCTTATAAATTTGATGAAAACAGTTTATTTGGTGAACTGAGAGAAGGACTCAAACTCAACAGAGATTAGTGCTCGAAATCCAGATTAATAAAAAGTCAGATTTTCCTACTGCAAAACTGATTTCTACAAGAGTTGCATGGAATAGAACTTCCCTGTGGGTGCACATGAGTTCTTGTTTTGGTCTCCTCTCCTCATTCTCATCCAGCCTGGCTTCACTTTCCCTCTGGGGTTTGAATCCTTGTGTGAACTCAGCAAACTTCTACAAAGGTCATTGAAAAATTTACTTTTCCTGCTTTCAGAGTCCTTCAATTGTTTTCTCATTTGAGTCCTACTGAGAGAAATGGTTCTAGTTTGGAGGTGAAAAAGCTCTCAGATTTCTCCTTGCTGATAGTTTTGCACTAGTCCTGTGCAGCTGAGAGCGGCTATTGAAATGTGTGGTTGAAATCCAGGGATGTATTGTTTGAGGAAACCTGTCTGGTTGCTCTGTCAGTATCAGGCATACACAACCTCAATACCACCAGGGACTTGATAAAGTTAAAGAAAAATAATTTTTGTCTGAGGTGTACAGTGGATAAAATTGAAAACACCTCCAGTAAGAACTTATAAAACTGAAATTTAGCAGAAACATCAGAACCAACCAAATCTGCATGGATTTTCCAAGGTAGGACAAAAAGTCCTTAAAGTACATTTGAACAAAATCAGATTTTGGAAAATTAGCAATGTCAACCAGAACTAAAAAAAAATACCTGGATTTAATGAAAGATAACATCCATCTCAATATCCAAACAAAATGGCTCGCCTGGTTCGGGAACATCTTCCAAGATAGTTAGCATGGATAGAAGCATAGCATGAGAAATTTAACTACAAGTACTTTGCAAAAGGAAGAGAAATAAGGTTAGGGCATTGTGAGTTTTGGTCAACTTCTGTGTCAGGCAGGGTCAGTTACATTCTTGTATGAATGACAGCACTTCATCTCTGACAATTTTTCATTGTAGACAACATTTTCAAATACTATTTTAAAAGTATATTGTTGCGGTGCATCCAAGGATGCCCTTAGATGATTCCCTGTCAGGCCTGTCAATCATTCCTCCTTTCCACATCCTGTCCCCTGATGAGTGCTGCCTGCCAGCCCTGGCATTCCAGAAGGGCATCGAGTGGTTGGCAGGATTCAAAAGATGCTTCCCACCCCCGGAGTGACATTGGGCCATCTAAATGTCCTCCGCCCCCTACGCCACTTCACCCATACCTGATTGGTGTCACCTGTGTTCCTTCCCTCCCCCTCTCCCGCGGTTAAAAGCCCTAGCCTGCCATGCGGTCGGGATTCTTTTGGAGCAGTTACTGGACTCAGAGGCCCTTGGCCAAGAATAAAGCTCTGAACCAAAACCCTCCATCAGAATCGGCTCCTTTCCTTCACCTCGCTTTGAAGCCTCTCAGTGGAAGGTAACCCTGAGCTCCTGCATGCCTGGACTTGTCTCTAAGCCCTCAGCTGTAACATCCTGGTAGCTGTGGTGCCACTGGGGTGGAAACTCCAGTGCCATCACCCAGGCGAGCAGCGAGGGCCAGCCAGCACAGGCACAACCTCCTGGTAATATTGGACCGAACACCAATAGTATATGGTGTATATAGATGCATTGATTTTATATTTTGTCCTATCTACTGAAAGAAAAAGTCATTTCTTCTCTTTAAGAGTAGTCTAAAGAGGAAGTAAGATTTCTGGAATACAGTAATCTTAAAGTAGTCAGTATGGATATTCCACATTTACTATATTATCTTTTATTTATCAATGTATCTCATATTTATTCCTTGGTGCAAATGTAGGTAAAGGTAATATTCTTGCCTCAAGGGCCTTAAAAATTAGGCAATTTACAAATATAAAAATGGAAAAGTAATTTGTATTAACAAAAGACTCAGAAATATTTACCATATTCTTTACGTCTCTGTTATTGTTTTTAGCTTTCAAAAAGTTATCTGTTTTGCTTCATCAAAGGAAAGAATTTGTGTTAACAAGCTTTTGAAATGGATAGGTCTTCTTATGAGACTCGGGTTTTCTGAAAGCAGATATCAATGCCTGCAAGATAAGATAAATGCAGAAAAAGTCCCTTAATTCCTATTAAAGAAAATATTGTCATCAGTGCTCCTTATTGTGAAAGTGGCAGAAGATGAAAATATGTGATGAAATTTGAGTATTATATTGGATTTTTCTCTCCCACTGTAAAGCCATAAAAATGATAATGTCAAGAAATATAGCCTATGTAAACAGAAAATTTAATTGCATTTAATTGCAACTGTTCAGTAGTGGAACATTTAAATCCTAGAGAGAACCTATAATTGTTTCAGTTGCATTGACTGACTTTAATTAATATTTAGTTATACTGTAAATGCACAAAACTATCAATGATAATGAATGGACATTTAAAGGTGTAAAGCAGTGCACACAACCACAATAATAGAAGAGCTTTAATGATATCAAAGTTCAGGAAAAATAAAACTCTTCCCCTTTTCTAGGTTAACTCAAGCAGTTAGGATGCAAGCTTGCCTCGCGTTCTTTTCTATTTATTCTCCCATCACATAGATGAATGAATTTTTAAAGGATCTACGCTGCTGTGTTTAATGTTTATATGCAATGGCTGAAAGAAAGTCTTTTAATTCTGAAACACATTCAAACTACTTATAATTCCTTATCTATCTGCGTTTAGACTCAGATTTAAAATCAGCTGAAAGATCTCACACTGAGTTTAATGGACAGGGACCCAGGCCCTTATAGTGTGGTCATTGCCAGACTCTCTGATTCTGCAACTGGCTCGGTGTGGGAGTCAATTGAAGTCAATGATGCTTCAAGAGGGAAGCTGAATCTGTCTGTGCAAAGTCAATTGCAGGACTTATGCCTTTGTAACTAAGCATTGTGTTTGCATCAAAAACGCATTGATCTACTCTCTGAAGAACATAATGGAGACCTCTACTCTCAGGGTAGTATTTCTCTTCTCCTGCCATGTCTCATCATGATATTCCCAAATTTATATGTACACATGCCCTGTTTTTTAAGAGGCTTGTAATATGATGTTGTTTGAGGACGGATTATTTTTTTACTGAGCTTTCTAAAAGAAAATGGTAATGGAAAAGATATCTGTAAATACAGAACTACTCTGTAAGCAACATGTATATAATAAAAACTGTGCCAAAAACTCTGTTGTATCCATAAATGGTTTAAAAGGTTAATTGTCTGAATTTTACCTAATTGATAATTAAAATACAAGGGAGGTTTGGAGCTTTTTATATAGTTTTTCTCCTGTCTAAATAAAAGGAGAAGAAATCATTAAATCAAATTTCACAGTTTCATCTATACAATGGAGAAATCTGTGGTTACCCAAAACTTTAAAAGACATTCAGAATGACAGAGGTCTATATACAAACAGTCAGGACAATTATCTTTGAGTAATTGTTTTTTTAGACTAAAGGCTTCAGATCTTATTGTCACACAGTTTTTCATATTTTCCCCTTCTGATTTGTCTAACCCAGAGGTCATTAGACCCTTTCTCAGGATGGCGAAAAGAAGGTTCAAGTTTCTCAGCTGCCATAATAGATTTAGGAAAACAAATTGAGGTTGATTGCTCAGAAAAGAGGAATATTGGGCAAGAGGGAGAAGGCAAAAGGAATCTCCTGGAATTAAGTTTGCTGTACTAAAGAGAGATTCAGTAAACAAATATTGAACGTCATTAAAAACATTAAATTTAGTTTTACCTCTGCCCTGAAAGCTGAGGATGAGCTTCTGAGGCAGCTGATGAAGTTCAGTAGGGTGCAGAAACAGTGTAAAAACAGAAGTCTGTGTTATTATCTTCACTACTAATTCTTGACTTACCTATTGTCCCTTTGATAGCATGGGATAGTTGAGCATTCCATTCTGCCCTATTTTTCAATTCTGATGAAATAGCGAGGCAGGCTGAGCACAGATACAGTGTAAGTAAAATGTTAAAAGAAAGTTGCTATTACAAAGTATGTACAAGCCTTAAAGACTGCTGGAAAGCTTCTAAAAATGTCTTTGTGTTTCCCAAAAAGCAGTTCAGACAGCATTGTTAACATACACTGTTTACCATCTTAGCTGTTTGTGTATGTTTGTCAAGTGTGCTTATTGTACAGGGTTTTAAATGTAACTAGAACATATTTTAATTAATATGAGCAAAGATCAGAACAGACCTTTGAGACACCAAGTAGGAAAGTGTTGGTTTTCTCCAGCTTCATAGCAGAGCTGTTACTAATGGCCTCTGACTGCCAGCCACAAAGAGCAGGCACAGATGTAAGGTCCATTTTCAATGGATACTCTTCTGGCAGGCAGAGATGCTGCTTACCCTGCTGAAAAGCATCGGGACAGGCTGTCCTGGCTGCAGAACAGCAGCTTAGAGAGAAAACAGCCTTTGGGTGATCAGTGACATCTGAAACTTTACAATAGCATACCATGGAAGAAAAAATCCTGTTCTTGCCACGCAGTCTGTGGGGAAGCTACAGAGGAGGAATGAGATGGCAACAGCTGGTATTACTGGCAAAGAGAAAGTCCAGCTTCACTGTGAAAGAGTGGGACACACTGGTTTTCTAAATGCTGCTTTGCAGGCATTCAGAAAGCCTGCATTTCCGGTTTTAATCTGGTCTATCCTAAAATACACCTTAAACAGTATTTTCATATTAAAACTGAATGTCTGGATAACGACTCTTCCAGCTTGTGTGCAGCTTTAAGTAGCCAATTGTGTTTACATAACTATACAACTGTGACTAGATGAAGATCTTCAGTATTTTTTAAACAGCCTGTAGGTTTTTGTTAAAAATCACTAGATTATGTCTTGAAGTGGTTTGCTATAATTTGGAAAACTGAATTAAAAATTTAGTAATTTTAAATGATCTTCTCCCTTAAAATGCAAATTTTTGTAAATTTTAAACCTCTTACAGATAGAATTTGAAAAAAAAAAGAATGGGATATGACAGCTCTACTTATTTTCTGGTAGTGTTATCAGAAACATCTTCAAAATTTCAGATTAATTTCCACATCATATAGAGCTTTTTTTTGTTAGTTACTGGTGGTTAACTGAATCTTTTACTCCATCCTTGCAGTGTAATCTTTTGAAACTAGACCATGCAATTCCTCTAATAGGAATCCATCTACACTGTGGGTACTCAGGGATGCTATGCTGGAGGTGTCATTTTTGTAGGCTTGTATTTTGATGTATTGTAAACTCTGTTGACAGGTCCCTTGATGCTATCTATTTCTCCTTGGATCTCAATGAATTCAGTGTGAGGATAGCAACTTCTGAAAATATTTATCTGAATGTGCATAAGAGAGTACATAGTCTTAAGTCCATACAAGATTCAAAAATAAAATTAAAACCTCGGTAAAAGATCTATGTGAAGTAAATAAAGACAACCTCACCTCATTTACTTAGAAATGTCATGTGATGGTTGGATGACATTGGTACTAAATGCAACCAGCCACTCTGGGAGGGCAAACAGTGTTGGAAGCTGTCTTTCCAGGGGAATTGAATGTTATAGGCAGCATATAATCATCCTGGATATTGTCAGGTCTAATTAGTCCTGTTAGGAATAGGGTGACAATGTTTACCCATTTTGATATTTGACTAGTTTATTTCTGAATTTTTTCAGACTCCTGTTTGCATGCATGCATGTAATTTTCACAACTTTCCCCCCTGGATTTGCACTGCGGATGGACCTATTAGTGTTAATCACAGAGTTTTCAGTTGCATGCCTCAGCATTTTCTAGCTGTTGAAGTCAGCCTGAAGTGTTTCTCTGCAGTCTTCCTATTGGCCCCATTAGTCATGAGGAGTTTTTGTTGTCTTGAAAGTGCTCATTTATAAAATCATATTTATTCTAATTTTAGGGCAGTTTCTCCTATATCCCACTGTTTTCCTTTCTTAAAAAACCACTTACTAACTGATTTCTTCCTGCCTTTGTGCCAGAAACTGCCTTCAAGGTCTGGAGTTTTCTGAGCTGTATTCTTGATGTCCAAAGGTCCGCTTGCATACTCATCATTGTTTCCAGATGAAGTTCTTGTTTCCTCTGGCCATTGTCCTCCACAAACTCTAGCACACAGTACTTCATACAGAAATATGTCCCGCCACGTATCTGCTCTGTGTAAACATACAGCTGCTGCAGCAAGAGATTTTTTGGTGGGAGGACAAAAAAGAAGATGGGACTCACTCTCTCTCATTGCATCCTCTCCTGCCTCAGCAGTTACCAAGAGCAGGGAGAGTGGGACAGACCCATTAGAAGGCCTGAGCTGGGAGCTGGGGATGACCCCCAGCATAGGCAGACAAAGGGTTGATCTAACACCCAATTACCATCAAACAAGTGATAGGTCACAAACCTGGCCCAAGATCAGACTAGAAAACCACAAAGTAAGTCAGGAACAGCAGGGAACATACCCCAGGATGGGTGTGGGCGCTTTGATCTGAGCCTAAATGGAGCTCCTCAGGTCACAGGCCTCAGAGAGGTTGGCTGGGCTGGTCAAGGCAAATGTGCCCATGGGTGTGCTCACGCTCCTCAGAGTAGTAATGTCTGTTTTCTTTTCTGAAGACTATATTTTAATGGAGGAAGAAAAAGAAACCTTACTGCTGAAATATGCTGCTCTCTGGTTTCTGTGGCTGGGGTTGCTGGGATGCTGAAATCTCTGACTAGTTGTTCCTCATCCATTTAATTCTGACTCAGTTGTCTGCTGTCTATCACTTGGCTGTCATTCTCTTTCCTTTTAACTCAGTCACCACGTGCAATAAAACCTTCAAACTGTTGCAACTACAACAGCAGCTAGCAAAACACACATCAACCTCCTTATTTAATTCTTTTAGCAGAGCAAGGATTGTTTCCTTCTTTAAGGCAAGTCTTTCACAAATTCTTGTCTTACTGCCATATTTTACTTGTCAGATTGTTTGTGCTAATAAAAAACTTTATGCTAAGAATACGGGCATTATCTCATTTCTTTATTGGTCTGTTTCCTTAAAGGTTAGCAGTGACAAGTTCTGCAAGAAGTAGAGCCATGCAATCATTGTCCATTCTGCTCATCCAACTTCTGCTCCACTGTGACAATATTCTTTCTGCATTTGAGAAAATGTTCCTCTGGATATTTCAGTGAGTATCTGCAGTTTCATTTGTGTGCAACTGATGGCTGTCTGTGGGCTTACAAGGCAAGAAGAGAACATGATCACATCAACAATGCTAAATTGATAGAAAATTTTATTAGTTCTACAATAGTATTATTATAATTAGTACAGCCACTGATGTGACACAACTGCTTTTTCATATATCATTATCTGGAATTGTGTTTTCTCCAGTTCACATGGTGAAATTACAGGAAATGGGATGCCAGATATCACAATACAATTAAACTGGCTTGAATGGATTCTTTAAATGTTTTAGGTAACCTGGCATGCTCTCTAACTTATATCCAGTGACCAAGCTCTTCATCTGCATTCAAGCAGTCTAGTGACAGTTGTCTGCTAGGGTGCAAAGTGCTGGGATACCCAGACACAGGATATATTCAGCAAGGAGAAGTGAACCCTTTTGAGTTCATTTACAAAAGGAAACTGAGTTTGGCTTTTAGGACAAGGTTCAGACGATTTGGAAACCAGTACTGGCTTAATCACAGAGATCCAAAGCATTATTCTCTTTGTGTCTTAGTTCCTGAGGAAAAGAAATGGTCCAAGGCACCAGGTACTCTTCCGTGGAGGTGCCTGCGTTTGCTCAAGAGCAACCAAACAAAAAGCCACTTCCTGCATCATCTAATTGCTGGTCCATAAGTACTTGTAATACATAATAAAGATAGCACTTAACCTGCAAGGTGAACTGGCCAAGTCTGTTAGCCAACTTGATAATGAACTGATACTTTCAGCTCAAAAGATTTATTTGCTCACTGGAGAACTCTAGACCTTTTTCTTGGTTTGCTATTTTGTGACACACGTGCATTAAACTGTGGATGCATTTGTCAGTACATCTACACCACAGGAACACTCTTTCTTTTGCCATGCCTTGCTCTTTCTTTGCCCTTCTTTCCTAGCAGACAAATGTTGTTTTCTTGTTTTCTTGGTATGTCTTGTATTTCCTTACTGCTAATAATACCTATTTTACTTTCCATGATGGTTATAAAGGGTATATCAGATTGCTAACTGGTAAGAGGACAAAACCTCTGCTTATTTACAGACTCACATAATCAAATTTGTTTTGTTGTACAAGCACGTCCTTTTTAAAGTACATTACTAGACTACACTGTTTCCCCTTTTTTTATCATTGATTGAATTGGCTATTTAGTGACAAATATCATAATGATTCTACAAATGCTTATGGAGCTGCAAAGGAGTATTCAATATTTTTACTGCCTTAGGAAAAGGCTTTATTTTATTTTTATCTTCTGCACCCTTTCCTTGGTAAACTTAAAAAAGAAAAAAGCAAACAGTAGGAAATCATTAGTTGGTACTGTCAGGTCAATGTAGTGAGATTATTCCTATAGACTCTAGACTTACTCTGTTTTTAAAGATAAAAGGTAATATAATTGTATTTTTTTCAAGTTCTTACTGTCCAAAGAGAATATATTTTTCTAAATAGGGTAATTTTTGCTGAATGGGTCCACAAGTGTTCTCAGAAACTGTAGCTGTAGGAATATTTTGGTACTGGCATAAGGTTTTGTACAGATTTCCCAAAAACAGGGAACCAACCCACCATTTTGCCACTAAACTGAGCATGGTTTTCTATATATTTTTACTTCATCTTAATTTTCAGATCATTGAAGCATCTGCCAAAAAGACACCTCTTTCCAACTGGAAGGAAAATTATTCTTTGAATAAAACAACATCATGCTGTTCCTTCCATGGAATCCTCTGACAGTGAGAGGAAACTGTAATATCATCATTAAAATTTATTCCCACAATTCAGCATCAGATTTAAGAGTTTCAGTCTGGTTTTCTAAAACTAGGACCTTACTTAAAATTTTATTTTAATTGGCAAGAGGTGTCAAACATCAGAAGTTGTGGTGTTCAGGTGAAGAGATAACTTTTAAAATTTGAAATATTCATCTTTGAGAAATTCTAGTGTATCTGAATGAAAATATGTATGTTATTGTTTCCTTGCTTGTGTTCTGATACAATATATTTTCCCAAAAGCAAGCTTTACTTGAGAACTTAATACAGTTTGGATTAGGATGTTCATTTTTTAATGTCTTGTATGTCTACAAATTCTAAACACTGTTTTGACCTATCATTTTGTTGCAGATTGTCCTATAAAAAAACACTGGAAAAAAAAATCTGCTATTGGAAACAGTGATGTTGTAGCATTTCTTCTAAACAGAAGCATGTTTAATAGTCAATAAAATGAGCTCTTGGCAGTCATTCAATTTGATGATTAAAGAATTCCTGCCTTTACAATAACAATGTTATAGTACAAAATAGCATTAGGAAACTGACTGCACTGATTGGTTTGCAATGAGTCATGGCTCTGCAATTATGGCTCTGCAATTGCCCAGGCATGACATCATAAAACAAGCTGCCACAATACAGACGTAAAAATTATTTTTAGAAATTGTGGTTGGTTAGTTCAAAAAAGGCCAGTATTCTCTGAGTATCTCGTGTGTTACATACGTGTGTTATATGTTTGGTTAGACATATCTAACGATAAACCTTCCATTGCAAGGCTTCATGGGTGATTTTGCAGATACCACTTTTACTGATATCAAAATATAACAGAAAATGAAATTTTAAAAAATCAAGGGATGGGAGACCTTTGTGCTTGTCTTTGAGGGCAGAATATTTTCTGTGGGTCTAACTTTTGCCTGCTTTCCATCAAAAGCAGAAAATCCTGATGTAAACAGCTGGCTCAATGTGACTGTTTTTGCCATTGCTCTTTAATCTGAGAGCTCAAAGAACTGGCACATTTAATATTTCATTACTTGTTCCAATATACTTCTTAAATCCTACATTGGGCTTCTAATGGCCAAACTATGGTGCTGATCTGTTGTATTTCAAATGTGCAAAGATAACAGCATTACAGCCTCAGTGTCTCTTCTTGTTCTATCGTATTCTGAGAAGCTTCATAATTTTTCCTGTAATCAATTCCTGAAGTTTTGACTGCTACCCAAAGCTATTCTAAGTGAACTTCACTAGCCAGTGGAAAGTCCAAGGAATATGAATATCAGAGGTAGCAGTAGAAATACCTAAGACTTACTTCCAGTATATCTTCTATCATAGTTTGAGGTTAAAAGCTTATCATTGCACTTTTTTCTAAATTCAAAAGGAATATAAAATTCAAAAGGAAACATCTTTTTAATCCAAAGAATAATTTTAGGATTTTTAAGAGAAGAAATAATTTTAGTCCAGCCCAAGTGTGGAAGTGAATCTGCTGAAGATTTTCAGAAAAATTGGAGAGACAGACAGATAAACCACAGTCAAACATACAATAAAATCTCAATACTCTGGGGTTAGTATCATGCACAAATGTCTTAACCACAAAGCTATGGAGGCTATGTCTCTTTTTAATCACTTAATCCACTACTGTAATTCAACATGAGCTGGGACAGAGCCTGAGTTGTTCGTGTTCTCCTGTTTTGCTTCTGCCTCTGAAATTTTTTTCTAGTGATGTGTTCTTCAATAACTAGTAGAATTCTGTAGAAGAAAAAATGAAACTTGGACAAATATTTATATGCTCTTGTGAGCAACTTTTCTTGTGCTTATCTTCAGCATCCCAAATTATCCCTTTCAGCTCTAACCAAACAGTACTGATTTCTTCACTCTTCTGGGATCCAGAAAAGACTAAGATAAAAAGTTGCTCTAGATGTTTTGTGACAAAAGAGTGGGACGGTAAAAGCAGTCAGCTAGACTTGTTCCGTTTTTTTTGCTGGAGAAAGAACAAGAAAAGGCTCCATAACTGGGATTCAAAGCAGGGTACATCCAAGCCTTGCTCCCTGTTTAGTACTGAGAGGAGAAAACATGAATTGCCAACCACCACGAAGCACGTATGTTTTCATGCAGTGTCTCTGCTGTGGGTCCTGGAGAAGAGGCAGTGGTGGGAGGTGACATTGTATCATATTTGTGAGACAGGTCTCACAGGGCTAGCCTCACATTCAATCCCAATTAACAGACTAGACTTCTGACTTCCAGCATTTCTCCACAGAAAGTGTAGTTCTGGTGCTAGCTCCTTTTCTCAGGCTTCGTGAGTCTGTCAAAAGGCTACAGTCAGACACCTGCTCTTCCACAGGTAAAGAGGTTTCTGTATGCGCTTACACTGTTTGAGATTGCCATGTATTTTCTGGTTGGAAGAGCATATCATCACAGAGCATGCTCTGCTTTGTCAGAACAGTTTTCCTTTCTCTTTATCTGTGGTTAGTGGAGTGCCTACTCTGGAGCACGAAAGTTCATCCCTGATTTACCTGGATGATTTTTTTATCACACCCTTCCAAGTGACCTATCCCTTTTTTATGTTTTAGCCTTGGTTCATTAACTTTTCACCTGGGGAATGTAGTAAACAGAGAAAAAAAATCAATTCTGACTCAATCCAGCTCTCTAAACTTTCTAGAGTTCTTGTTCAACACTGAAACCATGACCCTGGAGACTCCTCTTTCATAGAGAATATATATTAACTTTGTCAGTCAGTCTGATTAAATCTCTCTTCCCTTCTTTCTCTCCCTCTCTCTCTCTCCTGTCTTCTAGTCTCTTTTTAGCCTCTTTTTATGCCAGCCCTTACTGAAATGAGATATAACAGAGCCACACCAGTTTTACCCTTAGGAGATAGCTGCAGATATTACCTGATTGATGGCTACTCTATTTTTCTTCTGAACATGTTTTTTACTCCTGTCACCTTCTCTCCCTGCAACCCAGAGTAAGAAAAGAGAGACAGCAAGTAGCTCACATTAAAAATTCACATTGTGCTCCTCTGCAGTAGTAAAAATAAAAGTATACTTTTTTTCTGAAGTGTAAACTACCTGGGGCAGCAAATGCTATGATTTCAAGGGAAGTCTGAATAAGACAATACAGAGGACCTGCAAGATGAGAGTTAATTGAAACTTCTCCCAAGTACAGCACATCAGAATGGAATTTCTAAAGCCCTCAGAACAGAGCAATAACCTCTTTTCACATTGTTTTTATATCTTACTTCACATAAAAAAGACACAAGACAAAGAAAACGAACAAAACAAAGATTGCAAGACTTCTGCCACAAATCTTTATACCTGCTTAAACTTGTAGAAATAAAAATGGAAGTATTAATTCCATGTACAGAACAAATTTATCCTCCAAGTGAAAATAGCCTATCTTCTGACATAAAGACTGTCACTTGACATTGTGTCAAAACACAATTTCTTTATCTTTCTATGCCATATTCCTAGTTTGTTTCTGGATGGCAGGCAAGATATGAATACACTAGTTTGGATATCAGTATAGCATAGTCTATGTTGACTATCCTTGCAGAGATGCACTGTAATAGCTCTTTGTTTCTCTTAGAACCCTTACCAGCTCAGAGATTTCTACACAACAGTGAACTGACCCACCCAAACATACCCCTTACACAGAGATGCTAGTTACTTCTTACATAAAAACACTTCTGGGAGTTCCATACTGATCCGAGCAACATTGGACTTTGACATCATAAAGAAATGGCCAAACATTACAAACTGTCTCTGAATCCTCTGTATTAGAAATTCATTTCATAGGTAACAAGGTCTTAGAAAATCCTTTGTAAATGTGAACTCAGGCAACCTGCAGAATGTCTTCAATTCTTTCTTGTAAGAGTTCTGTATTCCAAATATATTGGACTCAGATCTTAATCTGAGTCCAATACTCTGTTTTGGAATCTCTTCTCTGAACTGGTGAATTTATGTGGGATGTCTATGTCATATCAACTGCACTCTTCATTTCCCACGCATTTTTACACTTAGGCTGCTAATTTCTTATGATGTAAAAAACAAGAGGCAACATATAAAGCACAAAATTTGGAAGCCACACTCTCTAATCTTATCTGACAGCACTTAAAGGTCAAGAAGCATGCTAGGTGATCAGATTAATATTGTTGCACTTTTCTTTTTCACTGGAGGAAATAACTTTGGCTATGCATAACAGGAAGACTTGGTCAATGGGTCCTGCAACATAAGCAAACTTGCATTTGAGTGCAGAGTGATGACCACTTTACTAGAGATGATATTTTTGCATCCCATAACTCATAAGCAGATGCACAAAACAAATGCTACAGCAGAAGAAGCCAGTAGGTCCATCCAGTTGGCCGTATCTCTACCAGAGGTCAATGCCAAACTCTTTGGAGGAGGTAATAAAAATCTGTGTTATGGACCCAAATTTGTAGTTATATACTATAGGGATAAATTTCTTCATGATTCCAGCTGGTGATCAGTTTGTGTCTTGAAATTATCTGTGGATACAGTCAATAATTTTTTTCGTGTTGGCAACATCTAATTATTAGAAACGAAACAAATCCAGTAACATTAAAAGCATCACTGAAACACTGCACAGCTCATCTTGGGAAATTATGGATTTGTTTTTATTTTTTACAAATAATATTACAGATGGTATTTGCATAGAATTTGCACAACTTAAGGGCTGTTTCAATAAACACCTTGTGTCAAAGTCAGCATCAAAGTCAGCACTGGAAAGTACAGGTGTAGCTTTTTACTTACTGTTTCTGTATCTTAATTATGATCCTCAGCCAGAAACAGGAGACATTTTATATAATATCGTGAAGGAGAAAAGAACAAGACATTGTTATTTGCAGTTGACAAACTTGTATTTGCCATATAATACAAATTATTTATTCTCCTCTCACAGGATGGAAATGTTAATATTGTGAAGTGCTGTATAGAACTGATGATTCCTAATGAAGGTGTTATTATTATGTATTAGCAGCATGGTGTGTTGTGACTTCTCAGTAAGTATGTCACCATTATATTCATCATAGGCATGATTTAGTACTTCATTCCATCATAACATAGCCTTAGCTGTTCTCTAAGTGACCAAAACATTCCAGTGGAATGTTTTGAAGAATGCTCCGTGAAACAAAAGATGAACCAAGAAATACTTGAAATATGGAGACATTTTAAGATTGGTACTTTCTGCTGGAACTATGAAACATTTATTTCTAGAATTCTTATTTTTATTCCAGTTTTTCCTCACTCCCAGGTACTCTACACCTTCTTTTAAGGGAATTGAAACGTGTTTATGCCAGACTTTGTGACATCTTATGCATTTTTTCAGTGTTCCCTTTTAAAAAAAGCAACAGACTAAAACAACAACAACACAAAAACCAAAACGAAACAAAAAGCAAGCAAACAAAAGCAAAACATTTACCAAAACCAAAAAATCCAACATCTCTAGGAAGATCTTCATACCTGCAAGAACTTGAAGAAAAGAGTTATAGATAGACTATTCAGAAGAATTGGAAGAAAAACAAATGAACACGTTTGTATGCTAAATGGGGAAAGGCAGTGATGGCTGCAGTGTTTATGCTGGTGAGTTTACACTCTCCTTTCTCCCACTATGTCACTTCCTGGAGCCTGCCTGTATTATTTACTTTGCATTTTAAATAAAATATGCTGCTAGTGGGCAGGCTGAAGATACAAACATCAGAAGACAAGAGAGTGCTTACAGGTGAGGGTAAACATGTAGCTGTAGTGGATGTGGGTCAGGTTTATGTTTCTAGACTCATAAGGATTTCAGACCTCAACGTAAACTATGCATTTAAAAATATTGAAGCAAAGATTTCATTCTATTTTAGAAATGGTCAGTGAAAAGCTAGGACAGATTATTCTAGAAACACTGTAATAACTGACTACTCTGTTACAAGTACTCTGATTTAGAGCAGGAAGGTTTGTTGTGTTTTTTTTTTAATTAAACAATCTAATTTTAATATGAGAAATAAATGACAAAACAGTTGTTTACATTATTGAACTAAGTAATCTACCACTAACCTATAACTTGGAAATGTGACAAAATATTCCTTATTTTAAAAAATTTATCCTGAAGGCAGTTTAAACCACAGAAATGTATTTAACCACAGGAAAATGCTTCCAGTTAGCAAGAACAGAGACTGTTCTCAGACTCAAGTGCAAAAATCCTCCCTATGAAATCAGAATTAAATTTACTAGCAGCAGTATACATGAACTAGAAAATGGTATTAACTTCTGTGAAAATGATGTTGCTGCTTTACATTTGCACATGAAGGTTTTATGTCTACATTGAAGAAAAAAATATCTTCCATAAGCCAAATAGACAATAAGCTTGTACTTGAGAAGATGAGTTTTCCTTGGTCATATTTACAACTCTGTTTTCATATATGTAGTGAAATATTTTGTTAGAGTTGAGTTACAAAGAAAGTTACAATGCAATCCTGCAATACTAATAATCCTTTTAGGTGTAAAAAACATTTAACTAAATGTATCACAATGAAAATGTAGACTAGATGTTGGGGAGAGAATACAGTTTGCCAAGAGATTTAAAAAGTGATAAATTATCTTTAGAGTTTGAAGCACACCAATTAGGAACAAAATAGAAACCTTTGGCAATAATGTGTGACAGAAGGAGAACATGAACTGCAGGCCCCTGTATTCTAACAGAGTAAGGACTTTTAATGGGGGCATTGATGTTAAATCAGCACTCCCACCCATTTGTCCTGAAGCAGTTTATGCACAAAAAGTCCCTAGTAACCCACACAAACTCCACCTTCTAAAATTAGCACACATTAGAAGGGACAAGTGCTTTCAGCTGACAAGGGAACTTGTGTAAATTTGAATATACTATTCAAACTACTAGTTTTGAGAAGGCTAGTAATGAGACACAAGACGCAAAAGCAAGTTTTAAGAGGACAACTACCCAGTTTTACACAGTGGAAACCTTTATTTCTTTCATAGCATCTGACTAAAACCAAAGAAGACTTAGTCCGGGATTAAGAATACAAAGAAGGCATTTGGTAGTAACTCCTAGGCTAGTGTTTGAGACAAGATCTTGAGGTGGAATGCAGGCAGCAGAGGAGTTACAACCAGACTGTAATGCTTCAGAAAACAAAAAAAGTAATGCTGTACATCCACACAGCGTATGAAGCCTTACCTGAAAAGAAAATTGTATAACTTAGCTTAAAAAAGGTGATGGGTTTTATGGTGTGCCTATGCAACCTGCACCTTTGGTTTCAAGGTGCATATGAAGTTCAACAGGTACGAAGAACCCTTTGAAAAATGTCTTGCTGTGCAAACCATTCTTGTTGTCATCTCCATAGCTCTGAAATATACTGACACTCTAGTGCTATGGTTTTTAAATGGGAAAAATTTTCTGAGAAGCTGCTGCTGAAAGCAGACACAATTATCTGAGCACACCTTTCAGTCTGCAGCACTATTTTCTAAGAATTGAATGAAGAATCTACCAACATGTCACAGCCCCTTTCTGTTTCAGAAAAAGTGATCCAATACAGTCTGGCCAGATGACTTGATGGCTCTCTTCTAAGAAGAAGCTGATAATTTGGGCCATCAGGTTTTAAGCAAATATGAAAAATACTATTTTATGTTTGTGTACACTCTGCGCAATATCAAGTGTTCAAGACATGGTGAACTTACAGCAGTGTTTGAATCAGGTCTGTTCATTGTAGTAATAGGATAATCACAATTAATTGCTCCTTCTTTTGTGGAAAGACAATTTGTCAGGGGATGTGATGAGGAACTTGAAGGTATGCTGTCTTCAGAAAATGGGCCACAGTGCACTTTGGGAGAATTCAGACAACTGACTGCCAAATAATGAGCAAGAAGAGCCAACACTGAAGAAACAGGCTGATGGAAAAGATGAAACAAGTGAGGATAATGTTACATGGCAATGTTTAACTATTGCAACTCTCCTTTCCATGCCCTTTTAGAGCATGGATATTTGTGGAAAGATTGATGTGGTGGAGGAATAAGTAATCCCTCTCATAAAGGCTCTCCCATACATTTTTTTTTCTGTTCAGCACAAAAAATAATGAACAGCAGAAGTGGCTAAGGAGTTGCTGATAACCCAAGGTTGTGGATTTGATGCCTACATTCACTTAGGAGTTGGACTTGATGATCCTTGTGTGTCCCATATAGCTCAGAATATTCTGATATCTGACTCTGGGACCAAAGCTGCAGAAGACCTAGCTATCCACGTTTATAACTTTATAATTGGCCTCAGCACAGTTAAAAACAACAGCAAAAGTAATTTCAAAAGGCAAGATTCCATATCACATGAACCTCTGACAACAGAAATTCCATATAGGCTATCAGAGCTCAGATCAGTACTGAAGAATGTGCTGGAAAGTCATACAGAAGCTGGAGATAAAACAGGATGCTATTACAAACAGGTAAACAGCCCATGACCTAAAGGGCATACATATATTGCCTCAGGTATTGTTGCCTTGTCCAAGATGAGAGAGCCAGGAACCATATGAAAAACAGGTCAGCTGTCATGCAAGGCTGGAATGCCAGAAAAGTAAAAGAAAGTTCCTTACCAACAGCATAGACAAAAAGTGGCATTCTGGTCTGATTGGAGCTTCAAAAGAGTTAAAATAGAAATGGCAACTCCGGTTTAGATATTGTTTTATCTGCTACATAAGTGTTTAATTGACTGAACAACTGTTTCACATCCAATGAAATTCCATTTAAATTTCCTGAGAATTTCAATTTACTTTCTTGCTTCCAAGCAAGAAGTACTGAAAACCTCAATGCCCAGGTTACCTGATCTTAGTTCTTATGTCAACTAGGTACTGAAATCTCTAAATCCCCCTTAAAAATCAGAACTTTTCCTCTGAAGTAACCATGGTGTCACTGAAGCTGAAAAATGTAAAAAATATGTAACAGAAGCAAATATGACTAAAAGTAAAAGTGGAAAAACTCCCACAACTGGAGGATCTTCAAGGTATCTCTGCATTGTTGGGAGAAAGGGCACCACCTGGAGCCACATCTGGAGACAAAATAAACAAAAAACTCAACAAACCAAAACTGAGAACACAAGCATGTTCCTGATTATTGATGATCAAGGCAACTCAGTACCAAGCTGTATCCCTAAAATGTTCCTAAATCTTATTTCAAATTTCAAGTTTGTCTGTGGGGAGGTGACAAGTTAGACACTTGACAGAGAAAAGCAGAGATACAACACTAAATTTTATTGTTTGTGGTTTTTTTTTCCCTTTTTGTATGTTCTGCCAGAAAATTTTCATTGCAAAAGAAAGTCTTTGTGAAATCTTGGCAGAGAAACTTTCTCCATTTTTAAATTGCTTTTTAAATCAATAGTCTTAAATACAGACAATAATTATCACACTTATGAAAACATAAAGTCTTTTGGAGGACCCACAGGGATATTTTTAGGAAAAAAAGTATTTAGGAAAAGCCCGCGATGATTTAGGCAATAGATGGTCACTATTGGTTTTTCATGCTTTCCTTAGCAATTTTTTGATCATTTTATAACATTTCTGGTTTCATTTGTTTTGTTTCCTGTTCAATATATTGACATTTGTAGATTTGCTAAGTGCAAATGGAAAATTGATATTATTATTGCCTGTGTTGCAAAAATTGTTTTCCACTTTAACGATGTATAAGTAGCAAAGCAACAGATGCATTCCTATACTGCTGACTAATTGACCAATTGTAATAACAAAAATATTTCAGAACTTTTCCTCCTTTGAAATGGGAAACATTTGCAATGGCCCTTATCTGTTAATACGAAAGAAGTCTGTACTTTCTTACAGTAAAAGTGCTTAGTGCCTGGAATATTGTGGAAACAGCAAGTTAGCAAAAGAGATGTTCTGCATTTTAGGGCTGTGCTAAAGCCATTTGGAGCTGCAATCATAATATTATGTAAGCCTCCCTACTGCTCAGTGCCTAGAATGCTGCCTTTCCTTTGTTTTTCACTTAAGGGAGTCATTGGTTTATCTCAGGAATAGCTCACTCAGCAGCTGGCACCCCTGTGACTGGTCGGTCAGAGCATCCTGGCTGCCCACATTTGGAATGCAAAGAAGAGTAGATGCCAGCAGAAATCCACAGGGTAATAAAAGTCTTGAGGCATCTTTTGAGATGCAGCGTACAACACACATATTTCTCAAATTGAATTTCATCAGAAGTATGGTATGTTTCACTGAAAGAAAACATAAACATCTCCAATAATTTAATTCTTTTAGCAATTAAAAAAAAATATTGTAGGTATTTCCACTGTTTATGAATGACAAAAAAAATATTTTCTTAAATGAAAACATAAACTGTTAAAACACATTATTTTATGTAATGGAGTTTGAGATGTGGAGTCTTTGGGCAAATAAAGAAGGAACTTCTCTTTTGACAAATTTCTAGATAGTTGAATTTCCTTTGCTTTTAAACTGTAAGAAAAATAGCTTCCACTTCTAATACAAAAATTGGTTTCATGACCTAATATGACTATCTGAGCAAATTCACATTCTGTGACAGAGTATGGGTTGGTTCATGAACGATTACAAAATAAACTGTAAGTTTGGCTGTCTTGTAGAAGTTCAAATTTGATAGTTTGGGTGGTTTTTATTTTTGTTTTGTTTTGTCTACTTTTTTTAGCTTGGGTTAGACATCGCTCAAATGCATGTTAATTCATGGAATTCATGTTAATATTGAAGTAGGCACTTGAAAAAAATACCTTCTATATCCCACTTTCTACTGACCTCTTTTTTTTCCTCTGAAAAAAAAAAAAATCAGAACTAAAGTTGCTAGTTTTCCAGACCTTTAATCCTGGCAGAAATATGTGCTTGTTTTCCACTGAAAGTGAAATTAATCCCATTCAAAAATGTTGTCTAGCAGTGGATGCTGCTGTTGTTGCTTTATTGACTGTTAAGACACCTTTGAGTATGGTTGAGAGAGTGGGGAAAAAATAGAAACACTATTGTGCAATCAATTTAGTGTGCTGCTAGGTGATAATAGAATTGTAACTTACTGCAGCATTTTGTTCTCACAAATTATAAGCATTTCTTAAAGGAACAAACATCCCACAATCAGTTTCATTTGAAATAATACTTTTAAATACCTTTGTGCTCCATTTTAAGACCGTTTACTTCACTATTAGCTCTGAGGGAGTGCCTGATCTAACTATGTTGATAGTTTGTCCTTGGTGTATATAGTCCTTTCTGGGGCTAACATCCTTCCTGCTACACCCTGTCAACTTTTAGGCTAGATCAACTACTGATATAGATCTCCTGTTGTTTTATCTCTACCTATCAGATAATTAATTAACCTCTCTGGTAAGCTTTCTATTCTCAGTCTTTGATGGATCTTAGAGTTTATCAGAATTGTAATTCATTAATGCTGCAGATTCTTTGGTTAAAACTGTGTCCTCAGGGCTCCAAGGTTTTCCTTGCACAGTGTGTGCAGGCAAAGAAATACAATCCTGCTTTCCAAATCAGCAAGCAGTAAATCAATGTTCCTGTCCTTTCTTGCATGCTTACTCCCTCATTTCCATTTCTTTTTACTGCAGCTGTTGATGTATTTAATTTTGCTATACTTGTCTATTTTTCACCTATTACTTTGTTTTGCTTGAGTCTGCTGCCAAAAAATGTCCTAGGAACACTGATTATTTTAATATAAATTTTTAAACTTTTTATTGGAGTTTCATATCCTCTGCACAGGAGTTGCAAACCTGAACTTTTTTCTTCTGCAACAAACTGCATCATACTGATGTTTGTTGTGGGCCAGAATTTAGGTGTGTGTACCAAGACTGAAGTGGCAATTCAGTCAAATTTTCCAGCAGAGATTAATGACCCTTAAAGCAGTAGCTTTGCCATTGCAGTTTAATGGTTTGAAGCCAACTTAGGGATGATTCTTAATCATGCAAGCCTGTTCTTCCAGGTCCTTTCTCCCATGAATTTCTGTTTACATATTCTGGTGTACACAATATTCCTACATAGTGCTAGGAATAGACATAAATATCAGATACTGTTCTTTGAGATGCAACAGCATAGCCTGTGCCAATTTGAAAAAAAAGTCACTGATTGGTGCTTATTTGAAAGAAGTCTGAATTTTTATTGATGTAAGAAAGATAGCACATTTTCACTTTTTCCATATTTGAAAATTGTGTTCACATTTTCAGCACTTAGGAAGAATGTTGTCGTGAAAAAAACTCGTGTTTTGGAATTTTCTCTCTCAATTAAAACTAGAAATACCTTTGGTTGTTACCAATGACCTTCTACCTGTGCCGAACTTAGTGCCCAAATGAGTCCTGGTTGTTCTCAGTGGCCCTACCATTTCTCCTGAAGCAAAGTCAGAAGGCTCATGCTCAACTCTGAGCAGTTTCAGACCCAGCGATTCCAGCTCATATGCTATTTTCTCTGGTCATACCTGTAGGTCTTTCAAGAAAAGCAGAAAACCTTTTCTTGTGCTACAGGAAAGGAAGCAGAAGCTTTGCAAAAAAAAAAAAAAATTCTCCTTAAAGTGTGTGTCTTTTAGCAGATGTCAAACCCTTGATTCACACTATTTGATTTAACAGTTGGGCTGAGTTTCCAAACCATCTACTGGTATGCAGTGATATCAGTAGATGGCCAGGAATTTCAATAACCATGAATATGTACAGCTTAAGCCTGCTTAATATTCTCCTTATTCTTATGAGGAATGTAATGTTCACAATTAAGTTCAGCATTTAGACAGACTGTGTAATATGGCATACTATTCACTTTCAGAATTCTTTAGAAGTAATAAACCTGGATTGTACATTAAAATGTGATATGACTCCCAGACGTACCCTGACTATTTTTTTGGCACTTGGCACCGCACTTTATTTTCCACTGGTTCAGATGACAGGCAGAGCCCATCTGAGGCAAAACGAAACAATTTCCAACTGGTGGGCTTGATAGCGCAGGTGACATTAAATAATTAACAAGTTCTCTTTCAGAACCATGCCTCGTGCTTTAATTAATATCGCTTCTTAAAATAAGAAGTTGTTTACCATTGCTGCTTCTGCAAGCTGATTGCTGCTTGCAAAAAACATCTGAGACACGACTATGCCCAGGGGATTGCTTTCACTTCATTGTTTATAATAACTACAAACAAAGAGCTGCAAAAGCTCATCTCGCCATGAGGCATCCTGACAATCTGCCAGTTTAGTCACCAATAATAATGAGACTGGCACAAGCAATAAGCTCAGCGCAAATCTAATGAGGGCCTGTTTCAATCGCTCATTGATATGACAGCAGCTGCTAAGCACCCAGTGTTTGGGACTTACACACAAGAGGTGTGTGTGCCTTCAACCAGTGGAAGGACAATTTCCCTCTCAGCATGGCTTTAGTCCCATCCAGAACATATGTCACCTTTTTTAAATTTAACTTCTGTCCCCCATCCCTCTCAGAGTTATGATCCAGGCCAGCCCTGCTCAGGCAATGGGTGTAAATCATCCGGGCTCCCTAGACTGTGGAGGAAGCTGGAGAGGAGGCTGAGCTGGAGCTGGAGCTGGAGCTGGAGCTGGAGCTGGAGCTGGAGCTGGAGCTGGAGCTGGAGCTGGAGCTGGAGCTGGGGCAGGTGCCCGTGTGGAGCAGAAGGTGTGTGTGATGCACTGGGCTGCCTGTGCTGAGCCCGGGTAACGTCACTTCCGTCGCTTAATTCCTGCGGTGAATGCAATTATGAACAGATGGGCAAATGACACAATTCCACTGCTAATGAACTTCCCTACTGGGGAAGAGGACAGTGCATTACCCTTTTGTACTTCAGACTCTTAATTATCATTCTTAGAGTTTGGTGTGCTGTTTCGTGTTTGGTTTATTTTTTGTTATTTTAGTTGAGTTTTTCAGGGATTTTTTTGTGTGTTTTGTTTGTTTACTTTTTTTTTCCGCTAAGCATAATTTCACTTCTTTGAATTTCAAATTCTTTTTGAAATGGTTAGCTAATTCCTGTCTATTCTGGAAGGTCCTGAAGAAGTGGCAGAACAAAGGAGTTTTGTTTCTAAATGGAAACAATCATATTTAAATGCACAGCTTAAGAGAAGAAGAAATCTGTGCTAGCCTGAGTTCTTAAATACCATTTTCTTCTTCCCTCAATTCCCATTGCCCTCATTTCCAACAAGTTTTCTCAAAGCAGAATTTGTAGATGAAGAATTCATAGCTCTGTGGTTCATACATCAATTTGGGAAGAATGAGTAGGAAGAGACTGATTTGGAAAGGTAAAAATAACTTTTCTACTGAGCCAAAGCACAAGAAAATTGAAACCCAGAAAAAGTTGATGCTCAGGTCCTAAATTTCGAATCTCACAGAACTGAACTGATAAAAATACATTCAGTATCCAGTTGAAATATATGTCTTGGTATCAAAATACCATGAAAGGAGTGATGCTAAGCATCTAATTGCAGATCTTTTTCCTGTATCTTCAGAAAGAGTGTTGAGGAATAAGATGGGACACCTTACACTTCAGAGAAAAAAAAAGGTAACAAATGTTAATAGTTCCATCATCCTAATTTGCATTTCTTTTGTGTTCTGAAAATAAATGGTCATCTTCTAGATAAACGGTTTAGTATCTGTAGTTCAGTGCATGATAATATCCTAATGCACATTTGACAAGAGAGTATTAGCTCAAGAGATTCAGACAATCAAATGTTGTTTTTCTGCATTGACGTTTGTTAGAATTGTAAAGTATATGATAGGATTTCTAAATTCCCCTGTATTGGCAGGGCAGCACTAACATTTAAATCTCTTCTCTTTGTCACATTTCAGTCTTACATTGTTATTATGCAGCTTGTGACTTGGCCTAACTTTAAGCACTTACATGAGGCATCTAAGTAGGAAAGTTGTTCTCTCCAAATTGTTCCCTCTTAGGGACAGCAAGCATGAGAGTCAATCTTCCATGGAGTATTTCAGAGCACTTAAGTTAGATATCTTAGAGGTAAACATTATCAGCGACTTCATATGGAAGGTATAAAAAGGTCTGTTTTGTCAAAATGGAGACTGTAAATGAGTCTCTTAATAGTGAGAAGCAATTGGAAGACCTAATGTCCTGATACATTATACAATTGCAATGACTTTTAAAAGGCCTAAAGAAAAAGAGATGGAGAGAAAGTGGGAGCTGGAGAAATATCCATTGAGCAGTAATTGCTAAAGTTGAACTGATTTTTGTGAAACTTAGTTTTGCTGCAGTAACTTTCCAGGAGCACAAAGAGGCTTACATATTCAAAGTACCACAAACTGTTAATGGGTTCCACTGAAACAGATGGCAACATTATGATCATTTTTGCAATTAATGCTGACTGCAGATTGTTCTTGAGGCTGCAGTCATAGTTCTCCTTCTCCTGTGCTACCACAGTATTATGCTGTAAAAGAAATTATTTTAAAAATTTCTCATAACCCCTTCTTCTCCAAGCTACTGAAAACATTGATATATTTGGAGGTAGTATGAAACGCCTTCTGCTACTTACATACTAAACCTCCTGCAAATAAAGACCTGTCTTTCTCCAGTGACCCTGAAATTTAGAGTAATGTATGATCTCCCTTTTCTCTTGAATGATTAAATTGGTGATTAGAAAGCCAAGCACATCTTAAAGATACTATTTCTGAAACAAATTGTATGGCTGCATATAACTGAAACAATAGCACTTACTGGTATTTTCTGTCCATTTAATTGGGTTTCTCAACATTTTTTATTGCCAGCTAACCTTAGCAAGTGGGAGTTTTTATTTGTTTTGTTTTGGTTTTTCAGGGGGGGGTGTTTGTTGTTGTTGATGTTGTTGTTGTTTTGGGGAGTTTATATTTGCTTTTTTTTTTTTTTTAACTGAGTATGATGATCTCACATGCATTGCACAGATTAGAACTCTTTTCTTGACAACCTTTCTTTGTATGTTCAGCAAACTGTGTATGGACCAGAGGACATTAGCAGTTTGCAATGTCTTTGAAAATAAATCACACTATAAGAGGCACAGACCTTTTCCTTCTTGGAATTAGTCTGTGAAACATAAAAAGTGGGTAGATTGTTTTGCAACTAATTCAGGTGGAAACAGAATCAGTGCTATTCTCCTACAAACCTGACTGAAATGCCTTGTCACAATAAAGGGAGACGTGTGGGAAACAGGAAGGACCATTCTGCTGGCTGGTAGCACAACTTAAATTTTACTATTGGAATTAACCAGTTTAGAATAAAGTAGGTCAAAGGGAAGTTTTCATGAATAGCTGTAGAATTATCAGATATTATTGAGAACAAAATCAGGGAACAGGGGGATTGGGGAGCACCTCTACTTTGTCCCAGATGGGATTACTGCCAGGCAACTGGGTTAGTCAGCGGCAGTATCTGATTCCTCCCACACATGCCCTGCCAAGGCACACGCATGCAAATGCCCACAGCAGGCAGTGACAAAAGCCTTGGTCCTTTCCCCAGAGACATCGGGTTCAGGTGCCAAGGATCTGCTGAGATCAGAAGGAGCTGGAGCCAGAAACCCTCCAAGGGGTAGCATCTCTCTGCAGAGCCTGGCAGCTGGTCCTGCTCCCTGAGCATCACACAGGCCATCCCATGCCCCATGGTGGGTCTACCCCGAGCTCAGCAATTACAAGAATACAAAATTTATCAAGGACCCTCTTCCCCATCAAAATAACAATTTTATCACTCAAGGTTCCATTTTCCCATCTCAGAATTTAGTAGGAACTTAAACCTTGGAGAAAGGCCTTCCAGAGAAAGAAGATAGTGCTGGTGGGCTGCCGTGATAAGCAATTGCTTCCCAACAGTCTGCTGTATTTTTGAAGGAATGCCTTCCAAATGCAGCATGGGAAATAGCAGAGTGCTAATACCTGGCAGAATTCTGAGATGCCTCATTAAAAAGTGAAGAAATTTTGTGAAATCCAGTTCATTAGGAAACCTGAAACTGGGGCCAGATCTGTGCTTTCAGATCTTATGAGGATGAGCAGCTTCAAGTGACAGGTTAGCGGAGTTCAGATGTTTGTTTTTTTCAAGGGTGGCATTGTACAGATGTAATTGGAACTAGGAATGCTTCTTAGAGTCATATCACAGTAATAAACTGATAATTGTACAATTTTTCTTGATACGTAACTTATGTAGAGAGGAAAATACTCTTTTTTTTTCCCACAGAGTGTTAATGTAAATTGTTGAATTACTTTGCTATACAGACAAAATACCTGTCTCCTGGGAATTGGTCTAATAAAATAGAAAATTTATAACAATGTCACAATATTTTTTTACCAATCAGAAGCCACAGTAAGAGGTAATCATGTTGTTTGTAAACAATGGGCATTTTAATAACAAGAAAGTAGTTTTAAGAGGATTTTATTATTACTACAAGAGAACAACTGAGATTTAATCTGCAGTAGTGAATATCAAATGCTATAAATTTTGTAGTGGAAAAAAGGTCACAGATAAAATTTTTCCAATTGAGATGTAACACATGGAACTCTACCATAAATTTTGAAGATACATATTGAAAGATTTTTGTTGATGCTGCAAAGTTAACAGTTCCTGTTTTTCAGGAAATATACTCAACTAGGGCTAAAAATTCTACCTTGTTCAGTTTTGTTTTTGCTAAGTAAAAAGCATGTTAGCTAAAATAATGTCGATAAAAAAAACCCCTTCACAGCCAGAAATCTCTTATGGGCTGTGAAAGCCTATTGCAACAACCATAGAAAGTGCCAGTAAAGGTTTATCTCAGTATCTAACTCAGAATCTAAAGCGTAAATCAAACTTTTGATTATACAGCTGTGATTTAAGTGAGACAGAGTATTTGAAGAGATAGATAAAAATATACAGAGGAAATCTATTTAGCTTAATGCATTCATAAATATTTAAACTCTTATGTGGATTACAAAAAAAAAATTGGAGGATTCACAAGAAATCTCATTAACATATTTTCTTTTTTCCTTAGGAGAGACTGTCTCAAGAATCTTTTGTTTAGTCTGGGTATGACATCATCACTGATACTGTACAAAGAAACTGTATGTATGGTATACACCATATATAGAATCATATGTATTTACGTAACAGATACACTAATAGGACTTTCCATTTAAATAAAATCAACAAAGTAAATCTTGAATTGACATATGAGTAGGGCAAACACAAATGAAAATGAGGAACGGATCCCTGGAGAAACATCATGTAACCACTTTGCATTAAGTTCATTCATCTGTGCAATGAGTAGATTTATATCTGCCACATAACATTGTGATACTCTTTTTGTTAATATTTCCTAAAAATAGTGACATTATTTAATTAAACACGCATGCAAATACGTAGTGGTATTTTTTTATCTGTCAACAACTGACAGTCATAAGTATTCAGTTTCTCCCTCCTTGAAATGAAATCTTATTCATTACTGTTATGGGTTACAATGTAAAATATAATCAGGTGTGTGTTATTCTATTACCATCTGTTGGAACTGGGATGGGGGGTAGTGATGTTATCTTCTGTTGATAAGCCAGCTGATAAGAAACCAGCAAGAGCAGTTTCTTTATCTCCTCCATGGCCCATCCTCCCTCCAGAGATAGGTCTTCTGCTAATGGGCCATTGGGTCCACTGAAAAACTTCCATCATCCCATTGGGAAATGCTCCATCCAGGGGGGGAAACGAGCCCCTCTACCTGGATAAAAACCTGAGACTTGGAGCACCAAGTCAGCCTTTTCCACTGGACTCCCAGAGGAAGAACAGGCCCATCCATCACCACTGGACCTTCAGCGGATGGTTGCACCTTTTCTCCAGGATCACTGCTTCAGCAGAGCCACAACTGCTACTCCTGGAGGACTGCAGCCACCATTGCAACTGGACTGCTGCCAACACCCTGACCAACAGGGTGTCAGGTTCTATTCTGACTCTGTCAGTGATTTTCTTTTTCCTTATTGCATGTATTTTGTTTCTTTTTTGTTTTATTTTCCCTTTTCCTAATAAATTTTATTTCTGACTTGGAGTGTCTCACTGGTTTTGGTTCTCAAACCAGAACAATGACAGAAAAAATAGAGGTGAGTAACAGGAAGTTACCTATCTTACCTCTCCAGACGGTGAAACAATCTGCCTTTTCCATGTCCAGTGCAAATATTTGTCCAATTTTTTGAAATAGATGTTGAAATCTCTCTAGCACATCCACAGAAGTGGTAATCTAGCCCTTACCAGTAGCCTCTTATTCTTAGCATATGTTCATTCATTGCTGCAATAAACAAGAGCTTTTTCATCTTTCTTCCTCTTTTTTAGACTTTTTCTAGACTATCCAGCTCTTGTTTCTTGAATTTTACCTTGTGGACAATGTTCTTGTGATCTATAATCATTCTGATCACTTTCTCTTGCAGCCTATTCAATAGCTCAGCATTTTTCTTAGGAATGAATTGGTTGAAATGGAAGGTAAAATTTTAGTAGAAATTTTAGTAGAAATTTTATACAAATGAAAGCAATATAGTCGCTTCATGTACAATCTTGAGGCCTATCTATGTATATCTTTGGTGTGATTGCTTGGGATGACATTATTTATTCATTCAGCTAGTAATCAACCCTAATGTCTGGAATCTTTTACAGATTTTTTATCCAGCCAGCTGTTATACAGCTAATTATTTCTGTTTAAGGGTAGTATCCTGTACAGCGATGTTGAAAATTTCAGATCTGAGAAGAGGTTTGATATTCTTTTCCTTATATAATTTTAATAGGAAGATTTTGTAATTTACTCCATATTGCTTGCCTATATTACTTTTGCCAGTGAAATAATTATACATTTATTAACTCCAAGAAGTTAATAAATGTATAATTTATTAAATAAAATAATAAATGAATAAAAATATTTACTGTTCAGATCATAATTCAGGCACTGATTAGCTTGAGGCCACTCAAAGAAGAAAGTTTGGCCAAAAGAAAGGAGTAGAGACAGAGGCGTTTCTGTGCTCTTTATCTGATTTATTATGTTCCTAAGCAAGCAAACTACTCCTTATGAACAGTTTTTGACTTCTTTTGAATTTCCAAATCAATTGGACTCAGATTTGTACACACCCACCTTGAAGTACTACTTATCTTTCTTCAGATTGAAGTAAATAACCTAAAGCATTGTAAAATTATAGAAATTAGATAATTGTAAAGAAGATTCATCAGACAGCCTGTAATGAAATAATGGCTTTTATATAATATATTGTACAATACAATTGTATCTAGTGTTTGTGTCTAGTAGGAGAATAATAGGGAAAGAACCCATAATATATAGTGTTAAAGAATTTTTTAAACTATTTATTGTCATATTTGGTTAGCTGGCATATAACACTTGTTAGCTATTTTTACATGGAAAATACATCCATTAAGCCTACCATGCGAGGCTCTGATGTAACCAGAGGAGTCAATCAAAGATGAAATGGAGCTGTACAATGAAAAAATTAATTCAGACACTAATAGACAAGAGGAAAGAAAGCTTCCATCCTGAAGTAGGAGATTACTAGCCATAGCAACATAAACAAACACTTCTTGATGTCTTTGTTTTCCAGTTATATCAAATTATTTACCAAACAATGAAGCAGATTAAGACATGTTACTTTATATTTGGTTTATATTTAGAAACACTCTTCTGCTGTTGATTTCTCTTCCAAATGGAACTCTTTGCCAAAAGACATGGTCCACTGTCCAGTCGTCTGCATTTACACCATAGACTCCTTAATGATGGTCTTTTGTTTTGCTACAAACGTAGTGTATTTGAAGAAATTGAAGTGAGGAAAAGAAACCTAAATAACGCTTTTACATTGAATAGTGAAAATATCCTGAAAGAGCCTCTGCAGCCTGCATTCTTTACTTTTTAAAAATGGCCATCTCCTGCAGGAATTTTGTTTTTAAATTTCACACTGTGCTGCATGAAGCAGTGATCAAGATTGTGTGTGCTTTTCAGATGGGTTAATATGTTTTGCTAGTTCAAAAAAAATGAAATTTAATTTTGTAAAGACAATTTCCTAGTGACTGGAAAGAATTCATATTGATTAAGAAACAACTAAAGGAAATTCAATTTCAAGAGAGATGATGCTTTCTTAAAAAAAACAAAAAAACAATATTGTGTTATCTTTGGCTCTCTACAGCAGGATGTGTTACCAGGAAAAATTTTGAGGATGTGGTTTCTGATGGAATGTGAAGGGAATTAACGTCTCAGAAAAAGAACTCAGAACAGCAAACTTTCAAATCATGGCAAAACTTCTTACTTTTTATTTGTAAGCCACGTATATTAGACTGTTTGTGAAAACCAAGCTGTCATTTACATGTACATAAGGTGATGATGTTTATCTGTTTTTTTAACTGACCACAAACCCGCTTCTGCAATCCTATCCTTCTAAAGCAAACAAACATAATTATTATCTGCAGCTGGTGTATGGCCAAAATAATTTAATACTCTAATTTTAAATTTAAAAATAAAATTTCCAAAGAATTTCAAAAATTCAAATTTGTCAACTTATTCCTCAACACTTTTTGCAATAGTACAACTCTGCTACTGAAGAAATTACAACTATCTTGGGTATGTAATAGTAAGTAATTTTTGTTCTATCATCTCATTTAGATGAAATAATAAGTACGTTTGGTTTAATCTCCAGGGTAGATTTATTCTACTGATTTGTTCACTCAGGGTCTTTATTATTTTATTGCCCCAAAGATTCCATTTGTCATCTCAGGAGCTAAATATTCTATTACATGTGATAGGAGTTCATAACCATCCCAATATGTAGTTTTTTCATCTTCTCCAACTCATCCAGTGTCACCAAATTTTATTTCTCTGTAGGCATAATGAAATTACTCATAGATTTTGGAGTTCGAAGACTGTACATCAACAAAAAAATGTTCTAATTTATCTAATGTAACTGAAGAATAAAGGGGTTTGTGCCCCAGTTCTGAATTTTGCAGCACACTCTCTCTCATTCTATAAGTTTTAATAGAAGCCTAGCTAGAAAGAATGAGTAGGAATGGTTTGTGGTGTAGTTATAACACATAACATCAATATGTTTGCTTTTCTGTGTGGTCAGGACATTTTTTTATTTTAAGTATAAGCTGCCGATATAGATGTATTTATATATTAAATACATATACACACTTTACACGCACTACATAAGCACATATTAAATATATATACTCATCAATATATTTAGTAAATTTTTATGTATATATGCTTGCTTTAATTCAATTATACCTTTTTAATCTTTTTTGATGACTTATATTCGCTTCTAGTTGTCAATATATCATAGTGCACTTCAATAAATTTTTAAGCATTTTGTTAATTTCTAGCATTGAGACAGATTTGAAATTAAAATTCTGTATTCTCTCTTCACCACAAATCATTAGCACACTTGCATCACTCTGAAAGGATTATGTGAAAAACAAGAAGTTCTTCACAAGCTCTGCATAAAGTTTATGGGGTTGGATTAGGCACGTAAATCTGGACACTTTCCCTGGTTTTGAGATAAGTATAATTTTCCTTGCAGTCCCCAGCACTGGTTTCCTCTCCAGATGGGTGGGAGCTGTCCCTTTCCTTAGATCAGTGACACAGTGCACAACAGCAGTGGCGCGGCTTTTTCACGTAGAAGGCTGAGGAGAAATCCTGGGATGAGGTTGCCATGGCAAGACACAATCCCTGCCCTGTGTGGTTTGCACTGCATTGTAAATGCCAAGCGTGAGCTCCACTTTTTATCTTCATTTGTTTGATCAGTGATTAATTCACTGTGACTTAATTCACAACAATGTATCTAGACTTTGCACACTTCATTTAAAGGCTGCACCTTTATTATCTTCAAATCCCTGCAAAGATTTCTGCAGGGAAAAGAAAAATTTAAAGGCATCTTTCTCAGTAGTGACAGGGACATGGAAGGAGTGGCTGTTCTTTGTTTGTAGTCATTAGATGTCTCAATTAGCTGAGCATTTTCTAAACATCTGCATGCAGCAAAATTTAACTGTGTGATCAGGAGTCAAAGGCAACTTGCTGGAGTAAGTCCTGTCAGACTACTGTTCTATAACAATAGATGTGGGATCTTTCCATGGATTGATGGAAGCAATGGTAGGAACTCAATAGCGCACAATAACCAGAAGGGAAGAGGAGAAGGAAACTGACTACATCAGGCAAAAAAACCTCTTTCAGCTGCTGAGAAGCACTAACAGCCCTAAAGAGATCTGTTTGCTACTTTTGTACGTGAAGGTGAGGTACTGGGAGGTGTATTGATGACAGGAATGGGGTAGAACAGGAGTTTTCTTGTAGGTAGGACTAGTCATAAGGGTTATCCTTGATATCTAGTGACAGTTAAAGTTAGCAGAGCTCGATGCAGCCAGCATAACTGCAGACAAAAAAAAAAGGAAACAGACTTTTGGATTCATACTTAATTATTTGAAAAGGGAAAATATAGGAATTAAGCAGTCAATTTAGAAACCAATAAACGGAAAAAAATCCCAGCCACTTTATTAGCCCATGTGTTGGACCATCATACTGTTTTGTTTCTACACTCTCTGGCTTATGCACTAGCCTTTACAATGCATGGAGAAAAGGGATCATGGCCCTACTAGAGATGGTTGATCTTCTGAAGATCTAACATTACTTCAGTTGCAAGGGGAAAATTTACTTATAACTTGCCTCTGCTCCCCCTTAGTCAGATGACCTCAGCAAGTATTATTAGAATAATGTTTCTAGCTCTTTTGCAGTGTTGTGCTGACAGTTTTATTTTAGGATTTTTATCAAATTATAGTGTTTTGCAATGATATTAAATTAAAGGGGACTTGTGGTGTTTCACACATGAAATAAGAGTGAGAATTTCCAATAAAATGAAAATTTCGGAAGGCATATTTTATAGTATATGTTACAGCTGGTCACACCACTATACTTACGAAGTCAGTAGCTTTCTGTTGCTCTGTCCTACATAAAATGAGGAAATACTTAATTAGATTTGCCACAGTGGCTGCAGTATGAAGGTGATGAAATTATTCAGGCCAGAAACCACAGGCAGACTTCAGCACTAGGGGAAAAGAGAGACAGTTTTGTTGTTATCAAAACAACAAAAGACAACTCAGTGTCTTAATTTAGACATCCAGTATATCTGGTTGACATTTTTCTTTCCTTCATCTTCTGAAAATGAGATTCTTATGGGCAGAAAAAAAGCCACGCCTGCAAAAGGAAATACTGAGTAAAAAACAGGAAAACATTTGAAATTTTTTTTCACTCTATTTCTGGCCCATTTCTTCTTCCTAGGTTATTTCATGGATAAAGACTACACTGCTGGAATTCTCAGGGTTATTGGTTAAGGAATATTCTTTTTATAGTATCTACTTATCATATAGTATAAATAACTAGAACGAAACAAATATTTTTCATCTGATCAACAGATGCAGTTTAGGTTGGAATTAGTCAAGATGATAGAGTCCAACCATGAATTACACGACACTGCCAAGTCCACCACTAAATTATGCCCTTAAGTGCTACATTTACACATATTTTAAATAACCCCAGGGTGGTGATTTCACCACTTCCTTGGGCAGTCTGTTCTAATCCCTGACAGACCCTTTCTGTGAAGAAATTTTTCCTAATATCCAATCTAAAACTTCCCTGGTGCAACTTGAATATGTTTCCTCTTGTCCTATTGTTGTTACTTGCGAGAAGAGGCCAACCATTACCTGGCTACACCCTCCTTTCAGGACTTGTAGAAACTGATAAGGGAGACTTGTGTGCTCCAAACTCCACCTGCTCTGTTGCTCTTGGAACACAATCCAGCGCCTCAATGTCCTTCTTGTAGTGAGCAGCCCAAAACTGAACACAGGACTCAAGGCGCAGCCTCACCAAGGCTAATTACAGGAGAAAAATCACTGCCCAATCCATTGCCCACAGTACTTCTGATACCACCCAGGATACTAAACTCTAGATGGATCACATCCAAAACCTTTCTCTCATCCTTTAGGCAGGTCACCTTATCATAGAAGGACATTAGGCTGGCCAAGCTCCTGCCTGGGTCTTGTAGTTCCTCAGGTCCTCCTTCTGGCCCTTCTTGTAGATGGCCATCACACTTGCTAACTTACAGGCAGTCACCTGGGATCTCCATGATGAGTCAGGACTCATGGCAAGTGGTAGAGTGGCTTGGGGAGCACTTTTACCAACTCCATCACTTCTCTTGGATAGATCCCATATGGCCCCATAGACTTGTGCATAAGTAAGTGGTATAGACCACGACCATAGTGGGTCACCTCAATTATCCTGTCTGCTATTTCAGCTAATAGCAAATATTTATGGAAAGGAGTCTGATATTGGGTATTTGTAGAATGATCCTTCACATTCTGTGCTTTCCAAGAATGCAGTAACCAGTGGTTTTGAGGTGAGGGTTTGGAGTAAAGTTGTTTTTAGCAGATACCACTCAATCTTTATTCCTGCCAGTCCTTCTTAGCAGCACAGTTGCATACACTGACATACTACTTGCCTAGACTAAGGTAGATAACAAGCCCATTTGCCAGCAACAGGCTCAAAATAAAGAATATCCTCATATTGTATTACACTTATAAGTGTAAGAGGACTTTTCCCTCTCCATGAAAAAATAAAAGTGACTAGACTAAATCAACTGTAGAGGAGGTGGCTTTGGCATTCCTATCCTTTCAGTTGTGCATAAGCCAAGCCTTTCTGGAAGCCTCATCCCCAACCCTCTAAGAGTTAACAGCCTTTTAAGTGCAGTTCTGTCATGAATTTTAATACAGATGCAGTCTGTAAAAAAAAAAAAAAAGGAGGACAGATTGGACAGAAAGGTTGTTCAAATGCAAAATTCTAGTTCAGAGCCTGTGTCTAGATATGCCATTTGTTAGCAGAGCTTGCAAGTTAGTGAAACTTAAACCATCTCTTGTATTTCCCTGATCTCCACTCTTTAAGCAGTTTCTGCACTGCACAGTTGTCAAGTAAAAAGTATTTCAGTCTGGAGAACAGTGAAAGGAGAAAATCCATTATGTGTAAGAAATGACCAGTCCCTGTTATGACTTTTATAGTGTATTCACTTATGAGATATTGAATAGTGCATAAGTGTCATAACAGAAGGATTATCCATCACATATACTCCTCCACATAGAGCTGTGCAGTATTCAGGTGTGTATTTGCATATCCACTTCCACATAAAAACACATAAAAAAACTTGGCTCACAATGGATGGCTTAAGCCAACAAGTCCATTCCCTACAATGTATCAAGACTACACAGTCCTGAAACATTGCAGACCGATGTTGTCTATTTAACCTTTAAGATCTCCAGTGAAGGTGATTGAGCATCCTCCCTCTGAATTATTCCCTGAAGCCTAGACCTTTCTTATAAAGACTTCATGTTTATCTAAAGCATAGTTTCCTTGTTGTAGCTTTCCAGTACACTTACTATTTGTCAGTCAAAAAAGACTTTGCAGGACTTGTCACTTGCTGTCCCTTTTGTTACATCCCCTTGCATATTTGTCACTTATCACGTCTCCCTTCAGCATTTTTTTTCCTAAATGGTGTCTTGTGGGACCTGTTTTATAAATATTTAATACATTTTTATTTCTCTCTGAACTCCCTAATTTACCATTTGTCATTTTTCATTTTCAAATGTGATGCTAAAAATTGAATGTGGGACTCTGATGGTTAATAAACACCAAGTAGAACAGGGTGATTAACTCATTTGGGTTTAGATTTATTACTCTTAATGCAACTTAATACCTTACAGCATTTGCTTCCCTTTCACTTATTTTTTTGTAAAAGTTCTGTATATGGCTCATAAGTACTTTGTCACCCAGGACAAACTCCTGTTCTGCTTTTGTATGTGTCTCATTACTCTCTTTGCCTTCTATATTTGAACACATTGTTAATCTTTCAGCTTTACTCTTCAGTTACTTACTGCCTCTGTTGGAGAGGATTTTTTAATTCATTTTAGTCATCAAATAATTAAGATTTTATTAATACTATCTACAACCTATGAAGATGTCTTTTTATGTCTCTTCCAAAGAATTTATTGTCTTCTAGCTTCAAACTAAAAATTGATTGTGTGTGCTCTGCCACATCCCACACAGGGGCCAATCCAAACATTGTGTAGTGAAGGATGGACTCCATACAGAAAATCCCCTTGATATTCATTTCAATATGACATCAGATAGGTTAATATTTACAATGAATATTTGACTTGCTTTGACAAATTGAGAAACATTTTATTCTTTTCACATTCTGTTGATTTCAACTGAACTACTTTTAGAATACAGCTTAGTGCCACAAACTAATAAGTTCCTTCTCTGCTGTTGCTAATTAGCTGAATAAATTAAAATGTTAGAGCCTTGAGATGGCTATTCTATCAAAGCATCCCTACTTTTCATGGGAGTACATCTAAGTATAATCAAAAGTTTGGGGGACTCTCTGGCTTGTCAAAGCAAGGCCTGAGACAGAATTTCTCATTCCTTTCTGCGTGTGTGTGTGACAGGGAGAAAGAGTTTCTGGGGGAAATGGAAATTTGGAGGAATGTGGGGAAAAAAAAGTACATGCTGGCAAGTTTTCAAAGGTCTGTGTTAAAATATGGCAGGTGTGTTATTTGGGAATTTCCATGTGGCCCAAAGGTAAAGTTTGAATTGATTCATTCCTTTGTGTTCACTTTCTTTTATTAGAGTGTTTAAAATCTTTAATCCTGATAGGTCATTTATCCCTTAGACAGACATTTTTATTTCTTCTGCAGGAATGTTAGGAGGACAGTGGGTTTTTCCTTGGCAGCCAATAAGATATATAATATTCTGCAATTGCTAATAAATATTTTAACTCCAAAAATAAAGTGAAGGAGAAAATATTTCACAGGCACTTTTAGAACTCATTTAATCTTCAACTATCTCTGAAGTCTCCATGCTGTGTTATCTAAAATTTTAGGCATATTATAAAGGCATTATAGACAAACCTTTGGTAATCTAACCTTAAATTCTGTAACTGTATGTAGGTCCTATCAGATAAAAAAATCTACAAAATTAAAGGATAATCATGAAATGGAACCCAAGGAACTTTACCCTATTCCTCTGACATATATTTATATGTGATTATGTTATCTGCTGAAATCCTTGAAAATTTAAGCATAATTTCAAACAGTAGAATTCTAACTGCTTCCAGTGTCCAGAGAAGGCACTTGCTAGTGACCAGTGCACATTTTTGATTATTTGTAAAATTATTTCATGTTCATGCTTCAAGTGTTTATACCAAAGAAAAAAAACTCCCCTAGCACCTTTTATGAAAGAATTTTGACAGAATTATTAGATATTGAATTTAATCTTCCATTTCTTCAGGAGCCTAATTTGATGATTCTGGAGACAATTGATACATGATGCTGTTCTTTCAAGTCTGAATATGTGCCTCTTTCCTACTGCTAGTCTGCATTTTATTGACCTTCTGTACAAGTCTTATGCAGTAAACAAATTATAATACTTTCTTATAAAACAGATGGACTATGCACTGCCTTCTGTTGGAGGAAAAAAGCCAACAAAAACCAAAAGTCTATTTTTAAAATCTTATTTTCCAGTGAAGTTATTTTCAAGGCACTTTAATATATACTTTAAGAGACAGTGAGCTTATGCGTGTGTTTATGCAACCAAGATCTTACACTGATTTTTGTTTTGTCTTGTTGATATTTTTAAAACAGATACTATATGATGTAAAAAGGTCAGAAGAGAGATATTAACTTGTTCTCTGTCTTTGTAATATGTCTGATGTCAAACAGACTGTCTTTTTAGGTTGGCTTTGCATGTGGTATCTCATCTCCTGTCCCACTGAGCTGAATTTATTGATATTAAACCCAAAAATTCAAGAGAAAGGGTATTTCTTTTGAAATTTAATGACCAGTTGAAAAATAGGGATTAGCCTGTAGAATGAAGAAATGTCAGATAAAGGCAAGCATTTAACCATACCCAAGGACCTGGTCTTCCTTCTTCTGAGTCAGAGATGCTTCAATCCAGACTCATTCTGCTGTGTTTATTTAAACCCTAAGCTCAGGCTCTGAAGCAGCACCTAGGACTGTGAGGTGTCTATCAGCATTTTGTTGTCATCTTTCAATGTCCTAATGTAATATAAACAGCTACAGTATCTTATGCTGCCACTGTCAGTATTTTCTGATTTTAAGAAAGATAAACAAACTGTCATTGTTATGGAAAATGTTTTTGTATTACAAAACTTTACCCCACTAAAAGTGAAATGGATATCTAGTCCCTCCAAAGCAACATGAATTCCCAAGATAGATGTTCAGACACTTTTAAAGAACTCTTGACAACTTACCAAAGATACCAATCTGATTGTCTCATGCTGAGAAGAATTATGTCATGAATTGTATAAGGTTACCTGGTTTTATGAGAGTCAATAATACATGACAAAAAAATTAGCTTATCAAGAAAGGTCCAAAATCAGCCTTTGGAAGAACAGAGCACTGGTGCTCATTATAAAAAACTGAGAAGAATGAGTCTGTTGAGATCAGCAGACTTTACTCAGGCAAGCACTATTTCCTGAGCATGCAGACTGCTCATAGGCACCAGGATCACTAAAATAGCAAAAAATGTCTGCAAAAATTTTGCTAAAGTTTAAATACCATTTTTAGACATTTCAAAATGGAATTTTAGCTTATTAAAAAAAATTGCAAACATTACTCCTTGTCCTAGAGTATTGAACTTAGCCACACACCAGAAGAAGAACTCAAGTGTTTTATTATGCAAAGGGAACATGGAAGTCTATTGCAGAGACAATAAATGGACTTAAGAGATCCTTTACTCATATTCTTTAGCATAAACTGGCCTCCGTTTTCCTAACCATTTTTTTTTACTTGGTAAACACATATATATACGAAACATATGGCGTGTGTTCTATGGTATTGTCAGGGTATTTGTGTTTCTGGTAAACAAGGGCTGTAACCACAAAACCCTTATAGGCAGATATTTGGTAGTGCTCAAACTTCATTATGTCATTTTTTACTTAGCTTGTAATGGTCTACAGTCTAGTTGCTAAGGCTTGTTGAAGCTTGCAGCGCAACATTGAAAGAATGAAATACCATTAAAAAAAGCCAAGTACAAAAGTATATGAAAGCTTTCTCTGAATAAAAACAAAAAATCCAAATACCATTTCTTCCTCTGAATATCAACTTTTCTTTGAGCAGTGTTTCAAATTATTCACTGGTTTATTTATAATTGATGTAAAATACTGCCAATCATTTCTTATTAATATGTCCAGGCAGATTTTGCTGTGACTAAGTCGCCTTTTTCCTGCCTTAAAAAGCCACTTCTTAAATTGTTAACAGTAAAATTAAAATAATCTTAACTTTTAATTTTCTTTTTACATAAATGAAAGCTTTTCAAGTACTTATTTTCACAACTTTTTTAGTAAGCTGCCATGTTATTTTTGTGGATATAATAGCTATATTCAGTGCTGAACATCACTGTTGTCAAATGTACTGATAATTCCTCTGATGTCAGTGACAGAAAGATTGTGTCTTGTCAGTAAGAAAAGCAGATGCCTTGGGCATGTTGAAACTGAGAAATTAAATTCCCTTAGGAGAGCAACTCTAAGTAGTTACCTTCCAAGAAGGAACTGATTTATAAAAAAATGAGAACTGACACCTTTGCTTTAAACTGGAGTCAAGCAAACCGTATAGTTTGCAGAAGTGTAATTGCATGTTTTTCCAATTGTGTTCCTCTGTTTATGTTCTGTTTTTCTCTAGACAGGTTTAGCATGGACAGGTATCAGGGAAGAGGATATCAGTACTCAGCTCCAGATAGAGATATCTTAAATAAAGGTATAAGTGGCCTTAAGTTCACTCTTGTGTTTCTCTACATTTAACTAAACATGCAAATGTTTACAGCTTCACTAACTCACCCAGCTTTCTTAGATATCTTTCAAATGTTTTCCATTGTAGACCTAATGTTTCAGGATTTGCATGAAGATGCTGGATATTCTAGTACTGACCCAGGAAAGTCCAGGAGGAGGATGTAGCTTTCTAGCTGCCCTCTAGGATAATTCGTAAACCAGATCTGAGTGTGTGCTGGGGATCTTGGCTGAAGCAGGTGCTGAGGTTCTTGGCAGAATGAGGCTGCCGGGGTTGTTCCATTTGTGCAAGAGGGAAAGGGACACTAGAAGTTGTAAGTCCTTCTTCACCTATTATTTTACCTAAAATCTGCTTAAGGGCATATTTCTCCTCTTTTATCTACCCTTTGGATTTACACATTTCCTGCTAAGTCTATTGTTTTCCAGCACTGCATAGATCTATTTGAATTTATTTAATTAAACTTATTGACATATTTTATTTTCATAGTAGAGTGACTTAGCAGTATAAAAGACAAGGAGACGTAAACTTTTCATAATTTCAAGATGTGTTAGGCAGGACTGAGCCTTACAGATAGCAAACCAAGAATGGTTTTAATTAAAATATAAACATTTAAACAAAAAGCACAACTGGTTGGAGACTGTGTATTTACTGTGGTGGATCAATCTTTTAAACACTTTTAGAAAAAGGAAGAGTTTATGTTTAAAGGTAGAAGCCAAGAGAAGAAATAGCAGTATGTGCCAGATGTAGTGATGTTCCAGATTTAGGTACAGATTAGGAAAGATGTGAAGAATTAAGAAAGAAAAGAAACAAAGTCTGTAGAGAATGCAGAGGTAAATCCTATAAGTAAAACATCTTTTATGTATAAGCAACAGGAAGCCTATTCAAAGAAGGAGAATGTAAAGAAGAATTTTCCCAAGAAAATAATCTACTTAGAAAGGAGCACTGTGCTAGGAAAAACATTGACTAGAAATAAATTTGTTCTACTGATGAATACTGATTTGCTATTATTATTCTAAAATATTTAGTACCTTTTTTCTTCCATTCTCTTTTCAGATTTTGAAAATGAACATCAGATTAGTTTTTTGCAGCTTCAACATACCTGCACAGTACTCAACCCAAAGAACATCTGTTTAATCAGATGTAAAGTGGGATTATATGTTCTTGTGAAAAATGTGGCTTCAGAGGTGGCCCCATTATGTAGCTGAATTCAACGATGGATAGTGTCTCTGTCATGGTTTAACTCTGGCAGGAATCTAAACTTCACCCAGCTGTGCAGGCACATTCAGTGGATGGGGAAGAGACTCCCAGGGTGAAATGGTGAAAGTGAAAAAAATCATGGGTTTAGATAAAGACAGTTTAATAGGTAAAGCAAAAGCTGCTTGTACAAAAAAAGCAAAATTAATTCACCATTTCTCATGGGCAGGGAAGTGTTCAGCCATCTTCAGGAAACCAGGACCCTACCATCCTTAACAATTATGTTGGAAGATAAATGTCATAACTCTAAATGTCTTCTCTTCCTTCTTCTTCCCCCAGCTTCATATGTTGAGGATGATGCCATATGGTCTGGGACAACTCTTCAGTCTACTGGGATCAGCTGTCCCAGCTGTGTGCCCTCCCAGCTCCTTGTGCACCCCCAGCCTCCTCACTGGTGGGACAAAGAGAAGCAAAAAGGACACAATGTTGTGTAAACACTTCTCAGTAGTAATTAAAACATCTGTTATCAAAACTGTTTTCATCACAAATAGGAAGCATAGTATGGAAGTTCTTAGGCTTCAGTGGAAAAAAAACATTTCAGTGAGGAACCATAATTCAACAGTCAGAAGATGTTTCATTTCAGGCACGAATAAAAATGATGATGAAAGGATCTCAAACTCAGCTTGGAAAAAGGAGGAATTAAAAGATTAGTGCAGTATGAATCTCTTCTATCTTGACAAGTCTGGGATTTCACATATTGTTGGGTACAGTCTGTGAGAGAAAGTGTAATGCAAAGAAAAATGCCATGTGCAATAAGAGCTAACAAATGTGGATAAAAAATTAGCATTATAGCCATATCTGCGACTCATAGAAATAGATGGGATTATTTTATTGATCTGCAAAGGATACAGGATTTAATCCTATATCTACAAAGGGAAATGTTTTCAAATGTTGTCTGGGAAGTTACAGCTGGGAACATACAAGCTGACTGGCTCTTATCTCAGAAAGTAGAAACTCCATTTAGAAAAAGCTTTAAAAATTTAATTCTTTAATCTTCATAAATCTAGTTATTTTTTGAAAAAATTTGTGGAAGAAATATTATTCTTCTTGTACAGAGTTTAATTTCATGTCTCCACAGCTGAGCTTCTTCATATTCTTTTCTTTCAATGCTTTACTTTTTCAGAGCAACTACTTTTCTTTAACATCTTGCATACCTTTACTACTCATACAGTGGCTAAAAATGATGCCATCCAGTCAAATACCTTACTTCAGCAAGAATATTTAACATGTCTGTTCCTTCCTTTTGGTTTTTAAAATATGTGTAAAACCTGAAGATTGACTTAAAGAATGAAGTATGGATCTGAGAAAAAAAGTTCACATAAGACAGCTGAATTCTGAATGTAAGTGAACATATTGTAATGACTGAAGATAGTTCTTTTTTTAGATGAAATTAATATCATAATAAGGTGAATCTTCAGAGTTGTTTGCATTTTGGCATCAGAAAGATCATTATTCTAGGTAGATATTTGCATTTGTAACTGTTTATATTTGTGAAGGCTCAGAAAATATATCACAATAAAGTACTCTATATATGTGTGTTTGTTGGTTTGTAGCTCTCTTCCTCAGTTGTCCCTGAAATCCAGATGGTTTGTGATGGATGCTGCTAGGCTGTGTTTGGTGCAATGATTGGTACAAGGCAGGAGTCTGGTTCATAAGAGGATGTGGCCAACCTTGTTACAACAGCAGTGGCTCTTGTCCCCCTCTATGGAGCTCACTTAACCTTTGCAAGTTTCCCCTTCCCGGGGCATGCATGGCTCCGCTGCTCTGTCTGTGCAGCAGTACCTGCAGACCAGTAGTTTATTATCACATTTATGAAGGCAAACCTGGCACCAAATTAATCTTTTCTTGCTCTGCCAGTCTGTAGACCCCTGAGGTTATGTGCCTAGAGCTTACTTCAGGAAGGAAATACATCTGTGGCAGGAATGGGGCAAGAAGTTGCAGCGTAAACCACAATCATTCGTGATTCAAGAATCTTAATTTTTTTCTCGTTATGAAGTATATGTTCCTAGCTTTGATCCTGTCTTGGTTTTTTAATTTTTTTTTTAAATAAACAACAAGAAAAACATGAAAAAATAATGAAACAGTGTGAGTGAGAAAATGAAATCATACAATGAATTTTTAAGATTTTAAGCATTAGCCTCAACTTGCATCAGCATTTCAAAAAACCAAAAGTATACATGTTCCTATTCATGATGTCTCCAAAACTCCAGAGCTTAGGAGCCTCTCAAGCTCTTTTCCCACTGTTAATACAGCTTAATAAATTTTTTGTTGTTAAAAGAATCTTGTTGACAAGTATACCCCAAAGAAGAATATGATGTGCAGTTGGAACAAATGAAGGCAGATCTTGTTCCATGTTTGTGTGTTCTTTGAAACAATACATGATTAATATTAAGGTTTTGTGAGAGGAATAGGTAGAAACAGAAAATTAAACCAACTGTTGGAAGGTTTATAATAAACCATAAAATCTTCTGGTCAACACAATGACAGCTACATTGAAAACAAATATCTATATTTACCCAAATTCTTGCTTTGGAGGCAGAATGTCATTTGGACTTTGTTTCTCAGTGAATAAGAGATGAGTAAAAAATAAATCACTACCAGTTCCACCAAAATCTCATGGGAACACTCATGTCTGTGTCGCACTGAAGCATTGATGGATAAAGGCAGTAATTATTTTATGATATTTTAATCTCCCTTTCTATGTACTGAACTCCTGCATAGATCTATGGAAAGCATAAGATGTCTTAGCAATTTTGGCCCTCTCCATCTCCTTTTTATCTAAACTATATCTTTTCCTAAATGTTTTCTATTCAGTTTTTCCCATTCAGTAGAGCCTCTGGAGAAAAAAAAAAAACAAAACCTGAAGTCTTCAGCTTCCTGAAATTTGGAAGACATAATGGGAAGATGTAAAAAGTGGTAAAATGTTGCCTGTGAAGGGTTGTCATATATCAGTTGGCTGAAGTTCTTGACAGGTATAGTAGGGACATTTGTTCATAGGAGAGAGCAGTTCTTACTGTGGTTGCTGCAGGAAATGAATACCCCTGTTATGATTTAACCTCTGCCAGCAACTAAGAACTACCCAGTTTTTTTGCTCACTGCCCATCCCCAACCCATCCCAGTGTGATGGGGAAGAGAACATGAAAAGTAAAAGTAATCAAACTTGGGGATTGAGACAAGAGCACTTTAATAACTAAACAACTAAACTAAACTAAACCAAACTAAACTAAACTAAACTAAACTAAACTAAACTAAACTAAACTAATGGTAATGATAAAGTAAAATATCATAGAGAAAATGAAAATAACACAATGAAAGAGAAATTGAAACTGAGAAAAACAAGCAATTCAAATGAAAAACAAATGCTCATCACCAACCAACCAATGCTCAGCCTCTTCCCAAGCAGCAGTGTCCAGCCAGCTTTCCCCCTACTCTATATGCTGATCATGATGCCATATAATATGGAATAGCCCTTTGGCCAATTAGAGTCAGCTGCCCTGACTGTGTCCTCTCCAGGTTCTCGTGCACACCCAGCCCCCTGGCAGGCAGGGAACTAGGAAACAGGAGCTGAAAACTCCTTGATTTAGTGTAAGCATTGTTCAGCAAAAACAAAAACAGTACTATCTTATCAACATTATTTTCATCTTAAATCCAAAGCACAGCACTGTACCAGCTACTTGGAAGAAAATGAAATGAAACCAGGGCACTCCCTAAACTAACCATGGTTCCTGTGAAGAGGACTAAAAGTTTTTTTGCTGGATTTATGCTAATTTGGTGTGGCTGTTAGAAAGAATCAATTTTCAGCAGCTGATTTTTCTACTGAGCCTTGCCAGCCTAGGCTGTGTATGAAAATAGCCAACTTCCACTTGTGAGTTCAGTAGCTAACAAGAAGGCAACATCCATCTCTTTATTTTCTTGCTTCATGCCCTACTGCCTGAGAGTTACAGGAGTTTTGGTTGAACCTCCTTGGCATACCTCTCTGCAGATCAACCTTTTCCTAATATATGGCCCATCCTCAAGTCTATTCCCTCTCTGCTGGGCCTTGTAACCAGGTTTTCAGGATCTTTGTATGCTATGAAGCAGATGCTGTTCTATTTTTCTTCACAGCCTCAATTGCCTCCACTGAAGATAGAAATGCACCATTTCTCTATTAGCTGCTGTAATTGGTCATCTAATGGTCAGAGCATATATCACTGGGAAAATCCCCCAGGAAAAGAGAGTAACAGCCTGCCTCTGTTAACTCACTGCTTTTACTTTTACTTGCCATTATTGCCTCAGCCTGTTGGTCTGTGACAACCTGCTGCAGGAACAACATTGCTATCTGGCAATCCCTTTATTAGCCCTGGAGATGTCAGAAGCCTCCTCCAAGTGCACAGCAGCAGGTATGCACAGAAGCGGAGAGCAGAAATACTTCCATACTTAGGAGAGCTGGTTCTCTTCACAGTGTCTATTATAGAGCCTTTGTCTTTCTCCTTTCTCCTATTTTCAAGAGACAAAAATTCCCCAAAACTACAAATACAGTTGCTAAACTGGACACAAAGATATTTAAAATGATTTAGTCATATTTTTCTCCAAAGCAGTAGCTAAAATATTTGTGTTTCATGAAAATTTTAAGGAATCTGTTTGGTACTGAAGATATATGCCATTGCTTAATAATGAATGCAATCAATAATGTATGTATTGATAGAAATACAAAGGTGGACATAGCTGTGGTTAAATTTGGAATGGATATTTACAAGCTGTAGAACTTTACATTCAAAGTTTCCTAAGGCCTTCTTTATAATAAGTCAGGGAATGTGAATTTCTCAGTTAAAGCCTGCCAACAAAATGTTTCTGAATTATTATCAGTTAGTATTTTTAGTTTTGTTTTTAAGTACAGGTAATCACATTTATAGGAGCCTCTTAGCCATATAGATTCACACAGATTTCAACACTGGCTCAGATACAGCAATATTAAACTTTGCCAAATCACAAAAGACCTAAGTATGACAGAATAAGGCAGGAGAATATTGGTTTGCCTTAGGCATTTCATTTAAACTCCTACAGTAGGCAGTACTTAGACCATTTGAGGATTTCAAAAGTTGTCATTCAAAATACAGTGTATTTTGCCTTGATCATGAGAAATAAAGAATTCTCTTTTTGTGTGTAGTGTGTTTTTTGGTGCGGCTTTTTTGGATATTTTGTGGAGGGGAAGGGATAGAGATGAAAGATCTGTATGCTGTACGTCTTTTATTTTTTTCAAAATTATCTTTGCAAGGAAATCTTATTATGACCATAGTGTGTGGTTAATGATGATACACTCTCTGTCTCATTGATCACTGTTATTTCACTGTTATTTAATATTTTGATCTTCTTCCCTGTCCTTTTTTTATTTTTTTACTAGCTCAGCAGACTAGAACTGAGGGCACTTTTTTTTATTCTTATTATAGAAAACCACAAATCTTTCTCATAATATTTCATCCAAGGATTGCTTCTATAATCACTTCTCTCAAAAATGACTACTCCATCAAATATTTTAAAAGGATATTTCCTGGCTTATTTTATCTCTTAGTGTTAACAGACATTTTGAATTTACTAATGTTTGTTAATTGTGTCACTTTTTATGAGTTAAATTTAATAAGCCATTTTAAATTTGTAAGATTTTTTTTACACTCAACATATTTTTTAGATAGTTTATGGTATTTTTTAAGACATATTTAAAGGTTATCTGGAATTACTTTGAAAGTGAATCCTAGATTGATTTTAGAAAGGAGGAAGGAAGCACTGGATTATTTCAAAATCTGAACTGCATCTTGAAATTATTAGCCTCCTAGATCTGCAAACCTAATTCATGTTCAGGTGTTAGTTTCCCAAAGTTTACCTTGCAATTGGAAAAGGTTATTATTTGTTGTATTTGATGCAATGCCTGTTTTAAAGATGAGACCACGATCACTGTCTTTTGACTATTCAAGGAAATATAAATGCATAGTGAAAGTGTATCAGAAGCCATCTATGAAGAAATGTGCAGTAATTTCCTCACTACATGTTGTAGAAGAAGATACTAAAGCAAAGCCTTTACTGGAAGAGATTACTCAGTCTGTATTAAAACAGAAAACCCGAGACAAAATTTAAACATTTATTTTTAATATGATCTATAATTGTCATTTTTCAAAACACTGCTTTTTTTGTAACGGCTGTTGCCTATTTAGGCATTAATTTCAGACAGTAATTTTGATTGCCTTTTTTGCTTTTGTATGAAGTAAAATGTAAGTTTAAAAAAAAAGGAAAAAACAAAAGGCAGATGTGTGCAAAGGTCAGAGGAAAACAGAGTACTTGAGAGAATAGGCTGAGTCCAACTTGTATTGTCATGACAACATCAAGAAATATAAAACTCTTATTGATGAACAAGCATGCTGAATCAAATTCTAGGGTGACCAGTAGGAAATTAAATATCAGAATCCACTCCCTGTGGTAAGTATTATTTTTATTATTATTATGGGAAAGTCAAGCACACTATTATTGTGTTATAGCCAAAACCTAAACCAAATTTAATAGGCAACTAATTTTATAATTTTTAATACCTTTTATTTGCTATTTCTATTTTACTAGATTTCAAACTTTTGTTTATTGACTATTTTGGAAAGACCTGGCAGTAAATATATGGTCGGTGGTGCCAGTGATCAGACTGAAATGATTTTTTATTAAAAATAGAAAAAAAAGATAAATGATTGAAGTAAAAAAAAATTCATATGGAAGTTAAATCTAAAATTCCTAGGACTATTCACAGGAGTAAATATTTTATTTGGTAGAAAATTCAGGATCAAGTAGAAAAATATTGCTCTTGTTTCTCTTTCTCTCAAAATACTTACTTTAAAGAAGCACTTTAACTTCCCTGTGGAAATAAAATGTTATAGCCTCAATACCAAGAAGCTTCTTAAAGCCAAGACAGAAAAATAAGCTTGTTTCTTTTAGGAAAACATAGAGGCTTTCTCTTTAATACAAGTGGCTCCTTTCTATAGAAAACATGTTTCAGTTTAGGCTATACTAACAGCATTCCAACTGTACTTCAGGCATTTTATACTTCAGCAGTGCCACAAAAGTTTGTCTAATTTAACAAACATATTAATCATAATTTGCTGCTGCTTCTGACAATAAAATGGAATTTTCTGTTTATACTGGTTTGGGGTTTATCTAAATTAAATGACACACTGGGGAGAAAGGGGGGAAGAGAGGACAAAATGCCCAATCCCTCTATACAATATTGTTTCTTTGTACTGCAGAGCTTCAGTTGTGTCTGTCCCCTGAACTTCTGCATGTGTCCCAACCTGAGCAATCCTGTAACTGCCTGCACTCAGGAATTAGGTAGTTTGGAAGTGCAATGAGAGCAATGTGGGAGAATATGTACGCTCATATTATTTCTAAACTACTGATTAACCTCTTATCAGAGAAGTAAATTATCTCTTGCTACTGTAGGTGGGATGAGAAATATTGTCTATACTTAAAAAGTCTGCTTACATTTGTATCTTGTTCTTGCACAGGACCACAAAGACAGCTCATGCTCGCATGAGTGTTCAAGCCCTTATTGCTTTCCTCCTGTCATGAACTAGAAGCAAATATGAGTTGCCCAGCAGAGCTCAGCTGCTGATGTCTTAATAGGACACAAAGGCTCCATCCTGTCTTGTCCCAAGCTGCAGACCTGGCAGACAAGACAAACAGAGAACATGCAGCAAGACAGTGGCAAATGTGATATCATACCAGAGCTTCCTAACTCCTGATAGATATTTCTAGATTATTTTAATCTTAAAATACTAGAATATTTTTCTATATGGGGAGAGAGAGAGCAAGCAAAAGCGAGCAAGACAGCTGCAGCAGTTCTGGGAAGGCTCTCTAGCAAATGATGGATTTAGTGTTTGAGTAGATTAGAATAGGAAGTGGCCATTGGAAAATATGCTGAAATACATGGAATAAACAAGTGTACACAGTAAAGGATTATGTATTGAAATGCTGCTGACACAAGAAAAGGAAAAAGAGAAAGGAGATTAGGTGGGAATTACATTAATAAGAACCTGTAGAAACTAATTGAGATGATACAGGAATAATAGCTGATGAGAAGCCAAGACAGAAGCACCACAGTGCCATGGTAGTTTATTAGCATATGGGAGAGAATTTGCCTGAGCTATTAACTTCCGCTTGTAGTAAATTCCAAGGGCAGTGAATCCTCAATTAATTTTTCCATGAAGCCCTAGAGATGCTTCAGGGCTTGTCCAGATCATTAGGATTGCTTTACAGGCCTATAACAAAAAGATTATGAAGAAGAAAATTTTCCACGTAATCCAAGACAAATGCAATGCCAGATCAGGTGAGAGCTGAATATTAATTGTTTCTAAGTACCAAAAGAACCGATTGTTTTCCTTTTCTCAACTCAGAAGCAGGTACAGTACAATAAATGCTTTAAAAAAAATCACTTATTTATTTTCTGACCATTCAGTTTTCTGACCAGTAATTTAATCTGTGAGCCCTGAAGTGGACAGCAATCTTAATGGATGTTCAAACAGAAGCAAAGGATGTTTTCTCTCTCCATGCAGAATTGCACTTTGCACAGGCTGACAACTGAATGTTTAAGTATCTTGTTATATGTGTAATAAGTCAAGCAAATGTTCACCATTGACTGTTCCTAGGCTATGTATGCCCCCTTTTTGTCTGCTGTGTTACAAAGTGACAGAACAATTATTGCTTAGAGTAGCCCTGGGACACCTAATGTGCCAAGCTAATGACAGAAACACATGATTGAGAGTTGTAGGAATACTTACTCTGTTATTAGCTTAAGTTATGGTCTAGAGGAAAGGCTTCAGAAGAATTTAAGGTTTGTATGAGATGACCTTTTAAAAGCAGTGGCCTTTGATACATATGGAGAGTGTTCCTAGTTTCCTAATACTTTGTCTTATACTTAAGACAAAAGCATGCCTTTCACACAGTTCTAGGGTACCCTACAAATGCTCCAGGGTCAACGGTTTCAATACTTCGCTTGTCTATGGATGATCTTTTTAGTTATAAATAATGTCCATATCATCTTGATCACTGTCTTGAGTGATGTCTTCATATGTTATAAGACTGTATTGTGAACGGATTTTCCTTTCCTCAATCATTAGCAAAGACTTAGTGATCTCTGTTGGTATTTTTCTGGTGAAGAAAACAGAACTGAATATTGATATTAGCATAGTAAGAGCTTGAATCATATTCCTTTAATACAAGAAAGCATGTTTCTTTAACTTCAGGAAGCTTTCTAAGCTTTAACTGCTTGCAGTATTTATACAAATCTCCACAAACTGCAAAATTCAAGTAGCCTACATCCAACTCTTGGTTTCAAAGGCTGCTGAAATTTAGGATAATCCTCCTCAGTCCCATACCTTCACTCCCTCTTCACTAGGGCACCTTCTTGTTTCAAACAGCAAAGCAGAGATAAAAGTGTACATAACTTATATTGCTCCTAATTAGTGACATGGCTGCTTGCCTTGGATTTTTCTGTACAATGCAGTAAAACTGCATTTGCTTTCTATCTACCACAAAAGTAAAGTATCCTTCACGGAGCTGTGGTTCTCCTTCCCACTGTGCATTGGACAAGTGGATGTACAGGGCCTCCTACCCCTGCCTTCTCTCCTTTCTTTGGTATTCCTGGAGAAAAGTGATCTGCAGCTCATATCAAAGTTACAACTGCAGGGATCTTCCCTAACTTGGGAAGATCTTCCCATATCTCAATCAGAAAATGCCACTAAGAGTTAAAACTTGAGCAGAAAAGGTAAGATAATTCAGCATATCATGGGCAGCTGAGAAGTTAGAATTGTCTAAGAAAACAGACTTTCACTTCTAGAAACTTATAAGATGATATAAAATCATCAGTTCCTTCTAATTTGTAGAATGAAATTTCCAGTATGATATTCCAGTTGTATCTCACAGTCTGATTTCCCTATGGTATAGTTATCTGAAAATATCTCTTTAAATGAATGGTACTGTCAACAAATATTGCTGTTGGAAATTCAAGTAAGAATCCTGAAAGCAAAGACACATGTATATATAGATATATAGATATATNGGGGTGTTCCACTCATGTTTACCAAATTATTCATAGCTACACTCCCTTTAACTTCTCTGTCATTGCAATATTTCATTGCCAGCTGAAATTGGGCAAGGCTAAGTGAACCGCTGCAGAAAACGGAATAATTATTTTTAAGCTTTTTCAGCTCACAAAAAGCAGATTGAATTTCTGAATATTAATTCTTATTCTGAAAGTTGAGAGGTTTTTTGAAACTTAGTAAAGTGTCAGAAAAAGCTCTCATATTGGGCTTTTTCCCCAGCTTTTTTGTTTTTCAATCAAAATTAAATGCACAATACTTATTGAAGTTGAAGATTATTATGTTATTTTATGGTAAATAGTTTCTTGTATGGCAAGAAAAGAATTAAATAATATATGTACAACATTTTAAGATATTTGTACTATTTTTACTACTAATAAAAATTATATTCATGTTTCTAATTGTATGTACCTAAATAAAATGTATTCTGCATTTTTCTTCTCCACTACACTTATGAAAAAAAGCAATTTTGAACTTCAAACTGTTTTTTATAACCCAATGTAAGTATGTAGGGAATCAATTAATGAAACCATCATTTTCATTTTATGCATGAAAATAATTTATCATTTGCTTTTGTGCTCTACATCAATTAAAAGAGTCCTAGTTTTCTTTTTAATAGTTATGAAGCATGGATGTTATCACAATAATTTTTAATGCTATTCAATACTGGATTTAGATCCTGTTATACTTATTTGCACCCTAGCTTTTATACAAATTTTTAGATTATGTGATTATACAATCTACTGAGAAAGTCAGGAGTTGGGAAGAAAAACATCATTCCTTCTGCAATCCAGTTGCAGCTGCTATAGAAAACAGACATTTATTTCATGAAAATATGGACTTTTCAGTCATTGTACTACTCTAAAAACAGGTCTATTTGTCTACTCTGCAGATCATAGGTTTAGAGGCCTCCTTAATTCTGAAAACAGAAGAGGTTTGCACTGAAACATCTCAGTAAGGAAGGTCAATATTTTGAGTGGAAAATGAGATGAAACACTTTTGTTTTATTGCTGGCAAAATGAGCTCACATAACTCCCTTCTGATGTTCCCTGTGAAAAGAGGGATACTTAATTGTCAGTGAGTTGTGACTTGTTCTGTGGCTTTGTAAACAACAGAGATTACAAACTCCTGAATGCACTACTAAGGAAAAACAGAAATCCAAATTGTAGTCAGGCACTTAAATTACAGCAAGTTTTATGGGTGGTCCTTTACAGACTGAAGGGTTTTATGGTATATACCAACATATATCTTTTCCTGTCTTTTAAAATGTATATTTATGCATATGTAAACATACAGATGAGCATACATACAACATACAGATGAGCATACATACATCTGCAGTAATCAGTGAGCTTGACCCACAAAAGATATAAATAATAGACATACACTTAGACATGTAAATAATAACAGCAGCATTTGGACTACTGAAATGTTTACAATCGATTTTGACCACACAGTTGAAGTATACTGAGAGACTGCATGCAATCTTACGAAATGTTATTTATTATAACCACAAGACAAGTTTATATATGACATTACAATGCACTACGGGTTGTTAAATTGTTGGTGGGCATTTTCAAGAAAAAAATGAATGAGAAGAAAATACTGAATAAGTGAATAAATTAAGTTGCACTTTGATTTAAAATCTCAGTTTACACTTAGGATATATTTCTAATAGTCTAAACTTGTCATGCAGCCATGGAAATGCTAAAAGCCTTCAAAAATAAACATATCCAGATGACGGAAGCCACTTTGCCCTCAGGGTAATGGATCTCTGTATTAAATACAGCAACACATGTATAATAAAACATATGGAATATGATATTTGCAAAACCATTTACAGAACACTGTGTACAGGTGTGCAAGGAAGATATAAATACCTCAGTCATGATAGATAAACTGTTACAGAATCAGGGCCACAGTTATTGCCTCTGCTGTGTGTCTGTAACTGTAAACACACTGGAGAAGGAGGATATTCACATCAGAACTAATTGTAAGCTTGCCAAAATTGTTCTTTGGGAATTCAGATTTAATTGCTTTCTTGAACTCTTGTATAAGGAGTTGTTCTCACCTTGTTCCCCGTGTATTGTTGCCATTCACTATTAATGGGAGTCCAGCACATAGAGTGCAGGGAGAGTGTCAGTTCACCCTTTGCTCCTACTGCAAGCACCATCCCTTTGGATACAGATTTTTAGCTTGTTGCTGGATAAGTGTTCACTTCTTACCCCCACAAAGTCCTCCTCAAAGGATTGTGAGAGATTTTAATTGTTCACTCTTTGCATTGCTATGACCTCATCATCTTTATGCTTGAACTGCTGTTCTCCTGGGTGAAAGGGCTATATAAAAATAGCACTGCCTAACTCATCTGTGCTCCCTCTAGGTATTTGGAGCTGCTGACCAATACAAAGGTATTTTTAGTGTTACTCCTTTTAACTCTGCAGAATGTGCACAGGTATATCTGTGATCTGAGACAATCTATTTCATAGATGCACTGAAAATATTTCAGATGTTTTTCAATTAAGTAATTTCCATCCCAACTAAAACCAAAAAAAAGTAAGTCTTTGGTCAAGAATGGAATTAAGAGACAGTGTGAGTAATATACTGTACCAATGTTAAAATTACACTTAGCATGTCTTTCTCCCCACTGCATGATTACTTACAGCTTGATGACTCAAATAATTTTTTATTACTTCTGGGTTTATGATTGGGTATATTATTCTTTGGGGTGAGATCCTTGTTTCTACTGTCTGCAAATCAAAAGACCCACAAAGGAGTCTTCTAAATCTGCCAGTAATCCTGGCTGAATAACAAATGAGAGCCTTTGTCAGTCTTTTGGGCACCCTCTATTTGGAAAGCAATCCCCTCTGAGCAGCTGGACCCTCTCGATTTGTCATATCCATTTTGCAGTAATAATTGTACTTTTGGATACTTGGTTATGTCATCAAAGCAAATTGAGAATGCTGTCTTTATTTCTCTGAAGAATCTGACCCAGGGATGCTGTACTTTGATACAGTCATAATCATGCCACTCAGATATTATTAAATAATGTCTGGAGAGAAGCAACCTGCTAAGAGAAGTAAGTTGCAATGATCTGACTTGCTCAAATCAAGGGAAACTTCGAAAATAGTTGATGGTTAATGCGAAGTTTTCAGTTGCAAAATCCACATTTGTTCAGATCATCTTAACTCTCACTGACCTTGGCAGTACTACAGAGGTATATTTTCTGTGAGCTATTTTTGAATAACCACTCTAGTGAATTGAGGACATGATTTTTAATAGCAGACTTACTGCTATACTTGTCATTTCTCTTTTTTCAAAGAAGTCTTTTAAAAAACCCAACCATAGTTATTGTGGAAAATAGTATATGTAAGATCCATGACACTCTGTTTTTCTGTCCTTGCTTCGAAAGTAAACAAAGTACATTTCAATTTTTCCTCATAAACTGGAACTCTGTGGTCATGGAGGCTGAAGGAATATCAAGCTGTCAAATATAGAGAAAGACTATGAACAAGCTTAGTTAGCAATTTCCTACATATTCCATTTCCTCTATAATATACAGGGTATATTATCCTCTATAATATCTCTAGTATAATCAAAACAATGGCTTTTTTTTTTTAATAATGAAAAAATATCTTCTTCCCTATAGATATGGATGAGGATCTTTTTCCTCTATATGATAGGTGGATGGTTCACAGACCTACCTCCCAAGGCATATACTGGAAACCTCGTTGCACTGGAGCCCTTAAAAGTGCCTGCATGTTTCTAGGCATGTGCAGGATGTATGCCAAGAAAATCTACTGCAAAGGCAATGATTAGACACATATTTACATATTGGTGTGAATTTTTAATTAATATCTTAGCACTTCTGTCAGATGTTTTATAGGATATTCTCTGGAAATTCTTACCATTCAAGAGCACTGGGCACCTTGAGATTTAAAGAGGAAGTGCACAAAACATCATATATTTTACGTTGTCTTGCATCATAATATTGATGAAAATAACTCAAGTTTTGACAATCACTGCTGATAATACAGTAGAGCAGAAAAAAAAAATATATAATATAAAAACGAAAGAGAAATAGAGAGGCTAGAATAAATAGAATCAAGGTTTGAGAAAAGATGAAGAGTGCAAAAATTGTGAAAGAGATAAATTTAGAAACCTGACAGGCTATCAACACAACAGCAAGGGAAGGAAGAGTGAAAAATGACACTTTGAAGATATGACCACAACAGCCATAATAAAATGCACAAATGGGCATTCTTCCCATACAGACTTCTCCTTTCTATATTTTAGCTCTATATGTCAAGACCATGTAATTAATGCAGTTAAAAAAGACCTAAAACAACCAAAGAAGAAAGGCTAGTTAAACTAAAGCCTATTCAAGAATATGATATATCGCTCTCAAATGGAGAATTACACTCTGTAGCAATTTCATCTGAGTGAGTGAGAGTCAAAAGGGAAAATATGAAATGAGAAGGAAATGAAGCTAAGTAATTGGAGGAAAAAGAGATGTCATGAATTGGAAATGAGTTTTGCTTTGAGGTGCTGACTCAGATGCATAGTTCTCTATAAAAGCTACTGTAAGAATAAAAATAGACCAGAATTTTAGTTATGAATAATAATAAAAGAGACTTTTATTTGCTTCATGTGCTTCAGAAATATCCAATTCTTCTGCTTATGAATAGGAAAATAGAAAAGCTGTGCTATCCTTCTTTCAGACTTTGAGCCTTAGCCTGAAATCTGAAACCAATAAATAGAAAATAAAACATGTAATATCAAACTCGCTTATTTCATCTTTATTTACAACCATTCAGATGGATGACAAAAGAAATGAAATTTAGGTGGAAAAAGGGAGATCACCTATATGTATTTTTTATAGAGATGATCAAATAGATAAGTACCAGACCCTTTCTTCAGGCTTCATTTAACAAATTTCTCAAAAAGAAGCAGTTCACATGCATGGTAAAGAAAATAATCAAATGCAATGTTAAGGGAAACAGTTGGACATGAATACTTAATACCTTTTGATATTGTCTCCACCATATCAGGATTTTTAATATTGCCTTTAAATCTGAACTACATTTTCAGACTCTGATTTTTTTGTATCTGATTTCCAAATCTTCTCTTCTGAAAGTTCACTATTTTCCTTTCACTGTGTGATATTGTGTCTCCAGCTTTTTTTCCATTATTGTTCAAAATTCCTTTTAGTATTTTTCATCTACCATGGCATATCTGTGCCACTTTTACAATCCTAATCACAGGGCGAGTTGCACAAAGGGTGTCAGGACAGATTCACCTGCTCACGGTTGCATTGGCAGGGCTCACAGCTGATGGCACACATGGATTGTCAATGGAGAGAGTCAGAAAAGCAAGAAAGAGAACTAGAGATGGAGGGAAAAAGAAATGGAGAGAAAGGGTGAGAAAGGAAAGGAAACTTTCTAATATCCAGTCAGAAAGAGCAGCAATGAGTTCCTCTGGGTCCTTTTCTAACAAGACAGGTGATGATGGCTGTGGAAGCAGGGTACCTACAGACTTGTGCAACAGTCCTGGGCCACTCTGACAAAAATATCTAAGACACTTCTTGTCAGGGGCTTTGGTCTTTCTCAGGACTGCTCAGACAAAGTTATTTGCTCCAAGAGAGATAATTATTCTTTCCTATGTTTACCAGGAAGTCTTGACTTCAAGAGGCAGCAAATCTCTGTGACAGTCCTACTGATGAAGATCTCTAATGTCTGTTCGAGTGGAATATCCTCCAGGTATTGTTGTCTTTCCTTACTTTCCAGTGCTTTCATTTCAAATTTGCCTTTTTTTCCCCATCAGCTCCCACTGCATATTTTCCTTGTCCCAGAGATTCCAGAGCAAGATCTACTGTAGCAAGATATCCCTCCTGTGCTAGGTGCAGCATGTGCACAAATGCAGACAATTTCCTCAACTTGCACAGAATTATATTATAATTATAATTTGACTTTAATCATACTGCCTAAAATATACATCTTGGAAGTTTACTTAAAACTGTGTTCTTCAAACAATGCTTCAGACCTTCTATGCAGATAGTTTTTGAATAATCTCTTCCTTTGAAAGGGTCAGTGTTGGATGTGATTATGAGGATTTATTCTTCCTGAAAATTATTTAAAATATCATATAAGGGGAGAGATGTGGAGGGGAGAGAAAAAAAAATAAAAAAGAGAAGTAGAGTACTAATTATTTAGAATGAGAAATATTTTAGTGTTATCAAGTATTTTTATGCTATCTGGTAAGTAGAAATAACTTCTTTGGCTGATGCCTTTTCAGTGTTTTTTTAAATATATCCAGTAAAGCTGGATATTACAATGTCAACAAATCAGTCCCTCAGTGAGAAACACAGCTCAGAGACAAACTTTTGCTGTCCAAAATAAGAGTGACAGAGCACTCTGAAATGTGAAGACAGCTTATAAGCATAAAATCAAGTTACACAAAGCCTCCTTTCCTCAAAAAATGAGGTGCTGGAACCCTTCAAAGTCACAGTTCTATTTTTGGCTGACTCAGAGTAGGGATTTGAATTAATTTATCCTGCCCAGAAGAACACCTGAAAAAGCAGGCCATGAAGTCATTTTTATGCTATCCTCTTGTCCCATGAATATTTAAATAGGCTGTGCAGAATATCATGGCTCTGACAGAAAAGACTGAGGGATAGCTACCTCTACCAAAATATTTGAGACTGCTTTATATGCTGTGAATGGTCAGATCCCTACATCAAGAAAGGTCTTAACCTTGTGCATTTCATAACTTTATATGAATCCCCTGAGCACCGAGTTATTAGACAAAAGTGAAAAATTAGGTTACATTTTTATTGTCTAAAATGTTGCTTCTTTTGCCTTTTATTTCAAATATGCCAAAATAAAAAATTCTGTTTCAGACTGAACAAAATATTTTGCATAAACCCCAAGTGACTTGGTTTTCTTTTCAGCAAAAAGGAAAAAGAATTATACAAAGTGGGATGAAAAAAATGACCCAAAATGAAATATTTATATTTCAATCCAGCTTTCAGATAAAAGCATACATTTCTTGAATGGCTTTAACACATAGGTCTGATTTGAAGAGCTGCTGAATATCTCCTTTCTAATTGACTTTAACCCAGGTGCCTAGCTAAAATCTGAAACATTCTGTAGCTCTGAGAGTCACCTCTGGAACATTAAAAAGCTGGATTGCAAATGTCAGCAAGCTTAAGTAAACAAAGAGTTATGCTGATTTATAATAAAAGAAGCTCAGCATAGTGCTTGTTGCCAGGCTCAAGAAAGTATTCTAATGTTTTGTTACTTCTTTTTTTAATTTTATACATTAAATGAAGAAGGTTAATAATTCCCAAGTGAACCTATGGCTGGTACCATAGAGTAAAAGTGAAAAAGAAAAAGGCACTGTAGCTTTTGCATTTCTAAAATAATTACCCAATATTAATTCCACAGGCATCTGAGAAAGGTTCTTTGCACAGAAAAAATGTGCTGTAAGTATAACAGAGGAATTTGAATGTAAAAAAAATATTTCTGTAAGATAAATTATACCTTCAGTTATACTAAAGTCAAAGTTTGATCCTATTGCTTTTTTTTCTATAATTGCACAGAAATAGAAAATAAATAATTGTGATTCAGTGAAGCTTATGGCATATTGCTATGTCTGCTTAGGGGGACAAAAGTATCTACCCAAGCATAACTTACTGGACACCCTAAATTTACAGCAATGTATAGATGACACTGAAGAATGTGTTAAAAAATAGTAACTAATTGTGGATAAATTAATGTAATGGGAAAATTAATAATACTGACTCAGGAAGAGATTGCAAAGATGATACAGGAGCAAGCATAACTGCTGGGCATGATTTTATAATTTAGGCTGTATGTAGTAGATCTTTTAGCTTTTATGCAGGCTTATATACTCCACTGATAGGACGTGCATGTCTCTCCATATGATAGTTTGTTTACCCATGGTATGCAAAAAAGAGTTATCCACTTTCATTTAAATATGAAGAAGGGACTGAAGAGAAGATAATGCTTGGGATCTAGTCCTGAAAGTACTAATCTGTTTATCTAGTGAAAACTTGCTCATCTGTGGAGAGCACTGGGAGGTGCAGATACTGCTGAGAGAGATTTTGGGATTCAGGAACACAAGAGAATTAATGCTAATGAAGATGACATTTTGAATGCCTGGCTGCTGCATAAAAGAAAAGCACAACTGCTTAAATGTCCCAGGTTAAAGCCTTGTCTTATAAACTGTGTTGGACAAATATGAGACAGACTCTGCATGTGATGTGATGTTAGCATCTCCAGAAAAAAAAAATCTGAATAATTGAATCTAAAAGATCAGAAGAGAAGTACTTTAAAGCACTCGTGACTTTGTGGATGACTTTGAAATGCAATCTGTTAGGACATAAAGTTGCATAAATACTTCTAATCAAATAGAGCTTGTGTATCTCTTCCTTGATTTTTCTTAATTAACAAAGGAAAATTGAATGAGGATTTTAATAAACCCCAGACTGTCTCAGCTCTTTCCTTCATCCTAAAAAGGCAATCAAGATAGATGGAGAAAGTGAATATACCCTCAGTTCTTTTGCTTTCCCAATAATATTTCCTTCATTGTACCTTATTTGGTTCCAAATGTTTTCAATATGGATATTTTTCCTGGTGTCCTGTGTTATAGTTTTAATTCTTTCTGCCCTGCTATGTCTCTTATTATTATTCTTTCTAATTTTTCCCTTCCTTTTACCTTTTCCTCTCCAAAGATGGTTGTTGGTATTCCTAAATATAAGAGCTATTTGGTTGCTAGCTGCAGTTTTTAATAGTGGTACCAGAATCTCCCTCCAGCAGCGTAATGTTACAGATAAGGGGAATTACCTGAGGCATCACTGGTCCTCAGAATCACTTGCTGTGAAACACACTAAGAAAACATGGCCTGAATCCTGAGACAATCATATGACATTTTGGGTGGAGAGGCTACTGGGAAGACTACATAGCTCCATTCTATTGCATCTCAGCTAGGAGCAAAATTCTTAGTTCTTGTCAGATCTTCCCTGAGGTACTCATTACCATGCAAAGACAAGGATGAAAATGATGTGTAGTTATTCTAGAAAAATAAAAGATAATCTTCTTGATTACAAAATAGTAAGCCTAGTTTGAAAAAGACACCAAGCTAATCTTAAAATAAACCCCCACAATCTTGGATAATGCTTCTGTAGGTGATCATATATATCTCCTATAAGCTATGTTCCCTCATCTTTTTCGAGTGTAAGTAAACCTTAATGGGTTAATTTAAGTTCTATTTCTTTGTCTATAATTAATATCTTATTTCCTTACCTCCTATACCTTCTCTTGCTCACTTATGTACAATTGAAGCATTGTTTGACCTGGGGAGTCTTCTAACAGCTCATATGCTTTTATTAATGCTGCACCATCTTGAGGTTTTCTTTCTTCTGGACCAAGGTGCAAATGGAATATCTCCTGGTTTCTCTCATGTTTCTCATCACACCTTTTATTGCCATCTGTCTGTCTCTCTCTGTCTCACTCCTGTTTTAGGAACTTCATTTTAGATTTTTGTGCAAGATTTATTGTCATAATTCTTCATTTCTTCCTTCTCTTAAAGTAGCTGGATTACAGGAAGGAAGAAAGGAAGGAAATAAATCAAATCAATCTCTGGACTTTACATACCTGCTCCCGTTTTTACTTATCACATTTTTTTCCTAGATCCATACTGCTTAATACCACAATATTTTCAAGACTCTAGAGGAAGGAATCAATACTTATTCTTTAGGAATAGTCATTTTACAGGTATGTTTCCATATCATGGAAGCTCTGCATTTCTGTGTAATTCTCAAGGCTAACTCTAAAACTGAGTTAGCCTTGTGCAAAAATTGGACAAGACTTGGAAATAATTTTGTGATCTGAGTTCACAGCCCAGATACATCTTGATTATATATAAGAATGATAAGCCAAGTTATATAACACCCTGACAATTTTTTTGCTTTTCTACTCCCCATGTAATTTCTTCTGCAGCCCAGGTTTACTCAACATATAGAGAAATACAGCATTCTGTGCTGGGGATTGCTGAGAACATTTAGACATAACCAGAAAAATCCCATTAAATTTATTCATTACAAAGATTATACTGTTACTGCTTTGTGTGCTTTTTCTAGAGTTCCTAACCTTATTTGCACTTTTGGAGATCTGTGTAAAATGGTTGTTTTAGTCCAGTGGTTATTTCCTGTTCCCATTAGCCTTTCCCCTTCTCTTTTAGGGTCTCTAAAATAATCTGCTTTCTAACAATAAAATCACTGCACTGGTTTGTAGGACAGGAGTTTTCATCTAACAATGAGGCACAACACTACTTTTGAGTATGTTGCTATTGCAATATTGTTTATTTTGGGTTTATGGCTACTTCACAGAAAACTTCAAAAGATCAGCTTTGTCTCAGTAAGAAATAGGGGAACTTTTGAAATCTCAGTCTGGAAAAACTTTTTCTTGCCCATTTCTATTTTTACATAGAATTTCTTTCACTCTTAAGGTTTTGGAGTCAATGAATCTGAGACCAAAAGCTCAAATAACTTACTGACCCAGCTACCTCTTTTGCTAAACCTACCAGATGTGAACCTGAAACCAGTGCATGAAGACACAAATTAAGCTCTAGATCCTAAATTAATATCAGAAAGCAAAAATTCCTGTTGACAAATCTGCATTATCCACTTGTCACCTTGACTTTCTCAGAGGTCAAGTGATTAATCACATTAAATCCAGGAGCCCACCAAAACATAAGAAAAGCTCCACATGTTCATTATAATGGCTGAAAAAATTATACTTGAACAGCTGAAACAAGAAATATAGAGACAAAAGTATATACACGGCAAATCATTTGGTATGACTATATATGTGTAACAAAACCCTTATGTCTATATGTAGATTACAAAGGTACAGAAAGTAAGAATTTGCCTCTATTTTCTGTAGAATATATTTATGTAATACCGAGTGTAAAATTCAAAGACACACTTAACAAGGAAATTTTTCTTTAGATTGGGAACTTTACTTATTTTGCTTAAGATCAGCAGTGAAGATTAAAAAACAATTCAGACATCTTCATGCAGGAACCTGTGCTTTAGCAGGTATGGTATGGTTATTATTATAACATTTTGTCATCATCTGAATAAGGGAAAAGCATATTGGCTACTTGAAGCATTTCCTCTCATTTTTTGCCCTTGGAAGTCCCTGGCTCCTCTAATTTCTGCTTAGGCTAACTAAAGCTAATATATCAAAGATCCTTATAATAGTGACTCATAGAGCAAACTGCTGCTCATACTCATTACTTATTCTACCTCTAATAGCTCTCTTCTGTTATAGTAAGTGCCATACCTAGGCTTATGGAGACTGCTGACCAAGAAAAACAAATATAGTCATCCATACAAAAGGTGTATCTGGACTGCTGAGGTATGAATTCACTGCAGAATTAATTTTGCCATACTTTCAGAGAAGAAAATCAGTCCTTTCACTTGAGGGTGAGAAAGGGAGGGTAAGATGGAAACTAGCAGTAGAAAAGTGGAACCTGTCTAGGTTCTGCATAAGTATTTCATATTTGTACTAAAAGAACTTGGAGTAGGGGAAATACATTCACTCACTGTTCTTTACTGTTGAAACTTGCCTTCAGCAGTTTCAGCCCCTTGAGAACAGTGAGGAACCCTGTTGCAAGGAAGATTTACTCTCAGTGAAGGAGGATCATATCAGGAAACACTTAAATTGAGCACACCAGTCCACAGGACCAAACAGGATGCACTCATGAGACCTGAGGAAGCTGGCCACTGTCATTGCAAGATTATACTTAATTATCCTTGTAAAATCAGAAGAACTGCAGACTGAAACTAGTTCAGCTGGTCAGAGCATGATGCTGATAACAAGGTTGTGGATTCAATCCCTATGTGGCTTATTCACTTTGGAGCTGGACTTGATCCTTGTGGATCCCTTCCAACTCAGAATATTTTCTCTGTGATGTTAGTCCCTGGGAAGGATAGAATGGAAATCTCCCTGGAAGCAATTTCCAAACATATAAAATTCAAAAAGGGAATTTGGATTAGTCAGCATGAATTTATTAAGTTATATGTTTAACCAATCCAACAGCTTTCTGTTATAGAGTGACCAACTCTGTAGGTAAGGGCTGACACATAGCTGACATTGTTTATTTTGATTTTATCAAGGCTTTCAGCATTGTCTCCCATAATATTCTTAGAAACAAAATGATGAATTGCGGGCTAGAAAAATGGACAGAGGTGGATTGAATCAGACAAGAAAAACAAAGCCAGATACCAAAGTATGTAAGACAGCAAACTAGGCCTTGAAACAAAGAAACTATAACTAAATTGTCAGGCTCAAAGGCTTTCAATGAACAGAACAAAGTCCAACTGGGGACCAATCGCTAGAGGTGTAGCCCAGGGGTTTGTAGTGCTCACATTCTGTCTAAATGGACACTAAGATGACCAAGAGACACCAATGTGCCCTTGCATCAAAGTTCAACAGCCTCTGGCTTCATTAAGAGAAATCCTTCCGGTAGGATGAAGGAAAATGATCGTTCCTCTCCACTTAGCCCTGGTGATACACATCTGGAGTGCTAGGCTCAGTTTTGAGCTTCCCAGAGAAAAAGATATGGTGTGAGTCCAGCAAAGGGTCACAAAAATTTAGATACTGGAGCTTCTGTTACAAAACAAAACAGAGAGCTGGCTTTCTTCAGCCTGAAGTTGAAAAGACTCAGGGGGCTTATGTCAATGTGTAATAATGCCTGACCAAAGGACATAAAGAAGACCGAGCCAGACTATTAGTGGGGCACAGTGCCAAGAAAAGAGGCAATAGCCACTAATGGAAATAGAGTTACTTCCCTTTAAACATTACGAAAAATGTATTCTATAAATCAAATTAGAATATGTTTAGTGCAAATGAGGCCATATACAGGTTTCCCAGAGAGGTTTTAAAGCCTGCATCCTTAGAGATATTAAAACCTCAACTAAACATGGTCCTGATGAATGGTTGAGGAGGAGATTGGCCTACATAATCTTCAGAGCTTCCTTCCTATCACAGCTGTTTTGTGATACAACAACATCCATCTTAATAAACAGGGCGCTGACTCTTGTAAGGCGTTGTATGAGCACATACATAAGCCTTTGATCCCAGCTGGAAAAACAGTTAAAATCTAAATTTTATTCAGTCTTAATTTTAAAAAGGATATTTTCTCAGGAGATGTTTAGGATGCAGTGCAAATAGTTTGTAATTTGTGGGATTAGATTAGCAAAATCATGCAGGAATTCCTTAGAGAAAATGCAGAAGATAGTGGTCTGTGGTGTTTTTCTGCTTCCTAGTTTGATGTTAGACATGGCCTTTAAACTTTATTGTATGTAAAGTAACCTTCATCTTCTGTCTTCTTTAAGCCAACAATACCAGTTTGCAGAACTGTTGGAGCAGAGACTGCCTTCTTTTCCTTCAGTGTCCTTTACCACTTCCTAGGATTTAGTTAGCTTTACTCAACAAACTTCCCCTGCTTAGGAAGGCTTTTACCACTCATTTATGTTCCATGTATATTTCTCCCAGTGATTTTTTTTTTTTTTTTGCTTTCTCTGAATGATTATATTTCCTTTATATATAAAGCATAATATATAATCCAGTCTGTTTCCTCTTTCCTTCACACACACACAAAGTCTTCCTTCCTTTTTGTATGTTTGAAAGCCAAAAGTAATGTATTCATCTGAACAGCTGGGTAACTTTCATGCTACATGCAAATCAGTTATAAAAGTAACAAAACTCAGGAAAAATGTGACAAAAACCTACAATAGCTCAAATTGTAGTTCTGATACAAATCTCTCACTGTTCAGAAAATTGTGTTCATTGTCTTTTATTTTTAGAAAATTCATTACAAGAACTTACAAAGGAGATGTAGGCTTCTGCATTGTAGAATATTCAGGAATTCCATTTTTATCCTGTAACTCTATTCATTTGGGAATATGCAGTGAACCAGCAGGACAAGGCTCATTGCAGAAACATGGCAAGTAGGACAGTGTCATACCAATGACAAAGAAAAAAAATAAAAATAAATAAATTTAAAGAGACATACTTCCAGTTTTCTATTGACTTGTGTTCTCGTTTTTATAATACTGTAAAAGATATAATTTTTAAATGAACCCTGGCTAGAAAAATAAAACTGAACATACAAATACTGCATTTTAATGCACCAAGTTTATTTCTCGTTGAAATACACATGGAGAATGGACTTTCTCCTTGCTGGAAAACAAACAATAGGAAATAAATATTACATATAAAGCAGTTTGGAATAATGGATTTAAATTTTTTCTCATTACAGCATTTAAAACGTTGCAATCTCCTTGAGTTAATGCCAGTGTAATTTGAATATGGATTACGATCATGACAGGTCAAAAAATTGAGGCTAATCTGCCAGTCATTGCTATTAAGTAAAGATTTTGTTTGGCCCAATTAATTACTCTCAAAAATATTTGTATTTTCTAAAAAAATCCAGACACTAGGGAATGCTATGCTTTTTTTTTTTTTTTTTAAGAAAAACATGTTTGCCTCCTTTTCTTTTTTTAGAAAATTGCATAAGAATTCTGGAGTGGAAGTCCAGATAATCTGGTCTAAATGTTCAAAGTCCAAACATATATCCAGGAGTGCAAATTACTTGGTGAGATTTTTCTAATTATTAACCCTTGCAAGTGTGATACTGCTCATAAGTGTAGCTTTGTCAGACTTTAAAAAGCCAGCACTTATTTTGGTCATTGCCATAGTAGCCAGTTAATAGTGATGGCAAGAATGAAGTATTGAACATCTTCAGACTTTTGAAATACTGTTTGTACTTGTTTAAAGAAATGTGTGTTTTAATGTTTAATGAAGGAATACATTTATCAATGTCATTAGGTTTCTGCAGGAAGCGATTCTGCAGGTGTATAGGAATGAAGCAACCAGGTTCTTCCATCTAATTTAACCAGTTAAAGTGATCAGCTGTAGCTTGTTCAGGACTATAGCCTTCTAAAAATCTGAAACCTTATCTGGTAATCCAGCCAAAATAAAGGGGCAGAGAAGAACTGGGACACTGGTAGAAACCTATTTATTAAAATTGAAATAATTATTCAAAAAAGTAATTTAATAGTTATCACTTTTAATGAGTGCTATATTTTATCCAGTACAAATAGAATAATAAATATTCACTGTGCAGACTTCATCTGTGAACTTTGCATCACAATGATAGAGCATTTGGTTTACAAAGTTTAAGAACTGGACTGCTTTTTTTTGGTCAAAAGTCACATAAGTTTTGGATTTAATTTATCTTTCTGCAAAAAGTTTTTACTTAGATTTTCTTTTATTAATAGGCTAAATTTAATGCTATTTAGTTTTACTAGATGGGTTAGATGTATTTTCAAGAATTATTCAGTGGTAACTTTTTATTGTTTTATGGTTTTATAATCACATGCCCTGTAACCTTTGAGTGTCTGAAATGCTTTTTATTACATAGTACCATTCACTTCTCTGTAAAACTGGCAATCTGACGTTTGCAGATGCCGAATACAGGTACAGGCTCCAACTCCATCTCTCTTATTCTCAAGTAGATAGACTCAACATTGACCTCAGCAGCAAAGATATCAACACATCACACCTGCAGGGGCATGCAGCCCATGCTTTTAGGAAGTTGTCTTTACTTAACACTGCCGATCTCCCACTGAAGATTTTTTGTTAGAGGTCAGGTCCCAAATTGAGAGTTGTCATAGATTCACATCCTCTGTGGAGCAGAGTTCCATAACATGAGCACAAATTCAAGCAAGCGCAAATAACAGTGGGCTTTTTTAAACAAAATTCAAGTCAGAGGCAGAAGCTTCAATTTTCATTACTTTTTTCATGACTCGAACTGCAGTTTAGGGATGGCCTAAACGGTCTGGTTTATGGAAATGCTACTTAACTACCTAACTATCCTATATATTTTGGTAGCTGTGTTTGTTTTTCCTATGATTCCTGAGATGGACACTCAGGTGGACTCACTCCATCCATGTTCAGTATTACACAAAACCAAATTAAGGACCTACATTGTCCCCAGCTTCCTCCCTCTTTCGCCTTCTTCAGGAGACAATGAAAAGTCATGATATTTCTAGACAGTGATTCAAGTCTATTACTCGAGTTATTATTTTATTACTTAAAATTAGGCTGGGGAGAATCAGACCTAGATGATTAAGCAGCAAGAGAGATGGTCCTTTAAAAACAAGGTGCTGGTGACTGACAAAATACATCCTTATACATTATATAATAACAACTGTAATTAGTCAGAAGTAGAAACATGATACAGTTGAACAAAACATTTTGGGTTGGAAAATAATATTTTGGCAAGAATCCACTTAAAGTCAATGTAATTAAGTCCATTGTAATTATTGCAGTGGTGTTGCCCAGGCTCATATCTAAGGATTTTTAAAGCTGTAGTACATGCTCAGTCACAGCAGAATTTGTCCCACTTTGTTGAAAAATAAATACTCAAAGTTCAAGATATTCACCCTTCATGGAGAGGTGTTTAGAGAGAACAAGGCATATCACCATTCACATATATATATATATTTGCATGAAACCAATTGTCCTTTAAAAAATTCAAGTTTCTCCCCAAGAAAGGAAAAATTTGCCAAAAATATCCTCAGACAGCTAGTTTAGCTGCAGACTATCAGCTTCAAATGTCCATACAAAGTGAAATGCATTCAACAGTAGCTGTTTGTACCCTAAGAGCTCATAACCTCTGGGGGAATTTAAATGCATATAGAACTAAGAGTCAGGCTCCTGATTCCCACAAATTTATAGCTTCTATTCATCGTTGTATTTTGTGAATACCTTCTAGTGGTCATGAAACAAACCACATGGGTCATATGCTGAATGATCTTTCCCAGATCCTAATTTTTTGGTTTTGAATATTATTAAAATTTCACCTTCTGAATTGGTGTAGTAAATCTCAGAAGTAATGACGTTATTAAGTAGATTTTTTACTCCATTAAAATTTGATGCATTAATGTTGGCGGTCTTTTTTTTCACATGAGAATAAGAAGACGTAGTATACGCAGAAATAAAATTGCAAGATAAAACAGATAGTATATTAATCACTTTATAAAGTGATATACTCAAAATACGGGTCTTAGACTGTGTATATTTTTACCAGCAAGTTGAATAGGAAATGGAGGCAATCAGAGAATCATAGAATGGTTTGGGTTGGAAGGGACCTCAAAGATCATCTAATTCCAAACTCCCTGACATGGGCAGGAACACTTTCCATTAGACCAGGTTGCTCAAAGTCCCATCCAACCTGTTCTTGAGCTATACTAGGGATAGGGCATCTAGAACTTCTCTGGCAACCTGTTCCAGTGCCTTACTACCCTCACAGTAATCCAGTTAAGCAGTACCAAAAGGATTTTTTTCTAAAAAATGTTGTGTTCTTTTTATTTTAATTTGTTTTTCTTCAAACGACCATGAAAAAATTCAAAAGAATACATTAGATTTATATTCCATGTTTCTGTACTTGCACTTCAAAGGTATACTTTACAGAGTAGATATTTAATTCGTTTATTAAAACTAACTTTGCCACCTGCCCTTCACTGTGAACAGATTCTAGCTAATTTAATGCTGAGGTGGATTTTGTTTGCATGTATTCTTAAGTGGCTGTCATATTTCTGCATACCTAAATCATTCACAGTTTGTCCTAGTGAGAAGAGTGGAGGGAAAGTGCAGCCAAGTTCCTGCAGAAAACTGCTGAGAAGGAGACATATTGAATTTGGATGGAAAGGTTTTTCCAGCAAGGGACTACTGTATTGGCTTCTGTGAGAAACTTCCCCTGTGTCCAATGAAACCTGTCTGGCTTCCAGGCACAGCTTGCACTGGCCAAGGATAAGCCCATCAGTGATCATGGTAGCACTTTCCCTTTAAAGAAGGGAAAAAAGCTACTGCAGAACAGAAAGGAGAGGACTGAGAATACGTGAGAGGAACAGCCCTGCAGACACTGAGGTCAGTGAAGGAGGTGCCTGCATCCTGTGGTGCAGCCCACGGTAAGAATGGCTGTCTTCCTGCAGCTCATGAAGGTCCATGGTGGACAAGAGATCCACCTGCAGCCAGTGAGGGGACCCCCACAGAGCAGGTGGATGCCCAAAGGCGGCTGTGGCCCTGTTGGAAACCTTTGCTGGAGCAGACTCCTAGCTGGACATGGACAGAGGAACTCACTGGAGCAGACTTTCTGGCAGGATTTGTGACCCTACAGGGGAAACACTGGAGCTGTCTGTTCCTGAGGGACTGCATTGCATGGAAGAGACCCATGCTGGGGCAGTGTTTGAAGAACTGCAGCCTGTGAAGGACTAATGTTGGAAATTCATGGAGGACCATGTCCTGTGGGAGGGAGCTCACGCTGGAGCAGGGGAAGAATGTGGGAGCAGCTCCTGCTAAGGACGAAGAAGTAACAGAGACAATATGTGATGAACTGACCACAACACCCATTCTCCATCTCCCTGTGCCACTGGGGGTGATGAGGGGGAGAAAATTAGAAGTAAAGGTAAGCCTGGGAAGAAGGGAGCAGCTGATGGGAGACGTTTTAAGATTTGATTTTATTTCTCTTTTTCCCACTCTGACTTGCTTGGTGAAAAATTAAGCTAATTTCCCCAAGTCTATTTTGCCCATAATTAGTGAGCAATCTCTTCCTGTCTTTATCATGACCCTCAAGCCTTTCATTATATTTTCTCTTCCCTGATGAGCTGGGAAGGGGTAGAATGGCTTTGCTGGGCACCTGCTGTCCAGCTGAGTGACCCTATTGCTGAAGAACAGAATCCTATTGGCTGAGATGAGGTTTGACAATCTGTCTGATGAGAAGAGTCTGAAGACCATGATAGAGAATAAAGTGCTCTTTATGATGAATAAAACATCAAGATTACCATTTACTTGGAGTAGAAATCACTCCTTGGGAATATCTGTTCATGAGCAACAAAGTCTTCTGGCTCAACTAATTTTTATTTTTTTTTAATTCATTTGTTTCTCAAAGGAATTTTTTGAATCTGATTCATTGTGTCTTGAGACCTTTCAGACCAATGCCTTGTTTTATTTTCCATTTTGAACAAAAAACACACCAGGTGCATACAAGAATCTGCTTTGTAGCAACAAAATCAACAAAAACCCTCCTGGATTTTCTCGTTCCGGATTAATCTTGGGGTTTGAAAACAAATAATTAAAAAGGTTTGTTTTTTTCCAGCAAAATGAATACCCATAAAAGATAGGTAAAAAATCAAATCACCACTGAACAATGGAACATTGCCCATGTATCAGAAGTTCCACTAAGCTGAAAAGGAAGTGGTTTGCAAATAAATATTAGCAATATACCAGTGGGAGTGATAATGAATTAATGTAATAATTAATATGGAAATGTGATTTAACAGATAGAGGCACATACAGATGAATGTGCAAGATAAACAAAAGTAATAAATTTATTTTAATCAATATTAAGGAGTTTCATAAAGATTCAGGAAACTGAGTTTTTGCCTAACTGCTGGGTTCTGATATATTAATAAACAAACATAGGATCTTTCTGTTTCAAATATGAAGAGAAGAAATTCATATGAGTATTGGCATTGAATCCTGCTGATTCTTTTGACACTACAGCATTTAGAGTTAAGCCAACCTCACTGCTGCTTTGCAATGCAAACTGAATGGCAAAATTAAGGGTAAATTACCACCAGAACGCATGATATTGTGGGCAGTCTCAAAATCTGCTCCTGGATGCAAGATAAAAGCATTTTACTTTCAGCAGATGTAACAGGAGGCCATTATAAACACTTGCCTAATGAACCATGTCCAGCTCCATGAACCATATCCAATTGTGCAAGTTTTGAAAGTACTGTGCAGGACAATCTGCCACAAAGATATGCTGAAGATGGGATTTTTCTCCCAGTAATATTACTTTCTATCTCTGGAATCCTTACCAGCCCAAAATGTGAATTACTCCAGCAAACTATGTAAAGTTTTGCCAGCTCTGAGTGTGGGGATGAACCTTGACACATGCACAGCTACACTTGAGGAGATCACTCTCTGAAACAGTGCTTTCTGGCTTCCCACTTCTCCCCACAGAATAGAACCTTCAGTTTATCAAAACCACAGTGAGGGTGTGGGAGCCACTGTCTCATCCCTTGATCACGTTTTGCTGAATGTTTTCCTTGCAATGCTAGGAATGACCTCCTTGCAGTACTCCGTTTCTACTGTAGACACTTGTTAGAACTTCCCTTCTCTACACAGCAGATAAAATTGTTTTGAAACACGCAGCTGTGCTTTCACGAGAAGCCTTTACACAGCTAACACATGCGAGACTGCACGGTATGAACTGTGTCTCTCTCTGAGTCTATTTTAGACATTTTTGGGGTTTTACCTCAGTGGGGGGAGGGGTGGGCTGTTAATCAGTTTTTCTTCCCTAAGAAATGTGATCAAAGTTCAGAGTTAATTTCTGCAAACAGTTGAATGGGCAAGAGCAGCCGTTCTAAAAGGGGCCCACATTTGCTCTCCTTGTACCAATTTCAGGTTCACTGCACAGTGACAGGCTCAAATCTGCATGAGAATGCAGCCTTGGCGGCTTGCCCCAGCTCATCAGGGCTACTTTGCCCTGGCATCATCTCGACTCTGCAACCAGGACATTCTTCTGGAGTGGAAAATCTCTCCCTCCTGCTGAGTAGCAGCTTCACAACAGCCCATGAATATTATTTCACCAGTCAAACTCCCCCTGTAAATGTCATCCTGCACTCCTAAGCTCTCTGACGGTTTGCAATCCCCAAGAAGTGCATCTGTCTACCCATAGCAACTGCTTGAGAGTTGCCAGTTTGGATAGAAGTCAACCTGCAAATGGGAATTTCTAACAAAACTTCTTATTTTGCCACTGCTGAGGCATAGACAGTCAGAAGATGCTGACTGCTGATTGTGGAGCTGCGCAATGCATCATCTTCTCCTCTTTGTCGGAAAAGCTTTGGGCTTAGTCAAGTAATTGTCCATTTCTGCAGTGAAGTTGAAGGCCCTATAAGTGCAGCCTCTTGAATTCCTGACATACTTGAGCATAATCAGACAATTTCACCACAGTTTGATTTCAAGATAATGCTGCCATTTTGTAGGGATTTGTCATGTAATAGGTTTCGTTTGAATAAAATTGAGCATTATTTCTCCATTTAATTACAATTCAATGTTAGTTTCACACTAAGCCTCTGATTTGCAGTTCAGACATGCACCATTGTTTAGCCCTGAAAATGGAAAGCAGAAAAGCACAAGGCCTGTCCATCCTACAGGACTGCCAAACCAAAAAGTCTTTATGAGTTTTAAATACAGATAAATGTTTCTGGTAGGGTGAGAGGTTTTTTGTCTCTTTCTCTCCTTATAATAGTTACTGAAGTTTTGTGAAATTGTAGTAAATTATCCAGAATACGCATATTTTAGAAATACTCTGGCTGAGTGTGAAAGATTAGAAAGATAACAAGGTGACAATAAGAAGAGGAGAAGGGGGAAACAGATGGAGCTATTTAAAGTTCTATATTCTCTGAGAACTGCTCTTTTAGGTCACACAAATCTGTAATGCTAGGTTATATATATCTATTCTATATATACTTATGTATGTATATGTGTGTGCATATATATATGTTTGTATATGTATTTGCGCGTGACTATGTGTCTATCTCGATGATCCTTTTGGGTCCCTTCCAGCTCAAGACATTCTGTGATTCTGTTTTATGTACATATGTGTAGATCTGTGTCAATGTTTGTTTATCTTCAAATATGGATGCTTAATACGAATGTATAATGCATTCTGCTGTGATCCATGTTCATATGCATAAAATACATAGTTCTTTCCTTGACTGTTTTCTTGATGAATTAAACTGTTTTTTCATTAAAAAAAAAAGTTGCAAGGAGGCATTTTATTTTATTTTAAATCTCATTTAATTCAGTCTTAAAAGTATGACAAATGCCCAGATATCAAATGACCTCCAATAAAGCTATGTAGGAAATCTATTATTGATCAAGAATCAAGAATCACTTGCAGAAATCATAGACTCTCATTTTGTAAAATAATGAAATATATCCCTCTTGGAAGATGAAGAATGAGAACCTAAAGGGTGAAATTGAAATGAAAATTCTTTTGTCCAGTCTGACCTTTCTATAGAAAAAAAAATTATATGATCCCTTTGTAGTAAGTGCTTTCTTCTCCATATTTGCATTCAGAAGTGGGAACATAGAATTGACTTTTTGCTAATTCTCAGGACACATTTTTTTAAAAATGAAATGCCTAATTATTTGTATGGGGAAGATAGTTTTAGAGAATGTACAAAGTGATGAATATTTAGCAAATCATAGCTTTGTAATGTCTATGTCTTGGGTGCCATCCAGATATTTTTTAATGTTAATATCTTAAATTAAACAGCACTCTATTAAATTTAAGATAAGTCTTTGCCAGAATTTTGACTTGAATGTCCTTCACATTTGGAGCTTCAGGAGGTTGAGTCTAATTTCCATACCCAAATATGATATGACACAGTGAATCTGTCTGTGCAGAACTCAGAATTTCCCTTTGATACTGGAGACGCTCCATGAGTCTCTATGTTAAGACTGTAAAATGTATTTCATATCTGGGACGTGTCTCTCTCTGTCATCTTTTTACCTCCTTTTTTTGGAATAATTTCCCTGCTGCAGTTTCAAAAGAGGGTGATCTAAGGTGACATCAGAGGGTTTGTTAAATAATGATGATCCTCTTTTCAGGTGGAAGCCCCTTTGGACAAAATGTTGACTTCTGTTCAGGACAAAGCAGTTTGTCAAGTCATACCTCTGGGGAGTTGGTAACTAAGCAACAGATCAGCTGTTGGAAAACTTTGATCTCCTAGTGATGCTCATTTGGGAACCTTCTGACAGGGAATTCTCAGAGGGTTGATGAGTTATAACTAAGAATCCAGCATGAGAAATCTTAAAATAAAATCTGGCAGGAGAGACAAGGGGAAAGAAAGCCTTATGGGGGTGTTTGGATTTGGTTTTTTATTTCCTCCTTTTGGTTATATGCATTTTTGTTTGACTGATATTTTTGTTTGATTGGTTTTGGGTTTATTTTATATTATAGGTGACATTTTCAATTGTAAGACCAGATAAGGAAAAAATACATTGTTGGACATATGATAGATAGACTCCATTTTTCATAAGAAATCCATGGGTGGGATCATCAATCCCTTGGGGAACCTGACCTGTGGCCCATTATTAAAACTCTTGAAGACTTGGTATGAAATTATAGCAAAAATATATATATTCTATAGTTTGAGAAATCAAGCTAAATCCTTTTATATATTTTTTTTTCCATCATGAATGTCCAAACTAAATTTTTGTTACCTATTTGATTTATTATATATTTAGTAGATATTATTAGATTTTTTTTCTTAAATATAACTCATGCTGTTCATTGCTTGACAGCAAGTAGTGAACAAAGCCTTTGCGTAAGACTTAAAATTATCTCAGACTTTTATAGAGCTCTTTCCTAAGGATGACACATACCTAAAAAAAAGAATGAGAAATAAAACCATAAAAACCACAAAACACAAAAAGCTTGAAAGAGAAAATAAAGTAGATGGGAATGGATTGACCTAGCAAAAATATATTCTCAAGACACAGCTTTAAAAGAATCTGAAATATTTCGTTTCTATATAGAACAAAGAGATGAAAACCGTGAGTGTTGAAAATTCCAAGTGATAATATCTGTCCCCATATATTTTTGTTATTTTTTTTGAAATGTCACCAACCTGATATTGTCATATTGACACTGGAAGAATTCATTCTTACCTGTGTCATTAGATTTCCACAGCTCAACAGCTGTACTATATTAATCATGTAAATTGAAGATATGTTGATCATTTCAATGTCATGAAGAATATGAAAGCTAGAGAGAGAAATTTTGGAAATACAAGACTAAAGGACACTTTATGGCTGCAAGAATACTTTCCTTCTGTTACCTAAATAGTCTTGAATTGGGAGAGTTCTGACTCATGTTCACTGAAGTCTTCAAAAAATGTGTTTAAAAATACACGAGAGGGATGCATTATAAGGAATGTTAGAGATATGCCGCTATCTAAGGTAATTCAAATAGCCAGTCTTTGAAACAGTAAATTATATAGCATGACCTCTAGCTTACATAGGAAGGATTGTTTTACCACATATCAAATAGCTCATGAGACTGCTTGTATGTTTCTAAATATAGACTAATCCTACTAAATTTGTCAGTGAATAATTTGCTATGTGGATTTCCTCAGAAGCTGATTTTTTTATAGACATAAAGGTCTGAAAAGTCCATTAAAGAAATGAATCTCATATTCTGTACAGTATGAGTTGGAGAACTTTACTTCATAGATTTTTAATTTGAGAATGGAATATTTTTGCCAAGTTGCATAGTCTTGATATAAAATGATAGAGACTTCATCACATGCTGTGATAGGTTATGCCAGTATTAATTATCTTCCAGGTAGAAAAATACAACTCTTTCCACTCAGTTTGATTGTGTGCAGTATGAAAATCTGATCTTATTGTGCCCTTTTATTTCAAATGAGAACTCTCTCTCTTACCTTAATGCTTCTTTTGAGGTAAACCTAATTTGGGGAGGGCAAATAGAATAGATTGATTTTTAAAATTTTAACACTTTAAGTCATGCTTCATTTGAGTTCTATATCTTTTTCAGGTTTTGTTGATATTTGCTCTGAATTTATTAATAATTTCTGCTTCTTGTTCTAGTTTCTCTGTTCTGAAATTATTTTTCAAGCCAGCAAAAACCACTTGAATGTTTCTAATAATAGTCTCACTAATTTAATTCACAGAAGTAAATGAAAGAATCACTAAGTATGGAAGGTTGCCTCTATTTTGTAGCAAAATCTTTGGTTTGAAAGCATCTAGCCTATAGGCAATGAAAATCCTTTAAAGTAGGGTTTCCTTTTCTGCTTCAGATATATATCCATGGCTGCAAAAGAGTCTATTGTTCACAAAGCTTAAGGAATTCAGTTTGGCCTATCAAAATGATCCAAATTCATCATTACTTATCACTCTTTTCTCCTGACATATATGTTGAGTAACAATACAGCCTATTATTCATCACTACAGTGTAATGTGCAATTTGACAAGAGAAGGATAGCTGAAAAGTCACTTTCAGGAAGTGGTATTTCCAAAACCTTTGCACTAATCTCTTGGAATTAAATATCTTTGGTAGATGATCAGATGAGCAGGTAATCAGAAAGGGTAGATTAAATAGAGAAAGATGGATTGTATTTCTTCTTAAATGTGTATAATGTAAGAAGGTCATATGGGATTGTTCTCTTTGCTCCTGAAGGAATAGAGGAATCGTGTAGGAAGCAAAGAACACAGTGAGCCTAGGCTCTCTTGCATTATGTATTAATAAATGTCTCTGGAAAAAACAGAATAATTGTCAGTGAACAAAGGCTGTTCATCTCTGTATGACTGAGTTGCTTTAGGAAATATTTCTGTGTCTCAGATCAGCCTCAGACAGCTTTCGCTAGTGCAGTGTAATCTTGCTAATTTATTAGCTTTCCTGTTCAGAATTTACTAAACTGTAAAATACAGTAAAACATCCTAATCTCAGCTGTGACATTCTGCTCTTATATTGATGAAATAATGCATATTGAAAAACAGGAGAGCATTCTGTTTCAAAACATACAAGGGAGCAAAAAGAAGAGAAATGTCCAAGACATGATATTCTACAATCTCTAAACCTCAGCCAGGAAACCATTCCTGGATCTGTTGTGACTCTGAAATTCTGCAAACCATATGTGAAAGATGAGTGTTCATGGAAAATAAGGGCCAAAAACTTGGGCCTTATTTTGTGATCTTCCACAAGGAAAATAGTTGCAAAAGATTGCTTTCTCTGTGGGTTTTAAAGATGGAATCTCTTTGTGCATATAAATTCCAAACAGCTATGTGAATTCTCTTTCTTGATGTTACTGCTGTGAGATGCTTACCTCTGTAACACCTTCACTAACCAAGGGAGGTCACCAGGAGGAGACAGATTTAGGTGACTGGAAGGTAATAAAACCATGTCTGAAGCCCAAATTGCAGCAGGGGTTTTCCTCTTCATATCTCTGATGTCTCAACACCATCAGTGTTGGCTCAATGGCGCATTCAACATCAGCCCAGAAGTGGGATCAGAACAGGCAAAAGAACCAGGACAAAAAGCAGTCCTGCAAAGGCACATTAATCCTCCCAGAAAGGCAGCCCAATGCATCCATAGCTTTCCAGCTGTGACACGAGGAATGTCCAAGTGTCGCTTGTACAGCTGTTTCACTCTTTCATTGTGAGTAACATAACTAAAATTTATATGGATGTCCAGCAAAATGCCCTGTGGGTTTTTAAATGGTTTGTTTCCCAATAGACTCCCAGCTGTGACAATGACTAACTGAATCTTGCAAGAGTACAGAATATGCTTGAAATACCTTTTACCTTAGAAAAGATACTAAATATCTTTATGAATTCTGAGTTACACAACTGAAACATATTCTCTGCTAAATTTTGGTTACAGAAGATGCCCTTTCTTTCCTGTTGAATTTGTGTTAGATACTGCTTACATCTTCAGTGGCACTCTGCTTTTTCATTGTTCTCTTTGTTTATTTTACTCTTATATTTGCTTGTTTTGCTGAAGAACTGCTTGGAACATCTATTTTATGCTGTAATTCTTCCTTACTTTATTTCTAACCCCAGCAGTACATGTAAAGGACTACTGCATGATGAATAATTAATCGGACAAATTTAGCCTCTTCAGAAGGATTTCCATTAATGCCTTTGTTTCATATTTTTGGAATGTGGCTGAATTTTGCTCTGTATTAATCATGCACCTATGTGACAATTTGTTATTTGTAATCAGGACATGTGGGTTACTTGTGAGAGCCTGGATAAGTTGTTATTGCTCCTATTCTGCATTTGGCTGTACACACAAAGCCTGGCATACAACTGCTTGTATGTACATGTGTAGAGCCAAATTTCTGTGCTGGCAAAATTCCATGATTGCACCATCAGAGAATTAGGCCCTTTACATTCAGTTTCTGTGGCTCTTTGAAAAGAGTTTAACATTTACTCTCCAGTAATGTTTATGCCAGACCAGCAGGAGTAGAAGGAGATACAAGTAGAGCCAAAAACATTTGTCTAAAATTTGGTTAAGTAGTCATGGACAATTACTTGAAATAATAACCCTGAGTATCATTTGTCATCACTGATCATTAGTAGTTTTATTAATAGAATTGTTACTCTTTCTTGTGTCCAGGATTTATTATGTAGTGAGGACTCTTAATTTTTATTGAAACACTAATGTGTAAAATGGTGTTTGAACCTGTACTTTTCACTTTTCCTGGCATTCTCTTAAAGATAATGACTGGCTGTGGATATATACTTTAGTTCAACAATAACTACTAAAGCTTTCAGCTGTAACTGATTTTTTTTTTAATAATAACACATACCATTTACATTGTCTTTTTCATATTCAGCAGTCCTTTCAAATACTAATTACTCCATAAAAATAATCTTAACAGATGGATTGGTCATTGTCCCTAGCTTTCAGGCAGGAGGAGGAAGGAATCTTCAGGCTAAGCTTTTCGTTTTGGCTGCCTCACATTTTGGATTGTTTCATAAAACCTAGGTACCATTATGGGATGCAAACCTTTTGTTTATCCCCCAAATGGAATCTCTCCATACATACAATGTCCTCTGTGTTCTGTGACTCGGAAGTGAAGAATGCAAGTCAGTTCAAAAAGGACTATTTGAGGCACTTTTCCTAAGGATCAGTAAAAGACAACAAAACCTATTTGTTTATAATTCCCACTTCTGGACTGAGTTTTTTGCTTTGATATACCTGCCCCATAATGCTATCTGTCTGTTGTATGTATTGATTATACTGTTTAGTATACAAAAAATTACATAATGCATGCATGTATCAAAGGAGTTTCAACCATTATACTATATGGCATTTGCAACTTACACATGACATGGCAGGAGGTTACTCTGCTTGTCCATTACCATTCTCTGCTTAAAGCACACACCTTCTTATAAATTCAATGATTATTTATACTCAAATATTTTGACAATGGCAAATAACATAGGTGCTAATGGGTACAGAACAGAAGAAAAGATGGGCTAAGATTTAAATAAGTGACTAGTGGTTTCACACATGTAGTTGGAGGATCTTGGTTCTCACTGTGTGAAAGCTTAGCATTTCCTAAAGAACTCCAGAAGCGCCTTTAACAGAACCCGCAGAATAAAACCAGTTCTCTTAACCACAACTACCAGTAATTTTAGAAATAAGTAGTTATTTATTTGCTATACCTATCTACTTGACAGGGATCCACAAATCCCATCCTATCCACTGTAGTTTGTCTGTCAGAGCCAGAGTAAGACATTTCAACATAATTCTTTCTTTATTGCTTAATAAAAACAATTCTTAATTAAAAATAATATCATACAATATACAATATACAATATACAATATACAATATACAATATACAATATACAATATACAATA